>OX578134.1:145496618-146084118 GCA_951213105.1 Amaurobius ferox | reverse complement strand
TATTGTAATTTTTCTTTACACATACTGTTTTTAACACGTTACAACATTGTTGAAACGTATTTATGACTTTATTCATTCTGTCTGTCTGCCTGTTCGCACGATAACTGCTGTAAAAATGACTTTATCAAATTAAAATTTTAGTATGTTGTTCAGAAGGTCTGTGGGACTTATGGAAATATAAATATGACTCAATTAGTTTTGATTTGAACCCGGGTTGAAAATATGAATTGCATTGAACCCTATTGGACCTAATTTTACAAACATTTTTTAAGCGAATTTAAAATTCACAAATTGCTTCAAAAGTTTCAGAAAGTATTCAAATTATCTCATAAAAATAAAAAAATCCGCAAAATATATTCGGTGGTTTTTTTAAATAAAAACTAAAATAATAATTACTCCCATATCACATGAAGTGATCGCATGATCCACTTCAAAATAAAGTATGGCATCCGTCTTGTGTCAAAATCTTAGTGTTATATCCGTCCTAAAACCGCCTTATTTCTGCTTAATTTCTGTGCATCTATATTTTGAAGTAAAGCAATTAAAATATATTTGAGTGTAAATGATCATCAAACTTTGATTATTTCTTCAACGGAGCCTATTTTTCACTTATGGAGAATATAAACACACCAATCTGCAAGGATGAATTATATAAGAAATGCTGAATTTCTTGAACGTAAAATTAGTTAGGTCTGGAGTCTGCAGTATAGTTGATATGAATGAAATATTCATTGATTTTAAATAGAGAAGCAAACGATGTATAGCAGACTTTTTTGGATGAAGTTTAAAGCGTAGAGTTAAATTGCTTTTACCTCCATGGTTTTAAGTTTTCAATTAAAATAAATTATTGTACTATTGTGGTGAATGAAAGGAATGGAATAATTGTGTATAAATGAAATATTTACAGAACTGGTATACAGAGCCAGACGATTTATATTTCAATGACGGCATTTGAATAAAGTTCATTTTTTTCACTGACGTTATAAGTTTTCATATATAATAAATTATTGTAGTATTGTGATAATTTTAAAAATATTATCGCATTTTAGAGATGTTTAAACCAGGCAATTTATATTCCAATGCCGTTATTTGAATGAAGGTCACTTTTTTCGATGAAGTTTTAAGTTTTCAAATATGATAGATTAATGCAGTATTGTTATAATTTTAAAAATATTACCGCTGAATATATCGCATTTTAGAGGTATTTAAATGGAATTGCATTGAAGTTGGAATGTGTTTGATAATCAATGCTTTATGCATGATTGTTCTTTCTTTTATAATATTTACATATGTTGTACCCAAATTTAGTAGTTTAGACGTAGTGATTAGTAATTTAGATTTAGTGATTAGTAGTTTGGACTTCTTGATTAGTAGTTTTGACTTAGTAATCACACATGCTTTACTCAGTTCCAAACGTATAACATTTCTTTCTGTCATGCTTTGACCAACAAGTTCTGCAGATAAGATTATCAAACTTGAATTTCCGTTTACTTCAGTTTTTATTTTCATGATAATATTTTTCCTAAATTACTTTTAATGCTATTTATTAATAGTTTGGAGTTATTATCTTCCTTCACTTGTGAACCCTTGATTCTGCTGCTATACATTTATTTAAAATTTCTTTTAGGGATTTTGGTTTTGCGCTGTTGTACTGAGTGCCCCTCCTTTTAATGGTTCATCCCACGGTCCCTGGATAATTTTATTCCCAAGCTTTATTTTTTCGTTTTCCCCATATTTTCAGTCTTTAACTGCCAATTTCAGCTATGAATATAATTCTTGAAACGATTGTATTTCACTCAGTTTAATTTATAGGAATATGCATGATGCAAATATAGTATTTTTATTTGAAAATTTCTAAAATGCTTCTCAATTTTTTTTTCTGATATTTGATCCAGTATTACTGAAGTTGTTCCAGCTTTCGATTCTGTTGAGATAAAAAGAGACTTTTTTTTAATTCATGAACATAAATAGTTCAAAATGGGGTTGTTCTTATACTTTCGCATTCGGGATTTAATTCAGTGGAAAGTAGATAGTACTTGAAATATTCTATTAAGAATTTCCAAGATAATAATGGTTTACATCGACACTTTCATGGATATGCATTCAGAAAGCACTTTCATGGACACTTGAAGACAGGGAACAAACAGCTCGTATTCTGACACCATAAAAAATATTATATGCATTAACACCCTGTAAAGCATTATGTTTATATTTTTTTAGATTTTAAATGTTTATATTTACATCACATAGTGGATAATAACATTACGCCCTTTTGTCACTATGATCAAAACTTAGAACTCTTTAATAACATCGTAGTCATAGTAACTTAAAACATTTCATTGCATGCTGTTGCCATCTATGAAACACAAGTAACTAACGTTAGATTATATTTAAATAACATATGTAACAGAGTACAGTATTAAACTAACAACCACAGTATGGTATCATGCTTTCATATCAGCATCGTTAGATTCTTAGCATCGCCAGCATTATACAGTGCGCGAAAAAAGTATAAGGACAACATATAATTACATGAAAATATACTTTAGTTTTACTTTATCAAAAATAATTTTTGATATTTCTGACCTCTAATATGAAATTATACAATAACATTTACAACACATAAAACAACATATATGAACCTTAAAAAAGTTGACCTTATAAAGATTATCACTAAAGAAAATATCGAAAAAAGTATAAGGATATGTTCTAAATTACTTAATATTTCTCTTAATAATCAAGAAAACAACCATTTTTTTTCAATTACTTGAATAAGCCGAGAGGTCATCGATACTGAAAGTTCTTTTAAAGTGATTATGGAAATTTTCTTCCAAGAATGTTTGATGGCTAACACATGATCCTGGTTATACTTATATTGTGTGCTATTTTTATAAATTTCTCGGGTGAGAAGACCCCATAAATTGTCTATTGGATTGAGATCGGGACTCCTCAGCTGTCAATCAAGTGCATTTACTGAATTAGCTTCAAACCAGAGTTTTGCACTCTTAGAAATGTGTATGGAAGTGTTATACTGTTGGAAAATATAGTCTCCTGAACTTATTAGTGGGACTTCAGGTAACAAATATTCGCTTAACATATCGACATATTTGTCAGAGTTCATTTTGTAGTTGATAAAGACTATAGGCGTGGTTCCGTATGCTGCAAAAGCGCCCCAAATCATTACTGTGCTCCCACAGTATTGACATTTGGAAAATACTTCTTTGGTTTTACGCAGATTATACCAAAAATAGCGAAAACCATCTGGCCCATCAAGATTGAACTTCTCTCTTTTCGTCCGAAAAGATTACATCAATTCATTTTGGACCGAGAGAAATGTATTTTTTTTTAAACTCCTGTCTTCGTTCCTTTTGTTCCTTTTTAAGAGGCGGACGTGTCATTAACTTTCCATACCAAATATTCGGATGTTTATTCAAAACATTTTGAACTGTTCGTGTGGAACATAGTAAGTCCACATTTCTTCTAACTTCATTTCCAGTTTCTTTTTTCTCGCAAGCTCTTCTTACAACCATTATTTTCTGTCGATACGTTTGAATTTCTGGTCCTCCAGTTCGTTTTTCATTCCATAGTTTTCAGGTTCTTTTAGAAAATTATAAACTACAGTTCTAGATCTTTTAATGTTTTCGAAATTTCGTGCCCACTCAATCCATATTCTTTAAAAGTAAGAACTTCCCCCTTTTCAAGGTCAGACAAATGAGTTCCTTTTGGCATCGTACAAAAATTGTGAAGAAATGAGGCAAGTGTGAATTTTGTTTAGAAACCAAGTCTTTATATTTGAAATGGTAAATTTTTGCTTTCAAATATGCAAATTTTACTGTAATTTTAGATGAACAGTTGTCCTTATACTCCTTATACTCCTTTATACGCCTTTATACAGTTGTCCTTATAAGATCATATGGGATTAAAGTTTATAAAGTAAATTGATACATATTTATTTTTGGAAAATTTAACTAATTTACATGAAAAAGAACTTAATTTTATCAATATTTCTACTAAAGAAATTTGCATACATTTCCGTCTAAAAGATTTCTAGATTCGGCGAATTTTCGCTTGTCCTTATACTTTTTTCGCGCACTGCAAATACAGTTGCTTATGTTAACATTCTTCATACGGTGTTACTAGCGAAACGGATGACTGACATGAAATATTTACAAATTATTATATTTTCTTTGATAGAAAAGAGGCATATAAAATTATGTGATTAAAACTGTTTCACATGCATTAGCAGCCCTTTTTTAGGTTTTATTAAAAAAAACTGATGTGGGCAGCATATCACTTTTCTTATATAATTCAATGAATTTACTACTTTTACAGTAAAAAAATAGATTATTCTTATAGTATATATCTATATTCTTACCAAGATATTGAATTTTCGTCAATGAGTCGTCATTTTCATTGATTTAGCGTCATTTTTAGCAATTTGGCGAGTTTTTCGTTAATTAACAACATTAAAAAAAGCCGCCAAGTTGGCGACATTCCGCCAAATTCGTCGCCAAAATTTCGCCAAGCGTTATGGACGGAGAAATAAGTTATTCTTACACTAGATAAATGACTATTAGTGTTCATATACTCCAATTCTCTTTTTTAATAAATGGAACGAACTAGATCCACGAGAATGATGTCACCAAATTTATCGCATAATATTACATATGAAAAGTGAACATGTTTCTCAATAGGAAATATTTTATTTTTATTTTATATGATTTTTTGATAATTTTTTTGAAACATTTGCAATATCTCGAGAACGGTTCATGCTAGCGTTCTAAAATTTTTGTTAATCGTTTTGTAATAAAAAATTACATAAAAAATGTCTATTTGCGTAACTTTATTAGAGGTTTTGAGTTTTTGATCATTTTTTTCAAAATTTTAGTCGAAAATTTAGAGGGACGGTAGGTCTGAACATTCGATTTTGTATAAAAACAATCATCATAACTCATCGTGCCTAGTGGCACATCAGGCCTTATAAAAACAATAGGCTTCCAGTATTTATGGATTGTAATGTTTGTACCAAATTTCGTTCGAATCGGTCCATTCGTTCGTCAGTTATTGTCCACACACACACACACACATATTATTCTATTAAGGAAAGTAATAAGTATACAAAATATGCATTAACCTAACCACGTAACTGTGCATACAATTGAATTACACTTTTCCGTTAGTACACAAGTCATCTTTTACATGTGTGACTTTATGGACTGCTCATATTCCCGTGCAGAATAATTTAATAAAAGTATTTACGTTATATTTGAAGACTGAACAAATGAGTATTTGGCAAAAAAAATAATAATAATAACACTTAAAGAGAATGATTTGTAATTTTCGATGCTGTAGCGTTTAAGAACTAGAAAATATTGTATAATAATAAAATTAAAAAAAAACAGATGTTATTAACATTAAAACCGTAAAACACTGTATATTGAATACGGGGATAATTTACACTCCTTTAATTCCACAACTATAAAGTATTAAAATTTTAAATCCACATTATTGGTGTTATTATAATTAAATAATATTTATGTTCCATTTTTTTAATCGTAGCCTATACGCTATTATTTAAACTACTTTATAATGCATTTTCTTAATTAAAACTGTTGTACATTTTTGTCGGTAAACTCCGTATTGTGTGTGGCTTTCTGGACGAAAAGCTATTTATGCATAAAATAACGTTGCCTACGAACAGTTTAAACGTATAGTTATACATATAATATTATAGAACATCATATCTGTTAACACCATATTGCTGTTTACACACAATATAATTTGGATAATGTGAATTAAATAATTATATACCAGAACTCATATTTTATGCTTACTAGCAGCTGTATATATTAATAACATATCATCTATTTATGATTTAAATAAATTAGAATGCAAATTTACAAACCAAAAGGTATTTCATTCTTAATGAAACTAGTAAGTACATTCTTAACTGACCTAGAGATGTGTATATAAATCAATAGGACACATTAAATAGCATATTTAGCAGGTAAAGGTCTTTTGGAAATTGCGAAAAACCTTTGAAATAAGAAATGCACGATACCTTAATCATATTTATTGAAATACCAGTATATATCTTTTTAAAAATTTGATAGAAATAATTAAGAATCTATATGCTTATACATGACGAACAGTTATGCATGGTCGATAATTAAAAATAGCAAATAACAAAAAAATGTTATGTCTTATATATAAACTTTAACATTAGGAAATTTGAAGTAAAATAATACTTCTTAAACATTTTTACTTTATAATAGAGAATATTAAAATTGCAGTTTTATTAAAATCGCAGAAAATACAATATCCAATACACACATAAAAAAAGTTATATTGTTCAAAAAACAATTATTTTCTAATCATATTATTTCGTGATTTCCGTATCTTAATTTTTTTTTCTATATCCCTGTACTTTTTTACTGTGAAATAAAATTCCCAATGTAAGAGTAACAATAAAATAAAAAAAAAATGCCTCGGTTGTATTCATTGCATTTGGAAACCAGATTTCCCTAGAAAGAATGATCTTTTATAAAGGAAAGTATTTGAAAATAGAGCAGACACTGTAAATCATTGGGACTGAAATATATATCCTTATATATTCAGGAAAATAAAGAAGACGCTGAATTGAATTTCCAGCTTTTTGGTATCTAAAACGTTTCTACGTAATCGCACTTTTTAATAATTTTATTTTTTTTTACTTTTAAATCTTTTATTAACGTCGATTATGCGTGTGTATGATTTCTACGCAAGTTTACGCAGAAATAGATTTACGAGAGCATAAGAAAATATTTAAATGAGAGACAGGGTTATTTAACTTATAATTCTATTAGATACTGCGATAACCACGTACTTGCAGGTCAATAACTACAATCTCGGTATACTTATATTTTCAAATGCAAAATCATAAAAATGAATTATACTGTAAAGTTAATTAGACATACATGGGAAAAGTATAATTTAAAGTATTTAATCAATAAAATTTATGTTGCGCATCATTAAGTTCCATTTCATTTTGCGTTTTATAAATATCTGTAATACAAGTAAAACATTTCGTTTTGTGTTTTATAAATATCTGTAATACAAGTAAAACATGTCATTTTGCATTATTAATTTAAAAAATCATCCTTTTAATGGTTTTGTAAATTGTTTCAATCCAAAATACACTAGAAATTTTTCCATTTTGAAATATTTCACACATGTTTAAAAACTAGACATAAATAGTAATTTTCAACTTATAAAATAAAGTTTTGCTTGATGAACTTATTAGATACAGGGTAATTCAAAACGATGCGGGAAAACTTTAAGGGGTGATAGAACACACGTAAACAGGCAATTTTCGTCACACAATGCATGGTCGTAACTGAAGCGGTTAAGCACTAGGGATTAGCACGTACTGCTGCATAAAATAATAGAACATAAGAATAACAAGGGAGGTATGAAGAAATTACACGATACATTTCAACGAATACCTTACAAAAACTGTTCAAAATACGAAATCGAAGAAATTACAAAACAAATAATAATGAATAAATTACAGAAACTGCTCAAAACTGCGACCGCCAACATAAATGTAAGCCTCACGCCTAGAATGTAGCTATCCTCGTACATTGGCGAAAACACCAGACACTTCTCATACAGCGGCAGCAGCAACAGAAATCCTGGCAACAAGGTCCTCATTGGAATCTACGGGGCTATCTTAGACTAGGCTTTTCATATGGACCCATAGGAAAAAAGTCAAGGCATGAGAGATTGAGCGGTCGTAACACCCTGACCTGATCATCCTGTGAATGTTGCTCCCAAGGCGTTTCGCACAATCATGCTGAAATGGAGTGGCGCTCCGTCGTGTTGGAACCATTTACAGATTTGGACTTTCTTCGCATTCCTGTCCTCAGCTCCGTACATGAAATGCATATTAGCCTTCTCCTGATTCGTGAAACAATTCCACCTTTCTAACACCCACAGTAAAACTGGCGACGAGTACGACAACAGCCGTTTAATGCATGCATTCGCTGGATAGCGTCATTTAGGGCTTAACAGCGGCGTTACGACCATGCATTGTATGACGAAACGTGCTTGTGCGGGTGTGTTCTATCATCCATTAAAGTTTTGCCCCATCGTTTTGAATCACCCTGTATATTACAAAATTGAAGATTTATGTTGTAGTTTGTTGTTGTTTCTTATCCCACTTGACCGACAGAAACATCAGATCAAGTCCATGAACCCGTGAGTCTTCAAAAGATGAAGAACTACTCCAGGACTGGAGTACAGCTGACTGCTTCGGCATCCAATATATGTCAAGGCATGGCAAGGAGAGGCCTGAGCCAAATTGCACTTCGGGGATAAACCTTACAAGGGAATAAACCTTAGAACCCAAAGCATGCCGAAGAGCATGAAGATGGCCGCTGCGGAGTCTGGCCGGAGCCGTCTGTTCTTCTCTACTGCCTGCCCCAATCAAAGCAGCACCAGGACGGTTACAATCATACTACTCATGTACGGAGGTCTTTCTCCAAGTAGAGTTGATTTCAAGTTTGACTCGTGAGGCAAGTTCCGAGAAAGAAAGACAGCCACCGTCAATAGAGCTCCTAAGGCTGCACTCCTTGGCTAGACCATCCGCAATATCTTTACCGTAAATGTCTACGTGAGATGGCACCCATTGAATACATATCCTATTATGGGCACACACAAATGCTGAACAATATTCACTGTCGTTCCGTCACCATGTCTCCACCATTCAGCCAGATGCTGAATAGAACTACGGCTATCAATCAGAATCTAGATGTCTGTATCGACTCCCTCTTTGACATAATGACTCAAGGCCTCTTCAATGGCTATGTGTACCGCCCGAAAAACTGAGCAGCAGTTGGGGTTTCTCCTACATGTCCTAATGCCATTCCCCTGCTTGATGTACACCCCGCTACCGGAGATGGCGCCATCACCCCTACGCCCATTAGTATAAATCTGCAACGCGCCACCGGGAATTTTATAAATAGTTTCCAAAGCGAGCTGTTTAAGTTAATCAGGATGCTGCGTGCCATTTTTAGTGTATAAGCAGTGTTCAGTCCTGAAAAAACCCGATTACGAAACGACGCAGTAACCTCTATACAGCAGGCCAGAGAGACATGTACAACTTCGCTTTGCAGCCAACCCTCACTTTCAGCGCGGCTAAGCGGACTTTCTCTTTTAAGACGACGATTGTTGCTCCAGCCACGCACATAATTAGAGGTTCTGTGCTGATTTCCATAACTGATGAGCTTCGCAAAATATTTGGCCAGGAGAAACGTACTCCGAAGCCTGAGGGGCTGGAGGTCAGTTTCATACAGTCCCTCGGACAGCTATTGCGGATGCCAGGTTTAGCTCTGGCAACAGAAAGCTGAACCCTTTCCAGTTTATCTAGATTTCTGACAGAGGAAGCCTGATAGACCTGAACACCGTACTCCCAGCTCGGTCGAATAAGAGCAGTGTATGTGTTTCTCAGGGTCCGCGCATCCGCACCCCAATCTCTACCAGAAATATATTCCAAAATTCTGAGTCGCTGTTTACCTCTCAAAACCAAATTGTCTTTATGAGCACGGCTAAGTATCTCCTGGTCCAAAATGAGCCCCAAATACATTGGATAATTTTTATATTTTAGTCTTCTCCCCAGAAGAAATATGTCAAGCTCCAGGTTATACCGATGTCTATAGGTGGTAAATACACTGGAAACAAACTCAAAGGGAGTAAAAACTAAAAGCTCCCCCAAAGTCCTGTTCTGCTGCCTCATCGTAGCGGGGGAGTGTTCCTGGGCGGAATGGGCGAAGTACGTCGGGAGTGTGTACTCCTAGTAGGGTCACCCAAGGCGTGAAGGCCCTTCCATTATGCTCAGCTAAAGCACTGCAGGCAGAGGCAAAGTCAGACTTCACTTTTTGGTGCCTCGCGGTCCTCGGACCTCCTGAAGCTGCATTTTCTACCCTTTATCGTGACTCGTTGGGTTAAGAATTATAAAATACTGCCACGTCCGTCGGCAGGATAAGAAGGGGCGCATTCGAAGTGTTAGTAGAGGCCTCCGTTCGAAAAAATTAAGCAACACTCTACATCAATTCTTTCTGGGTATGCAAAGTTTTATGTGGATTAGGCAGTTAAATGTAACATATAACATGTAACATGTACATGTAAATGTAACATGTAAATGTAACATGTAACATGTAACATGTAAATGTAACATGTAACATGTAACATGTAAATGTAACATGTAAATGTAACATGTAACATGTAAATGTAACATGTAAATGTAACATGTAACATGCAACATTAAATGGGACATGTAACAAAATCCTCTTTTCTGTGATGACACATTTTGTGATCTATTTGTGTGATGATAATTTTTGTGAGCAATAGATAACGCTAAAATTTACATATATCTATATTGTTTTTGAATATATGTCGTGATGTCCAAAACTTATTCCATCATATTTTCTTAAACTACGGAAAATCTGTATATATCTACTTTATTACTAACCCATCGAGAATCTCAACAAATGTTGATATATATATTCAAAGATATATTTCTTTTCAACGTTTCTCATGGAGCTAATTAATAAAAAAAAAAATCCAACCATGCCATTTTTATCAGAATATGATTTTGTTCAATATATATTACAAATAAAAATTAATAATTTTAAATTTCACATGAAATTCTTCATAGGCTGGTAATCAAGAGGATATATGCACTATGACGTTTAATACCATAAAATTGGTAAAAATTTACTCCTTAGCAAGCCTTGATAATGATTGATTGTTTTTACGTAGATATGTTCATCTGTGAAATTTTACTCTAATTTTATAGACCAAAGGGTAATCTAAATCTACAGTATTAAAATTACCTCGAAAATATTTACGGGAAAAAGCCTTGTCTCACGTTTCATAAAAAAAAGGGAAAGCATAAATGGAATTAATGAAATGTCACTTGTAAGCATTGAAGTCATCAGTCTCTCCTTCAAGAAGAGGCTGATGCTTTTTTAACTCACTTTCCAATTTAACTGCATTTTTACTCGCAATGTCAGACAGGTTAAATAAGAAGAAAAAGTACGATATACGCAACCAGTAAAGAAAACCAGAAAAACTACTTTTTTTTATTCCTAGTTCTTTGTAGGCTCCCTGAACTTTAGAAACTTGACGTCCGGAATTAAATTGAAATTTTATTATCAATATTATTTCAGGTCATACGCATTTTCAAGAATCTAGTCATTTCTGAACTTCAGTATATTATAATAAAAGGCCATATATTTAGTATGGTTAAGTACCTTCACTTTCCTTATATACATAGTATAATGTATAAGGAAAGTATTGTAACGGGGTCGAAAAATCG
This sequence comes from Amaurobius ferox, assembly GCA_951213105.1. Taxonomy (NCBI): domain Eukaryota; kingdom Metazoa; phylum Arthropoda; class Arachnida; order Araneae; family Amaurobiidae; genus Amaurobius; species Amaurobius ferox. The sequence continues at coordinate 146,072,759 of OX578134.1, read as the reverse complement.
AATTCGAGTTTTTGAAGGGACTGCACATTTCAAGCATCTCTGATCACGAATCGAACATTTTTGAGGTGATGCGTGTGTGTGCGCGTCAGTGAGCCTGTGGAGACGATATGAATCGAGCGATTCAAATGAAATTCGGTACAAAAATTACAATTCGTAAATACTGGAAGCCTATTGTTATTAAACCCAATGGAATGTTTAGAATCCCCTAAATTTTCGAGTGGAATTTTAAAAAAATCATCAAAGCATCAAAACCTTGAATAAAGTTACGCAAATAGACATTTCTTATATAATTTTTCCTTAGAAAACGATTGAGGTAAACTTTAGAATGCTAGCATGAACCGTTCTTGAGATATTGCACATTTTTCAAATAAAATGATCAAACTGTTGAGAAACTGTTGAGAAACATGTTCAATTTTCATGCGATAAATTTGGCGAAATCATTCTCATTCTGTTCATGAGAAAATATACTTTGAGTAATAATTTTGTATTTGAACGCCAATAGTCATTTATCTGCTATAAGAATAATTTATGTTTCCATCCATAACGCTTGGCGAGATTTTGGCGACGAATTTGGCGGAATGTCGCCAACTTAGCGACTTTTTAAATGTTGCCAAATTAACGAAAATCTCGCCAAATGGATAAAAATGCCGCTAAATCAATGAAAATGAGGACTAATTGACGAAAATTCAATATCTTGGGAAGAATATAAGTGTCTACTATAATAATAACCTATTTTTTTACTGTTGTTGTTGTTGTTGCATATGACCCCTGTTTCTGCAGAGCACGAATGCAGGTCCAGTGACACCAGAAGAAGGACATAGAGAGAATAACACACAAGACAAGATTACAAAGTTTATTAATACATGCAATCATCGCTGACTAAGGTCTGAAGGGTGCAGTTTCTCAATTATTGAGGACCCAGAAGGTGGAAGACTGATTTCAACCTCAGGAAAACAACCATGCCTTACTCGGGATTCGAACCCAAGCCCACTAGACAGTAGTCGGTGACGCTATCCACTTCACCACCTGGGCGGCGTTTTTTACTGTAAATGTAGTAAATTCTTTGCATTATATAATAAAAGTCAAGTGTTGCCCACATCAGATTTTTTTTTTATTTCTAGCAGTATCACTTGATGCAATAATGCTCATTCGCTACTGTGTAAAAATACGCAGCACAAACACACCAGAAGAGACAATAAGAAAAGCAGAAAAATACAGATTCAAACAAGAAAGATATAATCAAGTTGCAGTTCTATAACGTCTGTAAGTTAATAATTTCATAAAACAAATCCATAAGTATATAGTTCTATACAGTCTACAATATTTCTATCAAATGCTTTCTACAGGCTTATATGGTGAAATATTATTGGATATGAAATATAAACAAAAGGATATCCTGACAGAAAAGAGGTAGTTGATTTTTCGACTCATGGTTTTGGTGCCATTGGATATCAGCCAATGGTTTTGCCAGTGGGAAAAAATAACTAGTTTATTTGAAAGCATCATAAATCACATTTTTTTGTAAAACCTAATCATTGCGGTTTTGAAGTGTTTGAAGTTAGTTTCATTTGTTGAGCAAAATCAGAAAAAGTCTTAATGGATTTAACGTGCAATACAAGAGCTGTATTTTTGCCCTTAAAGCAAGTTTATTCTAGCAATAAATTACCAATAAATAAAAATAAGATTGATAATATAAATGACCCCAAAAATAGCATTCCAGATGAAAATAGATGTTAAGGGAAAATACTGAAATGGAAAGTCGACAAATGCTATCTACCACAATGAAAACGAAGCGAAACCATATAGCGAATATGGCTATGTGTCTTAAACAAATATCCTAAATATTTTACTGATATCTTAATATAACAATGCTACAGCATAAATTTTTTGTATTTTATTTTACAGTTCCTGTTTTCTACAGTTTCTTACGTTGATTCCTTAGAAAATATGTAAGCGTGGCTTCTGCTGTTTTTGATATAACCGATTCAAATAAAATTGATTTTTTAAAAATATGGACTAATCTAAGAATAATATTTGTATATTAAAGACCTGGGAATGTGTTTAAAAATAAAGTACAAAATTATAAACATTTTCCACCAAGACAAACGAGACATTTAAACAAAATATTTAAACAAGATTTTCTTATCTTGAATGTGATCCAATCTTGAGTGTTATTTTCCGTTGTCTTTGTTTTTAATCCCGTTTTCTATTTGGCTCTTTTGGATGTACTCTTAATCCGGAACTTGGGTACATAACCCCTCCCCTCCCGTTTCTTTTATTTGTTCTCATTTCGTCCTTTTGACTCAGAGTGTGTTGGCTGGTCCTGTTCCATTCACAGAAGGGATCCAGGGTATCCTTGAAATAAATGTACGCCGTGTTATTATTTTATTTGTGTTTTAATAAGTTTATAAAGTTTTCCTCGTGTATTCACTTTACCAGAACAAGACAAAATGGTTAAGGTTTCGTAATAATCAGAAATCTTAAAATGGGGTTAAACACTTCTACATCTGATAACCATCAGTGATACAAAAAAAAGATTTACTTTCATATATTCAGATTTTATAATATATATATATATATATATATATATATGTTGCAATCACCTGCTCAGAATTTTACTTCCTGGTAACATTATATTCCGCTTTGCATTCATGAAAACAGATTCACAATTGCTTGAGGACATCACTATACAAAAAATATTCGTTTATCTAGGAATTCGCAGAAACAAATATTTTCAACATCCTGATAGTCTAAAGCAGTATTTCATGGATGCATAAGTTAGCTACATAATTTCATTTTGTGCAAGCAACTTATTTATATTTGTATTATAATCTTAAGAGTATCATTATTAGTAAACTATAAACATCCATATATATTTTTACTATATTTCTAGATTATTTTACAAGTTTATAACGTTTTAAACAACAAGTTTATAACATTTTACAAATTTGCAACTTTATAACATTTCCTTTCTTATGTATAACATTTCCTTTCTGTTAATATTTTAGCAAAATCATATGTTATTTGAGTTAAATATAATTGTGTTAAAATATTACGAATGTGATAAATAAAACACACTTATATAATGTTTTAGTTGGTCGATATATGTAAGCCTTTTATTACATCTAGTGCTTAAAAAATCATTCATTAGATTATATCATTTTGAAATTCAATAATATATCGGATTGTGTAAATGGAACCGTTGATAACGCCATGTTATGACGCATGAGTAAGAAGAAGTACAAATAATTTTGCCAATCAAGTAATTTTGCCAATCCAACATTCTGCATCCAACGACACATTCTACATTTAGGGATATTAAATAATGTTTAATATCTTAGAATAAAATATGCAATACAAGTCATGTTTTATGTAAAACAACTTGGTAGAATTCAATTTTTCTAAAACCTTAATTCCATTTCTATGGAGTTAAATTGCTTTACATATAGTATCCATCCCGGCCATCCAAAAAGCTACTCTAAGTCCACGGACGAGTCGGATGGTCTGGGCTTTCGACATATAGTATCCACTGACTTGATCCATAGACATATACACATGTATTGACTGAACCATAGACATATACACATGTATCAATCACATCTGTCTAATTCATACATATATTTGTAAAGTGTAAATTTAATAAAATCTCAGTTGCTGGTTTTCTAATGATCCCCATTCCTAACATATAAAATGTAATAAACAGAGCGTTACAAAATTATTTAGATAAATATGTTTAATTTGTTACTACGAATCTAGATCAAGAAGTTAAAAAACGTTTTACAAAATCATTATATAAAATCGAATAAATATTCTTACAGACATGAAAATTATGAATCGAAAATAAAAAATCTGATGTGGGCAGCACATGACTCTCCCTGCAGACTCAAATGTATTTTTTCTTTATTTCTTTAAAAACTCATTAAATTGAGTTTGATTGGACAAAATGACAATAAATATGCATTTTTAATTCAATTTCTGCTTTTATTTGGTAATTAAACATTTTTCCAAATGCGACATAAAAACATGCGAAAAATCTCAAATATCTCGAGAATGGTTAGTCTTAGAGTAATAGATTTGTTCTTCTCCTTTTCCTCGTCAAAAAATATGTATAAATCAAGCATTTAATTGATACATTTGAACATACGTAGTCTTGTTTTAGATACTGGCGATTTTTGAGGGCCTATTCGCAAAAAAAAGGCGGGTTCTTTTTTTTGAAATGTACCAAAAACTAATCAGCACCAGGATCACACCCAAGGGTCTTACCTACCAAATTTTATAAAATTTGGTCCATTAGTTTTTGAGTTAGAGAGGACACATGCATTGCACAGACACACAGACAGACAGACACACAGACAGGTACACACACAGATGCCACGCTAAAAATAGTGTTTTCGTATTCTAGAGGTCTCGAAATGTGTAGATCCGTCGAAAATTCGAGTTGCGATTTTCGACATGATTCCAATACTTTCCCTATATATTACCATGTATTACCTGGAAAGTAAAACGAAAGTAGCTGACGCTGCCATCTCTGTTTGATAAATTTAATGTATTTTCTCGTACTGTAAAAAGTATAGCATTCAAAAACATGAAATTTGGTACATTTGTAGTATATTGTTTTCCGATTTGAAATGTAGTTTAATATATAGTTAATATCAAAATGGAAGGAAGTCTCTATGATCTGCGATATTGGGTCCTGAAGACACTAGTAATAGCAAGACCACAATTTTTTAAGGCATGTACCTACACAGCTAATTTTTACTTTCCTTATATACATAATGTATAAGGAAAGTATTGTGACGGGGTCGAAAATTCGAATTCGAGTTGTCGAATTCGAATTCGAATGTCTGTGTGTGTGTATGTGTGTGTGTGTGTGTGTGAAAGTATGTGTATGTGTGTGAGTGTGTGTGTGTGAAAGTATGTGTATGTGTGTGTGTGTGTGTCAGTGAGTCTGTGGAGACGATAACTGACGAACGAATGGACCGATTCGAACCAAATTTGGTACAAAAATCACAATCCATAAACACTGGAAGCTTATTGTTTTTATATGTAATCGAATGTTCTGAACCCCCCTAAATTTTCGAATAAAATTTTGAAAAAATCGTCAAAAAATCAAAACCGCTAATAAATTTACGCAAATAGAAATTTCTTATGTAATTTTTCATTAGAAAACGATTGACATAAATTTTAGAACGCTAACATGAACCGTTCTCGAGATATTGTACATTTTTCAAAAAAATTATGAAAAAGTCACATAAAAAAAATTCCTATTGAGAAACATGTTCACTTTTCATATGTAATACCATGTGATAAATTGAGTGACATCATTCTCGTGGATCTAGCTTGTTCCATTCATGAAAAAATATACTTTGAATAATACTTTTGTATTTAAACGCCAATAGTCATTTATCTGCTGTAAGAATAACTTTTTTCTTAGTGCATAACGCTTGGCGAGATTTTGGCGACGAATTTGGCGGAATGTCGCCAACTTGGCGACTTTTTTGAAATGTTGCCAAATTAATGAAAATCTCGCCAAATGGATAAAAATGATGCTGAATCAATGAAAATGACGACTAATTGTCGAAAATTCAATATCTTGGAAAGAATATTAGTATCTACTATAAGAAAAAAATATTTTTTTACTGTAAAAGTAGTAAATTCGTTACATTATATAAGGAAAGTCATGTGTTGCCCACATCAGATTTTTTCGATTTAGATTATGAGTTATTGATTTTTTTTGCATTTCTTAAGAGAAAAATGTTTTTCATTATGGGAAAATATTTAATTGGTTGAGACGATCGGCAGCACAAGGGCGGTCGTGTGCTTCTTCCATGGTTCGCGAAGTGAGCTACGGAGTCAGCGAGTAACAGAAAATAAGGAACAAACCCCGATCTGGCGTATTACACCTGCGCAACAGACGGTACGAAAGAGCTTGCGAAGCGTTTTCATTGAGCGCCAGTAGGTAGTTAAGTGAGTTATGAGTCTCGCAAACAGAGTTACAGTGGTTTGCGAGAGCAGCGTGCAAATCCCCCTAGCAGAAAAGAAATATCGGAATATCATGCACGTAATAAAGCGTGTAGTACTGACATGCGTAATAAAGTGTGAAAAGCATGTAGTAAAGACAAGTAAAATAACTTATATAACAGGTACACGATATCGATGTGCTTCATTAAAGTTTTAGTAAGATAACTTATAAAATGGCTTTTGTACACACAATTCGGTTTGCTGTTGATAGTTTTTATTTCCTTTACGATAGAAATGTATATACATATATAAACAATTATTTTCCCCACCATTACATTGAAGATGAAAGAGGTAATCATTTTCCAGGATGATTCAAATGTTACAACATTTATGGAGACTTTTTCATATTTACAAGCTTTGAAACATAATATTTGGAAAATCTTAATCCGTCCTTTTCAAACACGAACATATATTAAATCTTGTTTATGGTTTCAAAAAGGAATATGAGACGATAAACAAAATAAATGAAATTTAGACATTTTCTTTTTATTTCTAATCGAAACGTTCCATTCATATTAAATTCTTCAGAATTGGATTTCTCAAGAACAGCGAAAACTGTCTATTATTCTGCAAAACTGTCTATTACTATTATTATGATAATAGATAAATATAAAATATATCAATTGAAAAGAATGGGAAACATAAAATGAGATCCACTTTTGAATGGAAGGAAATAAATTATATAAAGCGTGAGATCGATGGAGACAAAATCCAGTAAAATGAATGAGTTTATATCTATATAAAAATATTAACAACTTCAGCAACATGCGGCATGTGAGGATATTTTACAAAAAAAAATTGCGCTTACAAATTTGTCTTATTAACATGCTTTATAATTACTACAAATTTTGCCGATGTACGAGTAGTATGTAGAACTACGGATTATTCTGTATAAATGTACGTGGTATTTGCACCACTAATGACTAATTTCCCATGACATTTTATCCCTTTACAGATAATGAACTACATTACATGAAGCCAAATGCCGTTTTTGAAGTTAACTACGAAAAGGAGCGCAGACTTTTAGTCACCATTTTATGACAGGCTTGGCCAGGAAAGTTATGACTCCAATAAATACACGTCACACAAATTGTAGGTGTAGTTGGTGCAAAATATCCTAGGGCCAAGACTTAAACCAAGCTTCACTGTAAACTGAAAGAGCCAAAATTGCAAAGATACGACATAGCACTGAAGAGGATCCAATGAAACCAAGGAGGGCATATCTGAACCACGGGCCAAATGATGAGGATGCAAGATGGAAAGTAAAAGATGTAGTGATATTCAAGAGTTGAAGAGAGATTGTCCTTAATTCAAGCAGTGTTATTCAGAGAGCGTCGTTATTCATTCGAATATTGAGAATGTTATAGAGAAAGACAAAGTCTGACTCCAAATGTCAGAAAAAAAATCGGAAAAGGTGACAGTCATACTTAGCTATAGACCCAAAATACAGAGCTATGTGTCAGTCTTCATGTATGTTATGTCAATTTTGATCTTTGGAATAACATTCAAAAGACTTGATCTTACACGGTGCCTTACTCCTCCTTAAGCGTTTGTTAATAAATTCATGAAATTTTAGTCATAATAATATAGAGGTGTGAATAAATAATTTATTTTAAAGGTTAAAATTTGGATTTTCATGTGCAGTGTTTCGATTTATTGATCATGTTAAGGAACTCGTGCAAAGAAATAATGGTGGGTTTTTCGGCCATGATAGTAATTTACAAATGTTACGATCCACGACCACTTTAATTAAGATTAATAATTTAATCCACAAAATTCATATAAAAAAGTAAATCCAATTCAAATGTTTCTCTTTTCCCGTCTTTACCACCCGTGTGTGTATTTTTCTCCGTTTAGTTAAACTTCACATTCAACGGCAAATTTAATCTGAATTTACTGGATTGTGCACCAGGATAACCTACAAGCGAATTATTTAACAAATTTTGGAAAATTTCATTGTATTCCTAATAGTTTCCCTTCCGAAGGGAAAAACAATCATCTTTTAGTTATTAAATATTGAAGCGTCTCTTTTACTGATTTTTATAATTGTTTTCTTAGCGATTTAAAGTATTATCGCAGCGTTTCCATCTTTGCCCACATGAAGAGATCGGAGAATTATCTTTGAAAAAACATTTTAAAGTTAATACCTACTAGCTCATATAGGCAGGTTGTAAAGAACCACGTATGTCCACGCAGCAGGCAACTATGCCTTTAAAAAATAGATGAATGGAATTAATTCTTGCTATAAATCTTGAGCAAAGCCTGGTACATTTTATGTTTTTCTTAAAAAAATCTAAATGAAGTATCAGCAAATAATTAAACGTGGTCGTTCATTGGAAAATTAAAATGTGTTAATTTTTGATTAAATTCTCATGCTGGACAAAGCAGCTCTTAAATTCGAATTTAAATATATATATATATATATATATATATATATATATATATGTAGAAATAGTTTATAGATATAATCTGTCTATTTCTTCAGAAACATACATTTTTGTGTTTGCTTCTTCAAAAAACTTGGGCATGAGTACGATTTTTGTGGAAGTGAACAATTCATAATTTAGGCTTAGAGCCTTGTTCTCATGTATAGCATTTGTGCTTCATTTCGTTTGTTATTCTTTTTCGATTCCTTACCTTTGTATTTTGATACTTTTCATTGACTTGTAGATTCGATATTTATTTTATTTATTTGTTTTTTATTTTTTTTCCATTTGCTTGAGGATTTGTTGATTTATACTTTTATTTCGTAAGCTTGTTAGATATTTGAATTTTCGTGTTACAGATTCTTACTTTTCTTTCATTGGATCTTCAAACCTTTTTTTTTCTTATATATGTATATATATATATATACAGAGAGAGAATAGTTTGAAAGTTCAATGATAGAACAGGGAGAAGTTGCAACCCAAAAATCCTAACTAAATATAAAACCTACAAAATAAAAAGAAGTATTAACAAGCGAATCTTCAATCATAAGGTTATATATATGTATATAACCTTATCAAAATACCTTTACTATCAAAAATTATTACAGAAAACATACCCTTCGGCGCCAAGCAGCTCAACCAAGTATATCTATAAAAAAAGTATTAATTCAAATGTAATAGAAAAAAAAAATCTGATATGGACGGAACATGACTTCCCTTATATAATGCAATGAATTTACTACTTTTACAGTTAAAAAATTGCAATTCATATAGTAGATACTTATATTCTTTCCCAGATATTGAATTTTCTTCAATTAGTCGTCATTTTCATTGATTTAGCGTCATTTTTATCCATTTGACGAGATTTTCGTTAATTTTGCAACATTTAAAAATGTCGCCAAGTTGACGACACTTCGCTAAGTTCGTCGCCAAAATCTCGCCAAGCGTTGTGGACGGAGAAATAAGTCATTCTTACAGCGGATAAATGCCTATTGGCTTTCAAATATAAGAGTATTACTCAAAGTATCTTTTCTCGTGAATGGAACTTGTTAGATTCACGAAAATGATGTGACCAAATTTATCACATAATATTACATATGAAAAGTGAACATGTTTCTTAAGAGTTAATATATTTTTTTTAATTTATGGAATTTTTTGATAAATTTGAAAAATGTGCAACATCTGGAGAACGGTTCTTGCTCGCGTTCTAAAGTTTATGTCAATCGTTTCCTAAGGAAAAATTACATTAGAAATGTATATCTGCGTAACTTTTTTAAAGGTTTTGATTTTTTGATGATTTTTTCAAAATTTCACTTAAAAATTTAGAGAGTTTCTGAACATTTGATTGTGTTTTAAAACAATAGGCTTCCAGTATTTATGGATTGTGATTTTTGTACCAAATCTCATTCGAATCGCTCCATTCTTTCATGAGATATCGTCTCCACAGACTCACTGACACACACATACACGCACATACACACACATACATACTTTCAAACACACACACACACAAACACTCAGAGACATCACTTCAAAAACGTTCGATTCGTGATCAGGGATGCTTGAAACGTGCTCTTCCGTCGAAAACTCGAATTCGAATTTTCGACCCCATCACAATACTTTCCTTACACATTATGTATATAAGGAAAGTAATAGAAATGTATCAAAAATGGTATCAATGTATCAAAAGTGGTATAAAAATGCCAAATGCATCCATATATCAAATCTACAATATAACCGTAACGAGAGTTTTAATTTGAATTTAAATGGAAGTACATATGATGTTTGAGCAGACAGATGTATAGAGGTGTTATGGATTTGTTTAGAAGGATGTAGTTTGGGCTTTTAAACGTTAAATTTGTAATGGATATTTTGGTGACATTTGTACTTGGGTTATGGATGGAATGCGTACAAGGTTGGTTTGTAATATTTTCAGTCTGGTGTTTGATATTATGTTCTTTGTGATGAACATTATTGTTGTGATGGGATTTTTGATTTTTTTGGATATTTATTTACAGTAATAGTTTATTAATTTTATTTCCATTTAATTTAATTCCATTTCTTTTATGTTTTAAATATTGAGTGCTTTGTTTTTGGCAGTGTATCGGCTTCCGGGAGTGTCGTCATAACATAAAGCTGACTTAACCGGGATGTGGGGTCACAATCCCCTCGGCAATTTTTAATACATTGCGATTCCTCTATTACATTTTAATTACTACTTTATATATATATATATATATATATATATAATAATAGAAGTTTGAAAATCGTAACCAGCACAATAATCTCAACATCAAGAATGAATATTAATTATCAGGAAGCGATATAGAATATTATGGAAATTAATCTTCATTCTCCAAGATATTGAATTTTTACCAATTCAGCGTCATTTTCGTTAATCGTATGTAACTGTTGTCCATTTGGCAATATTTTGCCAAATAGATGCTAAATTTGTCGCCAACATATCTGTCGTTAGATTTTAACATATTTGTCGTTATATTGTAACATATTTGTATTTACATTGTTTGTATTACATTTATTTTTACATATAGATATACAGGTGGGGAGAAATAATTTTCAAATATAGTTTTAATCGATGGTTTGAATTCTAATTATAATATGTCTTCTCATAAGAATTGGAACAAAATATATCCACATGAATGATGTTAGTTAATTTGTCATTAATATTGCATTTGGATTATCACCTATTTCAGTATACCTACTTATTTTGAAATTTTCTATATTTATTTTTAATTTATTTTAAATTTTGAAGTATCTTCAACCAACGTTTTCAATTTCTGTCATTCGTATTGAAATAAAAATGTTCACATAAAATTATCATGTATTTACTATTATTGAAGTCCTGATTTTAAGTGACTTTCCAAAACACTCATTAGGAAATTGAATGGTGCTCTAAACTTTCGATCGCGATTAAAATCAACAGGGTTCCAGTCTTCACTAATTGTAATAATCGTATAATGTATTTTTAGAAGCGCTCCAGTAGTTCGTAAGATATTGCCCCCCCCCCCCCCATCCATACACACATCATCTCAAACTTTCTACTTGAAGCCAGGGATTCTCAAAACGAGCTCGGGCACTTCAAAAACTCGAATTCGAATCTTCGTCACCATCACGATACATTCCCCAAATATAACATTGTATATATTGGTAAATAATAAACAAAAAATATACCAATATTTCAACAGTTCTATAAATTTTACTATATATGTAGGGAGAGCATGAAGTGGCAATGTATTAATTTTATATAATTCTGTCCTATTAGCATCGTCTCAATTTACATTAATATTATAGGAAATGTTCCAAATCATTCAATTTATTTGTGTTACTAACACCTAATTAGCTCCAATAAATTTTGAATACTTGCTAATTTCCCAAGAGTCTGAATGGCACAATTATGCTCAACAATGCGTCGTTTACAATTTAAAAGCGTTCATTCGTATCAAACAATCCGATTTAATGTCGAATTGAATAGATTTGACAAACATTTCTAATTAAATGGCAGGAATAAGAATAATCGAACTTTTACAAACTATATCTGGGATTATATATCAAATAATTTTTCAAACGATTAATTTTCAGTATTTATTAAACATGAAGATACATAGGTTAATTGGATATTGAGAAATAATGGTAAAATTAAAATTATGCATGTCATTAATCCCAGTTTGAAGATAAAAACTATTGTTACAAAGTGACACAATGTGAATGTGTCGAAATTATTAGTAGTTTCAAAGAATAATGAAAACCGTTGTTTTAAATAAGACATTTAAATTTCTTAATTATGAAAATCGTAAGTAGATGGTCGGACATGACAGATTTGAACAAAGTTGTTTATGCATAAAAATATTCTAATCAAATAATTAAAATATGTTAGTTGGCCATCACCAGTCATGTCCGATCTCTTCAATTCTTTTGACAATATTTACACAGGGTGACTGGTAAAGTGGTAAATTGTCCAAATACGCTTTGAACGATTGTAGTAAGAGCTATGGAAGTTAGGTATCAGTTTAGTAAAGTGACCACATGCTACCAGATGTTATTGACTACACCATCAACAGCGGAAAAATTTCCATAGCGTTTTGTAGTCGCATAACAGTACCATCTCACTATAAACGAATAGCCTGCTCTGTTCTTTTATTAACCCGATGCTCATCAAGGTCAATAGAAGGTGGTCAGTCAAAGTCAATACAGGTCACATTTAATGACAGATGACAGTTTGCAAATTGCCTTGCAAGTTTTATCCGCACACGATTGGTGTTGTACACCGCATACATTTGCATAAAATATAATTTCGATGCATTTCCATAGCATTTCGCCTAAATGTGCTGTATAATAGTACCATCTTGCAATAATCTAATAGTCTGCCATGATATTTTATTGATCAGATGTTTATCAAGTTACACATACTACAGGGTGTCCAAAAAGTTCCGAAACGGCGCAATATCTCGAGAAATACACTTCGGATCAAAAAATAAAAACCCTTATTCAATATTTTTAGGAAATCTATCCAATGATACCAAAATTGACCCCTTTCCCCCCTTCTAGGGGGAGGGGTTGGGGCAACTTTGAAATATTCAATGGGATGCCCATTTTTATTGCAGACTAGCAGCATACCCGTTCTTCGTACGGAGTATATAATATAAAAAAACTTATAATTCGCAATCATGTGCAAATTCTGTTAAAATATTAAATTTATTGCTCATAAAAAGAAGTTTAAGAATATATGTTGTCACTATGCAAAATTATCATCACGGACAGATCTGAAGAATAAAACATCCTGACCCCTTTTGTAAGCAAATTAAAAAAAAAAGGAATTGAATCAATATATGCAACCCCGTACTACTTATATTGTCGCAGATTAGAACATATGCCAGTGTGTTAGTAGAAGCTTACCCGTATTGCAATATGAGTCTCAAAAATGTTTGCCAAAATAAAAGAGATGACGTAAAAAATTGAAAGTATCAAAAATCCCCGTAATCTTAATACCAGAAGGACGTAATTGATTCCAATATATGCCAATATATATCAAAATATATGCCAATATACCTGCATTACTTATATTCTCGTAGGTTAGAAGATATACCCATGCATTTGTGGAAGATTACTCGTACAACGTACTATATATGAGTTTCAACGATTTTCGTCATAATAAAACAATTCCATAATAATTTAAAAATATCAGTAATCCCTGAATCAACAGACCCCGAAAATATCAATAATAATGATGTTTAAAACTGAAGACCGTAATTGATATTATCCAGTCAAAAATTCAATGTCAATGACATTTATTTTATATACATATTTTTATTATTCAAGTCAGAAAAGATTTAATAAAAATCGTATGCCGCATAACATATTGGATCCGTTGCTAAGCGACATGATATCATTTGCTTTAAATAAATTGATGGAAATCATATCATCTGAATAATGCAATCTCCATGGAAGGTTTGACGACATTTTCGTCGATTTAGCAATAACTTAAACAATCGCCAAATTTATCGCCAAGTGGGACTGTAAAACTGATAGTCCCATTTTGCGACAAATTGACGAAACATCATCATAATATTATCCCCTAACAAAACACAACTAATTTCATTTATTAAGCGCAATTTTATCAATTTCCTGACATTTTTATAGATTTACAAATATTTTTATCAATTTGGTGATATTTTAAAAATTCGAAATGTGAAACTAAGTAGGATGGATGGACTGACCGACAAATGCTACAGAAACATCATTTCAGTACTTTATTCTAAAAAAACAAATTTAATTTCATTGATTTGGGTCATTTTTATCAATTTGGAGACATTTCCACTAATTTTGTAAAGTTTAAGAAATGTTACCAAGTTATTTAGAGATATTCCTCTAAATTCGTAGCTTTGAATTTGCAGATCTGAAGAATAAAATATCCTGATCCCGTTTGTGTATACTTAATGAAAACACTAAAATTGTATTAGAAGATACATACATCCGTTCTACTCTTTTTTTGCTTCAACAATCGGCAAAATGCATTTATTGAGTAAACACAATATAATGAGTTTATTAGCTAAACACAATATATGAGTTTATTAGCTAAACACAATATATGAGCTTCAAACCTCTTTGCTTAAATAAATGAAAGTGATGTACGCAGTCCGGAATATATATAATTAAAATAACAATCAAACCGTTCATTTATAAAATATATTTTTACATCCATTTATTTATTATACAAATAGAAAAAATAATAATAAATATTACCAACACATTTAATTTCATTCCATTTCCGAACAACATGATATAAGATAGAATCTTCCTCATAAAATGTGAAATTAAATAGCCATTTTGATTTCTTTATACTTTTCATCGTTGAGTAAAAATTTGTGAAAGATGAACCATGGAAGTAGATTTTTCCATTTAAATTCATGTTTCAAACAATTCATGCTTTCCTAAAGTGACTAATTAATGCAAAAATCCTGCACCAAACTCGGAAATAAAGTTTTATTTCATTTTGGCGTTTTAAACAAACGATTTTCATCCTTTCCGTTTGGATAAACCACGGAGTTGGAGAGTAGATCTCCTAAGAAAAAGTTCCGTTTTTCATTAATATCTCGACAACCCCTGGTCTTAGAAACTCGAAACTTGGACAAAATTTATGGGGGGCTATTTCAAGGCTATTCACAAAATTTCATTAAATTCGGTTCAGCCGTTTTCCCGTGATGATGAGACAAACGAAAATTTCGTTTTTTACTGATATCTCGAGAACCACTGGTTGTAAAAACTCAAAACACAAACTAAATTTTAAGTGGGGCAATTTCTAGGCAACCCACAAAATTTCATCAAATTCGGTTCAGCCGTTCTCCCGTGATGATGGGACAAACAGACAGACAGACAGACAGACAGACAGACAGACAGACAGATTTTCATTTTTATTTATATAGACTTGGATTCTCCAGAAAAAAATTACATACATTTGACCTACGATTTTTGATTCCACAAACGAAGCTATAATCGAGAATAACGGAAGTGGGGCACAAACGTTTAAAAATGGGAATGTCTCGGGAAATACGCTTCGGATAGAAAATTAAAAAAAATACGTGTTCAATATTTTCAAAAAAACTATCCATTGATGCTAAGATTGACCCCCTCCCCCCCGCTGACCGTTCACTTTAGCGACAACTGTTGACTTCAGTTTAGAAAACGGTTCACATCTACTTTTAGCACTACCGAGGAACAACGATGTGGACGTATAAGTTTTCTGTTCCCTTCGGGGTGCTTGATTAACATGAGTTCCCTTGCCTCTCATGATCAAGGTGTTTTTTTTTTCTGTAACTCCCCTTCCCTCTCATGATCGGGGTGATAGAATCAAAATCGTAGGTCAAATGTATGTAATGTTTTCTGGAGAATCCAAATATGCAATAAAAATTCCCATTGAAGATTTCAAAGTTGCCCGACCCCCCTCTCCCCAGGAGGGGGAGGGGGGTCAATTTTGGCATCAATTTATAGCTTTTCTAAAAATATTGAATACGTGTTTTTTTATTCTTTGATCTGAAAATGTATTTCTCGAGATATTGCGCCGTTCCGGAACTTTCTGGACACCCTGTATAGTGATAGACGACCGTTTACAAATTGATTCGCATGTTTTATCTGCACATGATTGGTATTGCATGCCACAGACATAATTTGCATACAGTACTCAAAGTAACACATATAGTTTTTTAATTGTCCCATTTCTTTCTGCAAAATATCATTTCTTACTAATTTTATGATCATATACAAATTTCTACCTGCCAGTTTTCTATATATTTCATAGTTTTCGAGATAAAAGTGATAAATTCCGAGTTTTATGACCAGGGGCGCTGCTGTTAGTCTAATCTGGTAGAGCATGGCCATTTTACTTTACTGATGCGCCTATTGTATAGCTCTAGCTACCGTCGTTTAAAACGAATTTGGTTTAATTACAACGTTTCCCGTCATTATGTATGACCTACTAAATGAACTTAAAATTTGATAGTTTGATAAAGTTTAATTGAAGCAATTAGTACATATTAGATAAAATGCCCTTTTTTCAACTATATTGACACTAGCAATACTTTTAGATGACATATGATAAAAGGAATATCTTACCATATTACAAAAAGAACGGAAATTTTAACGAAGGGGAATTCAGGAAGTATATGCAGTAAAATAAAATGTGCTTTAGTGATGTTAATAAAATAAATTAACAAAATGTGAGATCAATATAGATGAAAGGTGAATTCGTGAAAAATGTTTTTTTTTAATTTCTAAATGAGATAAATATGAAGAACTGTAATGGAAGAGTGTTCCATAGAGTTCGACAAAATGTTGCACTTCAAAGAATATTTTCGTTTCTGTGTTTTTTTTTTCTGCGTAATATCCCAAATTTGAAAAGCAATTAATATTTATTTTTGATTTATGTTCCTGAGAGAAAAACAATAATTAAGCAAAGTATTAATTGCCTTTTGAAATGAATTTTATTTTTGGTTCATAGTATGCTGCTTAAAAGGCATATTTATTTTTCATGTAAAGTTAAATAAAATGAAATATATACTAAATAATATATTTTCTGTATAACTTTTAAATGCATTTTCAAAATAGTAAAGACGTACATATAATTTGTATATGCCTTATACAAAACATGCATGTTATCAATAAAAGTGAAATTACAAAGCTAAAATATATATTTATATATTATGCTGATAAATAACACAGGGCAACACACATTTTGGTGTCTAAACGTAGAACATGTTATCGGTTAGATTTGGGGTGCTACGTCAAAAAATACCAACAGATTTGCCCTATCAGCGATAGTTTTGGAGATTAATTATAGTCAGTTTATTTTCTGATTCAGTCGTTCGTCCCCCAAAATTCGGGGTTTTCATTGCATAATCTGCTATTTTTGATATGATTTTGAGAAAATAATATATTGCTGTTATTAATACTACATACTATTAAAACAACCACATAATAATAAATCAGTTTGTTTCAATCCAAATGCCATAAAATGGTAAGTCATTTAACATACGTATAAAGAGTTTCTTTTATGGGGATTTCTAGAGGGAAATCTACCACAACACTCCCTTTGAAGGTTTCGGCTATAATCTGCTTAAATGCCCATCGGTATTCTACCGTGCCTTGTATTTATATTCCATAGGTTTTTTATCGTGATGTTATTGTTTCGAACATGTAAAATGCTCTCACTTGAATCACTTTTGAAAATCTTTTGCTTATGAACCAATGCATGCAAGGGGGAAAAGGAATGTGAAGCCCGCAGCGAGAATTCAAGAGCTTCAAGCCAGTCTAAAAAATACTTTATCAATCAGTAATTGAGAATTCAGAGATAAGACGAGAGCAATCAGATAAGGGCAAAATGAAGTTTTGAAGTCTAAAAGAGATCAGAATTAATTCTTAATAAATTTACATACAAAGACTGCGGCTAAAGATGCCCCTAAAAAAGGACATGCCAAGAAAAGTAAAAAGTACCCGTTATACGTTAGGGTTTTACATTTCAATTAATAAATTGACTCTAAAGTCAAGTATCAAAAAGTTATATATGTCATTACATTTAGCAATATTAAAAAACGATGAGCTTCTAGGCCAAGTCGTTAGGATTTGGAGTTGTAGACGCACGGAATTTTGTCGTTTTGTTTTTGATTGTATAAATTGCGATTTATAAATAAAATATTAGAAATTTTACTTTTCGCTAAGAAGCATGAAATTTTGAAATAGACATATCATATGTACGATAATAGGCTTATTTTAATTGGCAACAACCAAAACTATATCGACTTTCACCGCAAACTATCCCAACAAATACCAGAAGTGGCGACACGTCAAAATCGCAAATCATTAAATCAACTAAACAAATGACACATCCTAAAACCAGATCCAAAGGTCACTTGTTTTAAACAATCATCCTACAGACGTACATCAAATACAGCCAAAGCGCTTTCGAGCATCCTCATGTTCATCTTCAGTGGCGATACATCAATCGCCACTAAAGATGAAAGGTCACGATGAAAGGTCACTGAAGATGATAGGCGATTAATGAAACGCCACTGAAGATGAACATGAGGATGTTCGAAAGCGCTTTGGCTGTATTTGATGTACGTCTGTAGGATGATTGTTTAATAAGAGTGACCTTTGGATCTGGTTCTAAGATGTGTCATTTTTTTAGTTGATTTAATTATCCCAACAACATCTCTAATTTGTTTAATTGATTATCTGTAGGGAAAGTTATGTCTCAGATACATATTTAATGTGCAATTCAATTTAAATATTTTGTACTTCAGTGGCACGTATTAATATGTTTATTTGCAGTGAAATTGTATAAAATATACTATTTTAAATATTAAAACAACTTGTACGAAAATCGTGTAGCTCAATTCAGTGAAATTTGCCTCAAGGTGCTAAGTAAATTAGCGCAAACATTTCTAATAATATGATTGTTAAATGTTTTCCAATAATCTAACTTTTGTCCCTAGGATAAGATTAATTTAATTATTATCAATGGTCTTTCTTAAATAAAGGATTTGATAGCACTGTGGGGAAATAAAAGCTTTCATAAGGAAATAATAAATGTATAGTTTTTCAGTTTATAATTTCAGTATTTTCTATGCTGCTATATAAAACTATCGATATTTTATCATGTCAACGAAATCCAGCTCAGAGTGTTAAAATCTATGTCTGAAGCAGTATAGCATGGGCTAGCCGATTAGTCGACATTTACTAGTCGATAGAATGGGCTAGTCGATAGAATGGGCTAGCCGATTAGTCGCCATTTGCTAGTCGATAGAATGGGCTAGACAACACCTGCCGTGATAGATATATTATTTGCAGCATGCTTCGATTTGGTAAACATGCAGTCGAACGAATTTAATCATATCACATGCCCGTTTTCAAATCTCTGAAACATGGAGCTTTGGGGTATAGGGGATGTTCTGAAAATAAAAATAAATACCTTCTATAAGCAAGTTTTTCGACTGTAAATACTGCCGATGCAGCCTCATTTATCTTAAGTTCCAAATTAGCAAAACTTGAACTCGGCTATGAGATAGGTCTGGATTTGTTTGTTTTCTTACACGCTTGGGGAATAGTGCCAAATACCAAATTTTCTAACTACAATTACAGTTATTTTCTTTTTCATGGTGTTCAACATTTAAACAGGCACACAAACGATCCATTCATGTTTTTCTCTGAAACGAAAGAGTGATATAAAATGTATATGCTTTTAGTCGATTTCTGTGAGTATGACAAACGAATAATAAATACAAAACCATTTCCATGGATGTTGCTTCCTGCAGTGGGGTGTCGATCATTTATGTACAATAAGTTAATAAAATATGTATTACTTTTTGGAGTATAAATGCGTGTAGTGTAGGAAATTGATTTTATATGGAACATAAATGTACTGTTTGAGAAACCGGTTAACTTTCTTGAATCAAAACAGACAAAATAAATATGGAAAATATTTTACGTTTATATTTATTTAAAGTGTTTATACATCTTGAAAGAAAACAGTGAGTGAAATGACAACGAAATGAAATATATAATTTATAATATTGTCATACTTTATGTGTTTATATTTCAACATTTAAGTAAACATAAACGTATAAATTTTAATATCTGTATTTTTCAGTTTCCGGTTTTTAACAAAACGTAAACCGTTAATTCAATATTCGATAAAACGATAAATTTAGTTTTTTCTTTATGATTTGTGTAACTGCTTGTTATAAAAGTTATACCTTTTAAAAGACAAACGATTACAATAGTAGACAACTTCTTAACACAGAATAAGGAAATAATTGCGACATTATTCAAAAGAGGTTCTTCGCTTTCTATTTGTTGCACAATTTCACAAGTCTCAAAAGTAAATAAGTTAATTAGTGTTTACCATTTGATTAAGTTTCCTGAAAGAAAACACAAATAAAACTAAACCTTAATTGATTTTTGAAATGCCTTTCAGTTTCTTTTTATTTACATGGAGGATCTTGTGGGAACAGATTTTTTTATGCCAAATCATAACAATACAATCATTTAATTATGAATTCAGTAAATGAATCATTTTGCTCAACTTTTGGTGGTAATGAAAAAACGTAGGCTTATTTTGTCTTTTCGACATTACTTAAAATGTATCCGGTATTACAATAATATGTTTTTTTATTATTTTATTCAGGGGTAGAGAACAAGAATACTCCTGGCATTAATAAAACAATTTCAATTTATTTGGTAATTTGTGGATTGTACATTTATTACATATGTTTTTTTATGTTTTTTTTAAAGAAAATTCATTAATTTGAAAATGATATTTTATGCTATTTGAAAATGATATTTTATGTATTTGAGTTTTGTTTCCTTTCTGACAAAATTTAATCAAAATTTATTCTGAGCGACCAGAAAGTTTATTGTAAGTGCATCCAAGTTACCATTATTGTAGTCATCCATGTTTTATTGTAGTCATCCAAGTGGATGGTTAATCATAATTGCAAAGACAATATATTGAAAATAAACTACACTGTTTTATAAATTGATACACAAGATGCGTTTGCTAATATTACTGGACCATCTTACAGAAACGGATAAAAACGATAAATTGTTCATCTGCTTTACAGAATATTCAAATTAGTTTTCTTAAAGATAGGGCAATCTGATGGAATTCAGAATCAACGTGGAAATACATAGAAGTTTATGGGGGAAATTCCACACTGTTCATGCTTAGGACTCTTATAGTCAATAATGAATTATATCATTCATTATTGACTGCAGTAAGGATCCGAAGCCAGATACTTCAGTATTCCAGGAACACAACTTCGGGCATATGGGATGATTTTATGCTGATATCAGGAGGCAGCATACAAAGACTTCCGGAAGATGTATCTGATGCCGGCATAGAAACATTTGTAGTTCTTTGTCAGGAGTTCCAACTACCAATTTCCTCAACAAAAGATCAGCAACCATGATAATAGCAAAATCACCTCAACTGAAAAGGAAGATGTTAGCATGCCACTTCTAAACAAAATCATGTATAACGGAATCACAATTAATAAACATCTATAGCATACTCATATAGAAATCATGTGTATAAAGTTCGGCTACGAAATCCGTTATGTCAGAAGATTGGAACCATTTACTATAGATGGGGTATAAAATTAAATATCTTAAAAACACGGTATCTATCAGTAAAAGAGAGGACTCTTTGCTACGTTGGGAGTAATTGGACCCTAAACTTGAAAATCATCGCTGAGAAAAAACTAGACTTGATTCAAAGGATAGCTCTTCTACAAATTTCAAGGTCTTATCGCAGAAGATCTACAGCAGCACTACAAGTGTTTATTGGTTTTCCCCCAATGACACTGACAGTCCGTAAAGAAGTCATCCATCGTTTTTTCAGAAGTAACACGTCTGAAAGAAAATCAAAGTGGAATAATCTTTATTATGACCAAAATGATTACGAACAAAAATATGTTGCGTTGCTAACGGAGCCAGTAATATGTAACATTCGCTCACATTTCGTTGAGCTAGTACAAGCAGCATCTAATTACATAAATACATAGTTATACGGACGGCTCTAGAACTCAATTTGAAACACCATCAGTTACTCTGCTTTTTGCGATGGCATGCGCATCCACAAGTGTTCAATTAGTCTACACTATCACAATAACGTCTTACATCTCCTTTCAATAGACGAGGCTGCATTTTGGGCTATTGCACGTTTGCAAAAGAATATAATTGTATACTCAGGTATTTGTTTAAAAGTATCAAAACTTTTAAATAATATCAGACGAAAAATCTGGTAGGTCATCAAATTATAACTACCATAATCAACAGTATCCGTTAAAAGTTTTTTACAGGATGGGTTAAAGGTCACTCGGGTGTTTTTGGAAAAGGATATTGAATACTGCCTAGCCTTTGAAGCGACATCAGTTATCTCTGTTCAGAGAACGGGAGTCCGTTCGTCGCTTATCCCCGTTCGTCGCGTAGAACACGTGTAAGTATTAAAACTGTAAAATAGTGGCAACAACGATGGAGTGAAAGTGAGAAAATAAGTTAAATTTTCTACTATCCTCCTAGAGCAACTCAGGAGCAACTGGTTTGCAGCAGATAATTGGTACAGTTTTTCTCGCGGCATGACTGTTTCTCAATCTATCTTCACAAAACGTATAAAGAAAGACATCGAACACTGTATTTTGGGTGAAATTGGATCTCCAACACATTTCATATTTGACTGCCAATTTTTAGAGTGCTATCACCTTAGTAGATCCACCAGAAAAGATGTGCCACAGAATTTCTGTATAATAACTGGGGATAGAACAAAATATATAATTTAATGCCTTGAGGAAAACGAACATTTTCTGTTATTTCTGATAACTCCCAGCAATTACCTACTTTGTATATTGCATATTTATTCGTAGTACAAGTAAATTATGTAATATATACTCTAAAAAAGTTACTTTTAAATTTACTTGTGTTCTATTCATTGCTAATATCATTGTATGTATCAATGTAGCATTGAAAGCCACAGTAGTCTGTGAGATTTGCTTGTATATGTTATATTGAACCAACCATACCGAAGGCAGTATTGCAATTGTATTTGCTCTCAATTTGTAGCAGCCCTCTATATGTAATAACCTACATTAGAAATGGTATATATATATATATATATATATATATTGTTGTACCCATTTGGAACGATTCTGCATATAAGTGTTTATAGATGGGAGAGCTATTTGTATATTTCAACTGTATTTAGTATGATTAGACAATTTGTATACAGTTGTGTATCATTTCCATCTTGGAATTATGTCTTGTTTTCTGGTGTTAAGCAGACATTCCTCTACCATAGGTTGTAAATACAGTAAACCCTCAAGCCGGTGCCTATAGCTGATTAATCTGTTAATTTGGTGCTTATGTTTAAAGTGTAAATATATTATACAACCCCATGGAGCAAAAGTACTTCTTACTGAAGACATATATTTCAAAAGTGTTTATTATTGCATGTATATGTATATGTATAATACAGTATTAGAATCACTGTTTTGATAAAATGTACTAAAAGGTAAATATAAATTTTAGCTATCATAGCACTTTTTGTTATATGTGACTAAAATTAAAACCTTGGTGTGACCATAAAATACTTGTATTTAGACATTAACATAATTTTAAGGAAAAATAGAAGTGATAAAATAGAAATGACATATACAAGAATGCTGACCTTCAATTCATTAATATATTTCTTTCACAATTTTGATTTATCAGTCATTCATTCTTTTATATGTCATTTCTATGTAATCACTTCCATTGTTCCTCAACATTCTGTTAATTTCTAAATACAAGAAAAAATAATGTAATAAATAATTTTTAAAAATATGCAAATTTTCAAGTCCTATGAGGCAAATGAAGCAAATGTCCCAATATAGTTTTCTTAATCGGTGAAGCTTATCAATTCGATAGAAAAATTTTGCAACATCAGAACAAAATTTGAAAAACAAAAGAATTCACGGCATCCAATGTAAATCCATAAATATCTGATAGCCAGATTTTTAAGAAAATAAAACTCCTTTAATGCATATCACAAAACCTTGTTAAAATTAATGATAATTGGCTTAAATTCACGATTAGTTAAAATAATTAAGTATGTATTTTTATATTCGTAAATAATAATTGTGTCTCCAATCAGTTACGATTGGAATTTTTATTGTTATTTTCAATTAGAAAAATATTGTTTTAATTATAGTTCAGCTGAGTAAAGTTTCATTTTAAATTGAAATATTATACCTCTCCCAGAGATTTCACAGCCATATAATGAGTTAACCATGATCAAACTTGTCCACACACGTTTCAGATTTAAATTGTTTTAATTAAAATTAATTTAATGAGTCTGTTTTCACATCGCATAACACCACAGCAGATATTCAATTTCTAACCGCTCTCTCATGCTGGATTCTCGAAATAATTTTAATAATAATGCATGTATAATATTTGAAGTATTAGAACCGATTTTAAATCTTAAAAATATTATCAGAAAGATCAGAAGTTGAAAACCTACTAGATTTTTAACACTTTACAACAAAGTCGAAAAGTGTTTATGACTTTGTTCATTCTGTCTGTCTGTCTGTACTTCAGCACGAAACCTGCCGTAAAAATGACCTAATCAAAATGAAATTTTAGTATGTTGTTCAGACGGTCTTTGGGACCTATGGGAATATAAATGAATAATATCACCCAATTAGTTTTGGATTGAATCCGGGTTGAAAAAATGAAGTACATTGAACCCTATGGGACCTACTTTTTCAAACATTTTTTAAGCGGATTTAAAATTCACAAACTGCCTCGAAAATTTTAGGTAATATTTAAATTATTCCATAAAATATATAAAAATAATTTCAGCAAAACATATTCAGTTGTTTTTAAAATAAAAATTAAAATAATAATTGCACCTCTTATAAGAAGCGATCGCGTGACCATTATATGAAGAGATCACGTGACCCACTTTAAAATGAAATATGGCAGCGAGCCGATCAGCGCGCCGGATAGTCCATCACATGGATCGTTCGGACTATACCGTCCGACGGTATAGGGAGCACTGGTCACGGGATGCCACCCAGACACTGAGAACCGGTTCTGGACGGACCAGGCATACCACGAGTAGAGATGATCGAATGATCGGGCGACAGGCACGTATAGAGTCCACGGCGACCCGATCCGCGATACAAGCACACAAATTGGTTTACTGTTTGCCCACGAACCATATCTAGACGCCTGAAGGAAGCGAATCTACGCTCCCAGCGTCCCTTACGTGTGCTGCCCTTAACTCGGGAACTTCGGCGGTTCCGGTTGCAGTGGTGCCTGTTATAAAACATAACATTGATTTGCAACATTGATTTGCAGTTATGCAAATACTGTTCATACTCCGGTTCAGCCCAGGAATAAAAGGGGGATGTTGCTATTATTCAATGTAGGTTATATGTATGGTAATTTATTGCCACGATGCTCCTCATAGACAGGATGGGACGAGTCGGCGCTATGGTTTAAGTGGCACATAAAAGGATTTGTAAAATGTTCAGAAAAGAGATGTCGTAGCAAATGTCAAATAGTAAAAATACAAATCTCTCGAACTTTATAGACCCTGTCGAGAGTAATATCACACCGGGGTCCGGTCTGGGACCTCCCGGCTGTGGAAAACCCTACGGTCATAAATTTCTATTGGAATGCATAGAAAATGAGCGATTATACGCAATACAGTAATTTGGTCGGAATTAGAACTGCCCCTTCCCCCTGGAATAACGAATGAGAAGACAAGGTGATTTCTACCCCAATTTTGTTCTCCCCCCTTCAAAATCTGAAGAGACTTCACTTTAAAATGTAAAATTTGACTACATTCTGATTTCGTGACAGAAGGTCTTTAAGTGTAGGTGTACACTTCTTTTGAAGTCCGTTCCCATATTCATTTTGATGCATTTTTAAGCACTGCATCTGATGCCACTTTCTAGGTATACTTAGTGTGGCAACAATATATTATCCTGCTGGGGTTCCACCCCCGCTTAATTTTGCGCTACATTGCAATTTGTGATCCGTCCTTAGCAATTGTCCACCAGTGTATATATATATATATATATATATATATATATATATATATTTATTTATATACATATATATATACAATATATATATATGCGTGTGTGTGTGTGTATGTGTGTATGTATATACGTCTTTAATGGAATAATAATTGAATAGAATGTTTCATTTAAACACCATTAAATTCAGTACAGTTTAATTTTAGGTAAGCCATATTACAAGTAAATAAAATGATTCAAATTGAAAATGCTTTTAATAAAATTTATATTCGAGCTCCAGATTCCCTCTGCAGCGTCAAAATTCAAGTCTCAGAGCATACACACACACACATTGGATCGCTCAGAACATACTTTATTCATAAAGAAATTCCGTCAGCAGATCACAAGCCGAAGATTAATTTTCGTTTTCTATTCGTAATAAAATGCGGTCTGCAGTATTGAAGTCTTTTTTATTATTTTTGTATTATGCAAAAGACTAATAAAGCGTAAAATTTATGCAAATAGCTTTATCAAATTATGAGTATGTTTGTTGCAAAATATTTTTAATATATAAAAAAATAATAGCTGGGTGAACGTAATAATAACTAAATTTAAATGAAATATGTTCAGGATAAAATATTCTCAAATTGAAGAAAGTAATTTATAATAAATAATTTAAAATGAGAAACGAAAAAAGATTGAAAATGAGAAAATTGAAACTTGGCTTTTGAATGTATATTCTACTTTTATTACTTTCGAAAAATAATTTTAATAATAGAGTAAACGCAGTGGCTAAAAAATTAACAGCTGTAAAAGTAATTTTATTTTCTGTGATAAAATAATTATTTTTTCAAAAGACACTACCACTATCCATAAACAATTTTGATGAAAGTTTTAAATGGATGTTATCGGTTATTACATTTCTGCTTTTATTACAAGTTAGTTTTGGGACTAGTTAATCTTCAGAACAAGGGTGCCCAATTAATTTGTAAAATGTCAATTTGTGGAAACCCCCTTATCATCCAGGTACTTTCATAGAGTCAGAGAAAAACTGATCACCATATCGTCGATATCTTTGTGAATTTTCACGATATTCCAGTGGATTTTTTATAGAAGTTGCTCTACAGTATTCACTACAAAATCATGAAAGAAAACTATTACTATGTTTCGCGCCTGCGCAGTAAAAACTTAGTTTCTTCAAATGCTTATGTATATCATCGTATATTCAATGTTTTAGTTTTCAATTGAAGTATAATGCTTTTCTTGGGAGTTGACAAATGCTCTGCAAGTTTCCTGGAATTTAATTGAAACCAATGGATATTGTAAGCAAAAAACATGTATCAATTTTTTTTTAAGAAACGTGTATAATTTCATAAATATGCTATTTTGTTTTTGAAAAATGCTTATACACATTGAACAAAGCTAGTCAACTATTTTGTGAAAGCTACAAATCATTTACAACTTTTTATGATACAGGTTGATCAAATATATTTTTCCAATTTTTCAATATCTTGGCTATCTTCTAAATGCACAAGTCACCGAAACTTTACTGGAAAGTGTGCGTTCAAGCATGTTCGTCACATCGCCAAAGTTACAAAACACGTCGCCAAGAATTTTTTAGAAATTCGAAAAACATTCTGACATCCAAAGAGTCTGGATACTTTTGATCATATATATATATATATATATATATATATATATATATATATATATATATATATATATTTACATATATATATACATATATATATATATATATATATATATATATATATATATATACATATATATATATATATATATATATATATATATATATATACATATATATATATATATATATATATATATATATACATATATATATATATATACATATATATATATATATATACATATATATATATACATACATATATATATATATATATACATATATATATATACATATATATATATATATATATATATATATATATATATACATATATATATATATATATATATATATATATATATATATATATACATATATATATATATATATATATATATATATATATATACATATATATATATATATATATATATATATATATACATATATATATATATATACATATATATATATATATATATATATATATATATATATACATATATATATATATATATATATATATATATATATACATATATATATATATATATATATATATATATATATATATATACATATATACATATATATATATATATATATATATATATATATATATATATATATATATATATACATATATATATATATATATATATATATATATATATATATTTAACTAGAAAAGTATAAAAATGAAAGAAAGCAATATATCAAAGAATGGCCGGGGGGTTTGTGACCCCCACTCCCCGGTTAAGCTTGCTTTGCGTCTAGACAACACTCTCGGTAGCCGAAATATTGCACAAAAATGAATACCGAAGTATCAAAAATTTAAAAAGGATTTAAAAAGGATTTTAAGATGGAGGTTGCAGAACATAAAAATGTGTGGAGTACTCAGAAGACTCATATACTAAACTGTACTATTGTCTAACCCTCACAAAACATATGGCGATAAGAATCCAAACATATAGATTTTAATTATCGAAGCAGATACCGTACCATAACCCAAATGCACCATCTTGACGAATCCATCACTAATACATTCACCTGTCAATATCTATTGTAAAAAAGAGTGTACTCATTCTTTACCTGTGTAGAGATGGCACAAACTCCCAAACGTAATTAATACACGAGAGGTTCAGTATCCAAATATATATGGTAGCCCTCAGTTACGGTTATACTATATATATATATATATATATATATATACAATAATATATATGTATGCATAATATATCTATCTATACATATATATATATATATAATAAAAGTTTAAAACTCCAATGTAAGAATAGAGAGCATTTTCAACTCAAAAAAACCCAGCATTACAAAATACCTTACAAATAAAAGCATCAAACAATGAATCTTCAATCAAATGGAAAATATAGATGCAAACCTCTAGTCATCGATCTGAAGACAATCAAAAAACATCAATGGAAAGGTTTACACGTGGAAGGTTTACTGCATGAAAGTTTTACACGTGGACAAGTCCTAGGTCTAATAATGACTTGTTCATTTCGATAAAACTCTCTATCTCTCTCTATATATATAATTACAGCAAATAAATTTGAACTGTTTTATACGTAAAAAAACATTTTTGAGCGAAATAATTGAAGTCAAAATATATTACTTTTGTTTACCACTTTCTTTCCAATAAATTCAATGTATTTGAAATTAGAATAGACGAAATAACTGATCGGAGTTCTTAATCAAAGTGCACAGGTAAAATAAAACTTGCAATTCTCAAAAAATATTTCACATCGTTAAATTTTAGTTCTTTTAAATTTTATAAATCCCAAACGTGAAGAAATTAAGAATTTAATTGCTTTCTATTCTTTCATTTTTGCTTTTTTGAAACAAAAGTTAAATATTTGATATTAATTTATTATCAACTGGCTTCTAATACTGTGTTTTTATATGTTTCTAGTGATTCATTGAAGATTTTTTTTTCTGAATGATATATACGATACTTATTTTATAGTGCAATACTTCCACAGAGTATTTGATTAATGCAATTATCTTAGGAGAATTGTGTTAAAATATGGGATGTTATAATTAACATTGATCACCTCCTGTAATAAACATTTGTCAATCAATAATGGCTGTTAAGATTAACAACTACCGACCCTGTTGTCAGTCTGTCGAAAATCTCGCCGTCTCTTACGCCCTCTTACCCGGCTTCTGTTTACATTTAAAATATATGAAAGTTAAGCGTATCTTAGATAAAAGATTAAGCCAAACTGGGTGTATTTGTTTTAAAAATAAGTATGGTAATGAATTACATACATTATTTACTGGTAGATAGATATTTAGATGAGGTAACGCGAATTTAACAGAGACAATTGGTTAAAAGCTCTTCAAAGACGCTGAATGAAATAAAATAGAACTAATAAAATATTCTAAATAAAATAAAGTAAAACTTTTTATCAGAATTTCAATAGGTGAAGTTATTTCATAATGAATACAGTATAAAAACAGATTTAAACACTTTATTTTCAAAGGATTTTAACAATGTTCTTTTATGGCTTTTCATATCTTAGGGTTATTTTTAGCAGTTAGTCAAAAATAGAAACATAATAAAAACTACAAATTCGAGTCTGATTGCAAACGTACACATTGTATAATTATTCGTGTTTTTTGGTATTTAAAGTTAAGAGTTAAGAATGATTTTGATACTTTGGTGCTGAAAAATGAAAAAGAATGCAAAGCATACATTTTAATTAATATATTAATTATAGCCGTTGATTTTAAATCATAAATACTGCATTGTGCCGTTTTAAAGCCCACCGTTAAATCCTTAATGTAATTACTGGAATAAAATATATTAACATAATGTTACACAGTTAACTTTACCCATTTTAACTTTAAAATACACATTTATTAAGCACCTTATAATCATAATTAGATTACAACACTTTTTCATATTACAACACATATTTATATATTTAAGGTGAAGAACTGACAATGACCTTTTATAATCTGATTTGCACATACCTTCTTGTTGTCTTTAAACGTTTGGCCTGCATTAGATTGATCACCGAAACTTGTTTGTTTCAACATCTCTATGTGACCACGGCATCTTACTAAAGCATATCAGTATTTCATCTGTTGCACCTGTCAACCTCTGTGTGGAACTTAATGTACATATCCTGCCTCTGTGTGGAACTTAATGCATATGTATTCTGACTGCACTGTATGAGATCATTGATGCATCTCCGAACTTAATGCATATGTTCGCACTTTGTCAGTGGCTCACTACTTACTATTATCATCGATATTGTTCATCTCTGTAGAACTTTTTGCTTATATGAATCCCGACTCTAACTCTATCTCCAGCTATATTCTCATCTGTCTGTAGTACTTAATGCATATTTTAATCCCGTCTTGTTTTGCACTCTATATTCTCATCCACCTTCTGCTTGTTGCCACCCCTTTTTCTTGTGGTCTAGGTACGCCTCCTGTATCTCATTGGTTGACCTCATCATTGGTTAAACTTTTAACCAATCCCATGGTTTCACCTTTAGTCCCCTTTATTATGGTTTTCCTGACCTCTCGGGTCAGTTCTACTGGCGTTTACCCGTCTGGTCCCTTTGGATTCTTGTTAGAACTCATAAATAAACATGTAAACCTGTCTAAGTGTATCTTGGTCTCACAGATATATTTGTTGATAGAATTGTTTGAAGAATAAGGAGTATTTAGAACGTTACTTTAATGGTTGTTCTTTGTCATTTTAATAATAATTATACGGATTATCTGAGGAAATTTTATAGTTATTACATCTCGAACAAAGTTAGGGAAATTTTGTCAATTTCAAGCGCAGTTGAAGTCTGTTTAATATTAAGTATTGCGTTTACAGCAAATAAATGTTTTTTTTTAATTTCCAATGGCAGGTACAAAAGACAAACTGAAGCCAAAAAACCGAACAATAAATGTATAGCATAAAGTGATTAATTTAAGAATTAAGTCATAAATTTAGCCATCTATAATAATGAAGTATCTGAAACTTTTGGTCTCCTTTGTATTCGTATCCCCTATTTTTAAATGGTCCGTGTGTTTATGAACGATTAAAGGATAATCGCGTATGTATGTATGCATGTATGTATGTATACAAACGGTTTTAGGAAGCCCCTATTAGACCTAGAAACTCCGTATTTTACGTTGATTTCAATCCGGGGATGGTCCCTAAATATTCCAAAATTTGAAAAATTTGATGAATTTTTAAGCATTTGTAAAACATTTCTTTGGGGGAGAGGGTTAAAAAAGGTTCCGAGAAAACGTGTCCCCATTTACAAAATCAGCTAGAATCATGCGGGTTATTTATTTATTTGCATTTTTTTTTAACGGAAGACGGATAAATTTTGAAATGCTTGATTCTAGAAGTCGGATTTTTGATAAATTCAAATCGATATGCTTTTTTAATACATATGTTTTACAATCCCGAAAAGGTGGATTATGAAAAAATCGCCTAGATTGTAAACGATAAGTCTTATCCTGGGAACGTAGAATCCAAACATATGTCTCTTTCCAGACATATGGCTCGTCGAGCGTCTTGTACTGGATATTGAAATATACAAATCTAAATTTACGAATTTTATGAGATAGTAAGGATATTTTTAAAATCTTCATTTTTATCTATCTTAGCGGCTTTTTCTTCAATTATTATGCAATTTTTAAGTTGTATCTTCTCCTGTGTAATGGAGTCAATCGAGCTTCTGTCGTTTAACTTCAACCCACATGTGTTGCTTGCGGTTTTTGCGCACGAACGCGCGTGATCAAAACTTGCTAAAAGAATTAGTGCAATAAAACTGGTTGCTATATTTAGTGACCGCTAGCTGAAAAAGCTTCCAGTTTTATGAGAACGAATCCAATCAGCAGTCTTCCTGACGATGCATATTAAGACATGACTACTGAATTTGCATTCGTCTTGATGAAGGCACGTCGATAATACAATAAATACAGCTAAAACACAGGGTTGAAATTAAAAAAAAGATAGTGAAACTCAGAGATTGATATACACATGACGTCTATCTATGAGCATGGATACTCACTTGTTATCAATGCATGCAGAACTGGAGAGTACTCTGGAATATCCAAGTCTCTACGAATTTCTATGAACATCAATTGCGGGTCATGGAGATTGGAGACTTCAAGCACAGTACACAAGTACCAAATCTCCGTACACAGGTATAGTGCTGACTTCTCGTGCTTCCGAGAATTAACGAAATGAGAAAATTAAATCAATTGTAGTTTTCACATTTTACGTTTTCATTTAGTCTCACTGGCATCAATCATCGTCCTAAATTACTGGCAGTACAGAAGTTGATTAATTAATGTTACCTCTAAATTAGCTGAAGGGAGTTAAATGTAAATAATTAATTACTGTTTTCGTAATTTGATAATTAACTAATGATTGGTATATTCGGTATTTAAGTATGATGTTGATTTCTCAGATCACAGAATAATCTGTAATAATAAAGGACGATGTATGGGTGTCTATTTGCGTGTGGCGTGGGTTTGCAAAAAATATGTTCTTCATACGGCCACGAAATTCAGTACAGGGGTAACATGACTTTCGAGAGGAAATATTTTATCGAGATCTTGTGCAAAATTCGAATTAACTTATAATTAATGAATATTAAATCGTGATTTTTTGCACAAATCAAGCGATCAAAAATATAAGTAGAGTTTAAATCTTAATACTATCGAAAATATCAAAGAAATATTTCCCAAATAAACTTTATTATTTTTAAATGCCTGTTCGTGAATTTTAGAGACTTTTCGTCCTTTGAAGTCGTGATCCATGTTCAAATTACGACTTATAAAATTATCCGACAAACCGTAATTTATAATATAACAGCAGCTTTAAAAATTATATGCAACTCCCAAATAAAACGAAAAATAATATTTGAGCCATTCGTTCATTAATTATAATTTTATAAGACACAGCCGTATTGCTTATTTTTAACAAACCTTTGTGTTCTGCAAAAGCTCAAGTTAGAACATTCTTATATTTACGCACGCACAAACCGAAGTGCCAATAGGTTGGCATTGCAATGTAACGTGAGATTTCTTAGAATTCGTCAGAAAACTTGTTATTATGAAGCCCAAAGAAAGTATTTAAGGCGTGGCGTTAGGTAAACCAATAATGTTCTCTTTCATTTGATTCACAGTGGATGCCTTACCTTTGGCGCTGCATGGGGACCAAGAACCTCGAGGTCTAAAAAAGTGAAATTAGACTGGGTTAATTCAATTGTCATTTAATTTGGTCAAACTCTTTTATTGAAACATATATTGATTATATGTAGGCGTTACATATGAACAAACTATATATATTACGTACAAGAGGAAAATACCACATTTGTTAAATAAAACATTTGTAAGAGTTTTATCATTCATACCATTTAATTTTTAACACTTTACAACAAAGTTGAAAAGTGGTTATGGCTTTGTTCATTCTGTCTGTCTGTGTGTCTGTCTGTCTGTATGTCTGTCAGTCCGTTAGCATGATAACTGCCGTAAAAATGACTTAATCAAAATGAAATTTTAGTATGTTGTTCAGACAGTCTGTAGGACCTACGGGAATATAAATGAATAATATCACCCAATTAGTTTTGGATTGAACCCGGGTTGAAAAAATGAAATACATTGAGCCCTATGGAACCTAATTTTTCAAACATTTTTTAAGCGGATTTAAAATTCACAAATTGCTTCGAAAATTTTAGGTAATATTCAAATTGTTCTATAAAATATATATAAAAAAAATCAGCGAAATATATTCAGTAGTTTTTTAAATAAAAATTAAAATAATAATTACACCTCTTATATGAAACGATCACGTGACCATGATATGAAAAGATCACATGATCCCCTTCAAAATGATATATGGCA
The DNA here is from genome assembly GCA_951213105.1 of Amaurobius ferox. Lineage (NCBI taxonomy): Eukaryota > Metazoa > Arthropoda > Arachnida > Araneae > Amaurobiidae > Amaurobius > Amaurobius ferox. Next base: position 146,038,191 of record OX578134.1, on the reverse strand, counting down.
TCCATCTTGTTTCAAAATCGTGATTTTCAAGTTCTTTTTAATTCATATTGAGTATTATATCCGTCCTAAAACTACTTCATTTGTGCTTACATTGTGTGCATATACATACTGAAACAACGCAAATACAATATATATGAGTTTAAATGATTATCCAAATTTGATTATTTCTACAACGAAGCATATTTTTCACTTATGTAAAATGTAAACAGCAAAATAGGTAGAATGAGTTGTATTAGAATTGCTGTATTTCTTTAACACAAAATAATTTAGCCCATGGAGTCTACATGGCTGATATGAATGGAATATTAATTGATTTTATAAATAGAAGAACGATTTTTTTCGATGACGTTTTAAGCATAGAGTTTAATTACTTGTAGCTCCATGGTCTTAATTTTGAAATAGAATAAATTATTATAGTATTGTGATGAATGAAATGAATGGGAGAAAGTTATGTATGAAATGCTGCTTTTATAGAGAGATCCATACGTGTTGAATTAATTTCAGTTGTTTTCGATGAAGTTTTCAAACATAATAAATTATCGTAGTATTATGATAGTTTTAAAAATATTACCGTGGAATGTATCGCATTTTAGAGATATTTAAACCAGGCAATTTATATTTCAATGCCGGCATTTGAATGAAGTTCATTTTTTTCAATGAAGATTTAAGTTTTCAGATATAATAAATTAATGTATTATTGTGATAAGTTTTAAAATATTACCGAGGAATGTATTGCATTTTAGACTTTTTAAAAAAAAATTGCATTGAAGTTGGAAAGTGTTTCATAATCAATTCTTTAAGCATGATTGATCTTTCTTGTTTTTACTATTCATGAATACTTAGAATGTCCTCCATGAACCATAAATGAACCTATAATTAACCATTCATAAACCATAAACGAACCATAAATGGGCCTATTTAAAATGTGTCAAGTGGGATGTATGGCGTATCAAAGTTCCTAAGGTACAATGTTTACAGTATATTGCAAATGCGAAATTCGTATGTGTCTTATTGGGACGTAACCGTCGAATTGCTCAGCTCTGTGTCCAAAGCGTCCATGGATGACGAACCCGAGCAGATGTGCAAAACATGTTTAAGTGCTTATTATGATCGTATTACACCTGCTTAACGGGCGAGGTGCAACCGTGCGTGTGCTCGCGCAAAGGGAGACCGCGTCTTTTGAAAAATTAAATGAATGGATTCAATTGCCTTCTGTTTAAAATAACAGACACCGCGTATTACACTTTACAGTAAGCTAATAAAGTAATTTAAAGAAAACAAGAAATATCAACCATCTATAAAGCATTGATTATGCAATACTTATCAACTGAAATGCAACTTCATTTAAACATATTTAAATTGCGATACATTCAGCGCTGATATATTTTAAATTATCACAATACTACAATAATTTATTATATTTGAAAACTTAAAACTTCATTGAAAAAAAATGAACTTTGTTCCAATGACGTCATCAAAATATAAATCGTCTGACTCTATATAAAAGCAATGAATATTTCATTCATTCACTTTTATTCCAGATTCCAGAGCTAAATAATTTTGCTTGGAAAAAATTCAGCAATTATGCATTTCATCTTAAAATCACTTGTTTACATTATGCATCTATTAAAATTAGGCTTCGTTGTAGAAATAATCAAAGTTTGATGATCATTTAAACTCAAAAATATTATAATTGCTTTGACACACAATATAGATGACCTTTCTTCGGACGGTCTGGGTCTCAACAACAATACCACCATATAAATGAACAGAAAATTCGCAAAAAAAAAGCGGTTTTAAGACAGATGCAACACGAAATATAAATTTAAAAGAATTTTAAAAATAACGATTTTCAGACTGGGAAAAAATATGGATGCCATATTTTATTCTGGAGTGGGTCACGTGATATCTTCATATTATTTGGATGTAATTATAGTTATAATTTTTATTTAAAAAATTACCTAACATATTTTGCTGATCTTTTTATATATATTTTATGGGATAATTTGAATATTTCCTAAACTTTTCGAATCTGTGTGAAAGCCCCAGGCCGTCCGGCTCGTCCAGAGGACTTGGAGCAACAAATTTTAACTTCTCTTAAAAATGTTTGAAAAATTAAGTTCCATAGGGTTCAATGTATTTCATTTTTTAAACCCGGATTAAGAACTAATTGGGTGATATTATTCATTTGCATTCCCATATGTTCCGCAGACAGTTTCAGCAACATACTAAAATCGCGTTTTCATAAACTTATTTTAAAGGCATTTATCGTGCAAACGAACAGGCAGGCAGAAAGTATGAACAAAGTCATAAATACTTTTCAACGATGCTTTAGAGTGTAAAATACCCTTCTATTAATTTTAGTTGCGGTGCATTTCACTGCAATTTCAGGTAATGTGGAAACCGACTGGCGGAGTAATTGATGGACATGTTTGGCAGAGTAATTGATGAGTATGTATAGCGGGCAACAACATCAATGTAAGGTAATGGTGTCGTATTTCATGATTTAATAAATTAGTTGCGCAATTATTATCACGAGCTTTCTAATATGTGCAAAGCTGTTTTTATTACTAAATTACTTATATTATCGAAATTATTATATACATACTGAAAAACACACATATTGAACGACTTATATAACTACGCATCATTAATTAATTGGTCATAATTGATGGTGTATATAAATAACCCCTAAATGCATATGTGAAGGTTGCTTATATGCAGATATAAAATATATTATACAAATACTACAAGATGTTAAAGACTTAAAATTTAGTTCCTAATTCAAAAGGCATAATAAAATCGTGCCTGATGACAGACATTGCCATAATAATTATGTGGTTAAATTTGTTTATTAAATAAGTGCTTATGTTATTTTATCCTAAATGAAATAAAGTAAATATTTTTTTATAATTTTGTGAAATATATTAGAAATAAAAAAATGGGAATGAATATTCTAAAAATATAATTTAAATGTTTTTGAAAAATAATAGAAGCTTTAGAATTTCCGTCATTTGGTAGAAAAAAATCTTAGATAATAATTTTTGAACATTAATAGTTAAAATACGTACATGAGTTAATACACTATAATATTTCAATCCAATGCCGTACCTTGGGATTAATTATAGATCGGAGATTTCTCTTGAGAAATCTAATTTACATTAGGTTTCTAATCAATTCTTTGCGATAAAGCATTAATTATACGCTAAGAGCTATCGAGGAACGCAGTATTGTTAAATTTCTTGTCTTCATAATAGCGTATTATCACCTAACTTGTCTTGAACAGATAAGAAATAACATATTGCCGTAAATATGATATTAATCAGTAAATTAGATTCCTTGTATACAATAAAAGGTTCCTGTTTGTTCATCTATGCCGTCTATAGTGGAAAATCGAAGTTTCAGATGTCCAGTAGATAAATTCAGTAACGAAGAAATTCTTCAGATATTCAGTAGATAAATTCTTGGAACAAAGGCCTGCGTTTATTTTTCTTTCAATTCAAATTAACTTAAAAAGCCCCAAATTTACTTATTCCGGCCATTTTATCAAATATTTTAATTCATTGCAATTACAGACTATACATTCGCATGTAATCCACAGTCGTTCCAGACATCTTTAGCGACAATAACTATATTTTAAAATTCTTCTTCGACCCAGACCGTCCGACCTACCCGAAGGTGTAAGGTATTTTTGTTTGTGTGTCTGTCTGTGCTATCTCTAGCTAGAAATCTAAGGGTCGTGTGGCCTTGTAATTTGGTACACAACTACTTAAGAATCAAAATAGGTGCACCTCTGCGTTATTTTGCTTTTAATTTCAAATTAGTTTTTACTTATTTTATGTCTTAATCCGATTTCCAACAATTTTGGGCAATATTCCTTAGAAATCTTGGCGAGTCCTTAGAAATTTAAAATATTATCACAGGGTTTTTATTTTGTCACTATCGTAAAGACCCACCAAATTCTTTCAAATACAATTTGAATAGAATCCATACAATTGATAGATGGATTTTCGTGAATTTTTTAAATATATGTACTTTTTAGAACGTTTCAACCTCCTCGATTGTTATATTTCGATATAAAAAATTGACATGCCATCCGACGTTTATAATTTAACAGCTGCTCTATGAAATATCAACAACTTCTCCAGAACAAAAAAAATAATTTCCTAAACCTATGTGTTGGTCAATTATAGTTTTTTAATCGAACGAAATCTTCAAATTTTTCAATCAGTGGAGCGTTTTCCACTGAAGCCTTTTTTCTCCTGACTTCTATATAAAGTACGTCATATCTGCCACCACCTCCATCTATATAGAGCGTTTTACGGATAGCGCGAGATTTTTATATTATTTTATTAACGTAATATTTAAGTAGCGGGCGCTATTTTATGTATTTGCATGTAGTGTCCGCCTTTTAAGGATATTATATAAACAGCGGACGCTTAAATAGGTCAGGGCTACGTCGCATAATGTGTTCTAGTATTACACATATTTTTCAACCATTTTATTCTTAATAATGGTGAAAATAAGCATTTGCACTTAAAAAACATTGTTCGCTTACCTTTTGTGTTTATGCACTAACATGTTTCATAGCATATCAACCTTATTTACTTTTCAACTTTATTTTATTAGCACGGGATAAATTGATGCATTTCGACAAACAGGTTTTAACATGTTTCTAATCATATTGCCATAACTTTTGGTCAATAAATGCATAGAGGAACAAAGTAAATTTTCGTCAGTAAAATAATTAAAGTTCATACAAAAAAATTAAAATTTAACTACCTAAAAATGTATCAAATTGCTCTGGCCTGCCAACTTCAAAAACTTGACACTAAATTTATATATATGCAAAAGTGTGTTTCTTCGTCTACCAGAAAAACCGAGAGCTATGCATCTTATGAGTAATCAATTCACTTTCTGTCAATTTATTCTTACATATAATACATAACAGTAGGAATGTGCACCTGCACATCAATCAACGGTCCTGGAGTCAATTTAATCTTCGCCTACAAGAAACAGCTGCAGATTGATGCAAGTGTAGATCAATATGTTCTACCATATACTGTACTGTGAAAATTTTGATTTATACCAACTCTTTCACTCGCATTTTATTTTTTTCTATATTTCCTACAAAAGTTCTATATTTATTTATTTCTTTTATTACGGACAAAAATTTAACATACTTATGATTTTACTAAAAACATTTTTATGTGTCTGTTTCTCAGAATCTTCTCTGGATAGAGCTTAGGTGATGACTAATATGGATTCATCAGCAAATTCCGGAGAAGAATGGGAGAGGACAGTTTACTAAGAATTTCAACTACATGTTTATTTTCCTTTTTCTATGCAAAAATTTTCATTTTACTTAAAAAATATTTATATATATATATATATATATATATATATATATATATATATATATATATATATATATATATATATATATAGCTTAAATGATCAGTGATATGGATTCAGCATCAAATTCTACAGTATGATTTATTAAATATCTTAATTTCTGGTTTAATTCCGATTTCCCGTTAAAATATTCCTTGAAGGATATATATGTTAACTATATATATAGCTTAGATAATGAATGATACAGAATTCAGCACAAAATACCAGATGCATGTAGAGGAACTGTATAAATGTTTTAAGTTCGAGGTCTGGAGATGCCACTTCTGAAGAAGTTTTACAGAATTTGTTTTGAAAAGTTGATATCATTGGTCAAAATGATTCCAAATATAGTGTGTTACTCTTTACTTTAATGGGGTTGATAAAATATTTCGATTGATACCATAGTTGTAAATAGACCACCAGGGAGGTAACTTGCCCCCGGGATAGGCTAATGACGAACACAAAATTGCATTACCGTTAGATTTTACAACAATGATTATAACGAGTAAGTCTCGTGGTCTTTGACCCATATATATCTTCTTCTATGCATGATCATGTCAACTTTTGTCCTGCGCTGCTATGTTAAAAATATAAAATTTTGAATCAATTTAGAAGCTTTCGCTCGATTTTAAAATTATTTTATCGAGTTCTAGATTTTTCAAGAACAAAACGGGATATAAAGTTTTATGAAAATCCATCAATATTTGTAGCAGCTATCTTGAACAAGGAATCGACCTCAAACACACATGCAGACAGACTGGCTGACTGACTGGCTGACTGAAAGACATACGGACATCACACCAAAAATATTTAAAACGTGTTCAGAAGGTCTTAAAACAAATATTGGCAACGAAATATTGAATTCGAAATTTCGAAATTTTTCATGAAAACAACACTTTATACTATATTGCATAGTTTGAGAACATAAAAATATATTTTTTTTTGCAACACGTATATCTCAGGATTGGCTATAGGGAGAACATAGATGGGGACTGTTATAAATAAATTAAACATCGGACAGGGCAGAAGTGTTAACGAAATAATTACTCTTTCCGTTCAAAAGGTAACACTTCAGTTTTCTCTAACCTGGTTTCCGGCCAAATTGAACTGTATACACCCCATACCTTCATATGCAGGCTCCTTCATTAATTTAATTTCTTCTTTAATTTCATGTGTATAAAATTGGTATAATGATGTTTGTTATGAAATTAAAAAAATCTGAATTTTAACACATAAGATATTTTGTAATAAATACGTGTCAAAATTGGAAAAGATGTAAAGAAAGCTTCTACTGTTCAATTTTAAACAGAGGTATAATGTGTTTTTATGACTCCATTTAAAAAAAAAAAACTATCTTTCAAATAATTTTTACTTTTGTATTGAGAAAGTAATTTTTTTTTATTTTTCCATTCGAGAGTTTTTTTTATTTCGAATTCATTTCGAAAATGTGGCTCCATCATATGGTTTAGGACCTCCTGAACACGTTTCGACTATATTTGAAGCGATGTTCGTTGTTTGCATGTTTTGTTTGTGTTTGGTGCCAACCATGAGAAGTCTACACGCCATATATGGTAATTTTCTTATCTTTGTAAGTTACCATGACAACGCATGACGTCACGAAGAAAAAAAGGTATTTGTACTGTTTCGACCGAACAAAATAGTATGTAATGTATTGTATGGAATGAAAGAAGTAGGTAGAGCGTAGTTACAGTGTAAATATTGTTGTGTGCGTGTAGAATAAAGATGGTCTACCTAATGACGGCTTCTGTTCCTTGTTATTCAATTTAAGTAGGAAGTGAAACACAAACATGGTCCGTCGGAGTCGGAGTAAGAATTCAAGAGTTGAATCACCTAAAGGATTTCGGTAACGAAATGGGAATTACAAGGCTCCAGAAGTCGCAAAGCTTAAGGTCAGTATAGTTAAAAACTATATTCGTTGAATTTATAGTGCATTCGTGATACACGTATCTTGAATTTAACCAAGTTGAAATAACTATGTCTGAACTAATTACAATACAACATGAAATCTATGATTCTATGACAAGATTCATTAGAAATTATAAGAAGGATTCAAAAGATAGGAAAACGAAATCGTACCTTAATTTAAGGTTGAACAACTTTTCCGAATACTGGATCGAGTTCAAAACTATGCACCGTAAAATAATTTTATCCAAAGAAGTTGGAAACGACGATCCTTATTTTACGGACGATTTTTACTCAACGGTAGAAGATTTCTTTATCAACAATAAGTCAGAAATCCAAGAATTTCTTGCTTCTAAATTTAGTTTAGCTTCAAACAATGAAGCGGTGCAGGATATTCGAACTCCAAGTCAAAACTTTAATAATGATGTAAGATTACCAAGAATAGAATTGCCTAAATTTTCTGGTAAATACGAAGATTGGACTTCATTCCATGATATGTTTGTATCCATAATTCATAGTAATGAGTCGATATCTAAGATGCAAAAACTCCACTATTTGAAAATCCATTTAGTCGGAGAAGCAGAGAAATTGCTTAAGCATTTTGCAATTACCGAAGATAACTATGAAATAGCATGGAAATCACTAATTGAACGGTACGAAAACAAGAGAGTGTTAGTTAATTCGCAATTGAAATCACTTTTTGCTCAACCAAAGATAACCAGGGAAAGTTCTTATTGTATTAAAAGTTTATTGTATACCACCCAAGAATGTCTATCAACATTAAAAAATTTGGGAGTTCCGGTAGAACAGTGGGATGATATTATGGTCTATATAACGACGCAGAAGTTTAAGCTCAAAAACAGATTTACTTAAATTTGAAGAGTTGAAATCATTTCTTGAATCCCGTTTCAGAACACTTGAAGCTATTTCAAATTATAATCAAGCTACTTCAAAGAAAGTAAGCGCTCAGGAAAAAGAAATTTCGGGAGCTAAAGAAAACCGAACAAGAACGTATCTTATAACTAAAAATGTGATATGTATAATATGCTCGGGAAAACATGCTTTAGGACAATGTGAAATGTTTACGAAAATGAACAATCTGAAAAAGTTAGAAACAGTGAGGCATAAAGGTTTATGTTTTAATTGCTTATCTCCGAAACATGTTGCACGTCAATGCCTTAGCAAAATAAATTGCCGATTTTGCGATCGACGACATCACAGTATTTTACACAGAGCAATTGTTAATAATAATCAGGATAATGGGGTCAAAGCCAGAGATCATAGAGATCCAGAATCTGGTTCAAAAGAAATATTAAGAAGTGAAAATTCCAATGAAACTACTACTCAAACTTGCACTCATTCTTTTCGTGACATTCCAAAATTCAGTGAAATTTTATTAGCTACCGCACTTATTCGAATCGCATCACCTTCGGGAATGGAAATAACAGTGAAGGCATTATTAGATCAAGGATCGCAATCGACCTTCATAACAGAATCTGCTGTACAAAAACTTAGACTTAAGAAAGATCCGGTCGTTGCTCAGATTCTTGGAATGGGAAAATCTAAAGTTGGAATATCTCGCAATCAAGTTAGATTTAGAATAAAATCCCGATTTAAGGAAGAATTATTGGCGACTACTAATGCTTTAGTGCTTAAAAATCTCACAGATTATACACCACCACGATGCTCAATATCTGATTCTTGGGAACATTTAAGAAACATTAACCTTGCTGATCCAAACTTTAGCAAAGTAGGAAAAATTGATATCATACTTGGCGCAGATGTATATTCGCAAATCTTATTGGATGGTATCATAAAAGGACCAAGAGGTACTCCGATTGCTCAAAATACTTCATTAGGTTGGATTTTGACGGGATCAATCTTTAATAATTCTCAGGATAGCTATTCCAAACTACAAACAACTCAAATTCTGAATCTTCACAGCATGTCGGAAATACACGATCAGCTGCGAAAATTCTGGGAAATTGAAGAAACTTCACTAACTCGAACACTCACTGCTGAAGAACAAATGAGTGAAGATATTTTTGAGAAAACTCACAGAAGGGAAAATGGACGTTATGTAGTAAATTTGCCATTTAAAGACACTTTAACAACACTTGGTGAATCAAGAGATATAGCGATTTCGCGATTTGAGCAAAACGAAAGAAAACTATCAAGAAATCCTAAAGTTAATGCAGAATATTCAACATGTATAAATGAATATATCAAACTAAACCATATGGAAGAAATCCAAAACACCTCAAAGGATCTCAAAATTCACGGAATTGGTTACAAACCGAATTATCTTCCTCATCATGCAGTGATCAAAGAAAGTAGTTCATCTACGAAACTTCGAGTGGTATTTGACGCATCTCAAAAAACTTCGACAGGTGTATCATTGAACGATAAATTATTAGTAGGACCGAATCTTCAAGAGGATATGACAGCTATATTACATAGATGGAGATTTTATCGAATCGTATACACAGCTGATATAGAAAAAATGTACAGACAAATCCGTGTTGAGGATAAACATACAGACTATCAAAGAATAGTTTGGAGGAATTCTATGTCAGAAGCAATAAAAGATTACCGATTACTAACAGTAACGTTTGGATTGGATTGCTCAGCTTATCTTGCTATAAAAACCTTGAAACAATTAGCTCACGACGAGAAACTAAGTTTTCCATTAGGAGCAGAATCTACAATGAACGATTTTTACGTAGATAATCTTATGTCTGGAGCGGATGATATTTCTGAAGCATTGGAGAAACAAAAGCAAACAATTAATCTTTTAAAATTAGGAGGATTCCCTCTAAGAAAATGGGCGTCTAACAAAGAAGAATTGCTTGAATCATTATCTGAGGAATTTAGAGAAATATCAAAGCTGAAAACCATAGAAGCAGATCAAAGCATCAAAACTCTTGGTTTATATTGGCATCCAATAACAGACGAATTCGGTTACAAATTAAGTTCTATGGCAACGGAACAATCTACTATTACGAAAAGAACCATTTTATCGAACGCAAGTAAACTATTCGATCCATTAGGATGGATAGCACCAGTTCTAATTACAGCTAAAATTATGCTTCAGTCATTGTGGATGATTGGATTGAATTGGGACGAAGAACCACCAGTAGAAATTCGACAACAGTGGATTGACTGGATAAGTCAATTACCAGATATGGAAAATATTAAAATTCCACGCTGGATAAACTACAGTTATTCCGAAAATCATTCTATCGAAATGCACATATTTTGTGATTCCTCGAGTACTGCATATGCTTCTGTTGTCTATCTTCGGATAATTTCTGAAACAACAATTTCTACGCACATTGTTGCAGCAAAGACTAAAGTCGCTCCAGTGAAAACTGTATCTCTGCCAAGACTGGAACTTTGTGGAGCACTGTTAGGGGCAAGATTAGCTTATCAAATCTCATTAGCAATACATGCAAAAATTGAAAAAACGTATTCTTGGACAGACTCAAAGATCGTTTTAGCCTGGTTGAAAGGACATCCTACGCGATGGAAAACCTTCATAGCGAATCGTGTCGTTGAAATTCACGATAAACTTAAAAATTGTAATTGGATGTATGTACCATCAAAAGAAAATCCTGCCGATTGCGCGACTCGTGGACTTACACCAGACGAACTGATTAAGCATAAATTATGGTGGAAAGGACCTGCATGGCTTACAATGCCTCAAGACTGTTGGCCTAAATCCATTGATATTCCACCTACAACCATAGAAAAAAGAAAGGTTGTCACATTAACAACATTAAATGCAAGTGCAGATTTTGACTTGATTTCAAAATACTCTAATTTGTCTAAACTAGTAAGAATAACTGGGTATTGCTATAGATTTGCCTCTAATTGTAAGATCTCAAAAGCTGAACGTAGTTTATCTTATCTTACGGGGCAAGAACTAAAAAACACTTTAAAGAAACTTGTAAAATTAACACAGAGATCATACTTTACTTCTGAGATAGAACGACTAGAGAACAAAAAAGAACTATCGCATAAGAGTCGACTTCTAAATCTCAACCCATTCCTAGATGTTGAAGGTATATTAAGGGTAGGAGGGCGTTTAAAATATGCCAATTTACCGTTTGAAGAAATTCATCCTGCGATCTTACCAAAAAAAAATCATTTAGTCACCCTTATAATCCAAAAAATTCATCTAGATACGCTGCATGGAGGAACACAGTTAGTATTAGGACTTTTAAGAAAAAGATATTGGATATTGGACGCTAGAAATACGATAAAATTTATTTTACATAAATGTATCGTATGTCATCGACTAAAAGCCAAAATGTCTCAGCAGCTTATGGGAAATCTTCCAGCTCCTAGAATAAATGAATCTAGACCTTTCTCTCATACTGGAGTAGACTACTGCGGCCCAATCGAAATTAAGATTTCAAAAGGTCGTAGTGCGAAATCACAAAAGGGATATATTGCAGTATTTATATGTTTAGCCGTAAAAGCGATTCATCTAGAAGCCGTTTCCGATCTGACTAGCGAAAGTTTCATGGCAGCGTTCCGACGATTCACATCGCGTCGCGGACTTTGTTCTGATTTGTATAGTGATCAAGGGACAAATTTTAAGGGAGCAAATTCCATGCTTAAGGACGACTTTAAAAAGTCGATTGATCAAATTAACAAGGAAATAGTACATGTCTTAACCGAAGATGAAGTAACGTGGCACTTCATCCCTCCGTCATCGCCACACTTTGGAGGCTTATGGGAAGCGGGCGTAAAATCCACAAAATACCACTTGAAGAGAATTTTGGGAAAAAGATTGCTTACATTCGAAGAATTGAGCACAGTATTAACTCAAATCGAAGCATCGTTAAACTCAAGACCGATTACGCCAATTCATGATGATCCTAACGATTTCAACCCACTTACACCGGGACACTTCCAAATTGGAAATTCGTTAAAAGCAATACCTGAACCAAGTATATTAGATATAAAGGAAAATAGATTAAACCGGTGGCAATTGCTGCAACAACTGAATCAACAATTCTGGAAAAGATGGAATTTAGAATACATAAGCAGAATGCAACAAAGACCGAAGTGGTTAAAACAACGCAAAAATGTGGCCAAAGGACAACTTGTTCTCATCAAAGATGATCGACTACCCCCTACCAAATGGCTTCTTGGCAGAGTAGTTGATACGCACGCAGGTAAGGATAATTTAGTAAGAGTTGTCACGCTACGTACAAAAGATGGTATTCTCAAAAGACCCCTCACGAAGATTTCGCCCCTCCCGATCGACAATCCAGAGCCTCTAACCAAAACCAATGATGAGTGTTTAGAACTTTGAATTTTATATTTATATTATTTGTAGACCATTCATTTGAACTTTTTTCGAAATCTAGCGGGATTCTCGATGCCTGAACGTTTGAAATTAAACTCTTAGTTCAAGCAAAGAGTTCAAGGCCCCGTGTATGTTTGGTGCCAACCATGAGAAGTCTACACGCCATATATGGTAATTTTCTTATCTTTGTAAGTTACCATGACAACGCATGACGTCACGAAGAAGAAAAGGTATTTGTACTGTTTCGACCGAACAAAATAGTATGTAATGTATTGTATGGAATGAAAGAAGTAGGTAGAGCGTAGTTACAGTGTAAATATTGTTGTGTGCGTGTAGAATAAAGATGGTCTACCTAATGACGGTTTCTGTTCCTTGTTATTCAATTTAAGTAGGAAGTGAAACACAAACAGTTTGTATGACTGCAGTCGAGTGAGTGTGCATATGATAGTTGCCACAAATATTAATGGGTTTTCGCGAATCTTTATTTTCTGCTCTGTTAATGACAAATCTGGAACTAGATATTTTTTTTTTAAATTCGAATTACAAATTTGATATTTATTTCAAATGCAATATTTTCTTAACGTGGTAACCTAAGACAAAATTTGACATAATCATATATAAAAGGTGTTATTCATGACTCAATAGAAGCGAAGCTTAATAGTTTCAATAAGTATGGTGAAAAATATCCGCAGCATAATTTTTGCACTCGTGATGTTATAGTTACTCCCCGGGAGGCAAGTTACCTATTCCGAGGGCGTACATTATCACACTTGATATCAATGGAGATATTTTTTCAACTACTTTAAAATGAAGGATAACGTTCTGTAATTGTAATAAATTGGGCTAACTTTAAAATGAAGGATAACGTGCTATAATCGTAATACATTGAGCCAACGATATAGAGTTTCAAAAATATTCTTAATAAAATTTGGGAAAAAAATAATAATAAAAACTAAAAAATAAATAAAATAAAATAAAAAATAACGGCTGCTTAAAATTAGATTTTGGTATGACAAAGTCGAAATGAGCTACACTGCAATTAATTACTTTCCTTATATACATAATGTATAAGGAAAGTATTGTGACGGGGTCGAAAATTCGAATTCGAGTTTTCGACGGGAGAGCACGCTTCAAGCATCCCTGATCACGAATAAAGCATTTTTGACGTGATGTCTGTGTGTATGTGCATGTGTGTGTGTATGTGTGTGTCAGTGAGCCTTTGGAGACGATATCTCACGAACGAATGGTGCGATTTGAATGAAATTTGGTACAAAAATCACAATCCATGAATACTGGAAGCTTATTGTTTTTAAACGTAATCGAATGTTCAGAACTTACCTAAATTTTCGAGTAAAATTTTGAAAAAACCATCAAAAAATCAAAACCTTTAATAAAGTTACGAAAATAGACATTTCTTATGTAATTTTTCGTTAGAAAACGATTGACATAAACTTTAGAACGCTAGCATGAACCATTCTTGAGATATTGTACATTTTTCAAACAAATTTATCAAAAAACCCCATAAATTATAAAAAATATATTAACTGTTGAGAAAAATGTTCACTTTTCATATGTAATATCTTGCGATAAATTGGGTGACATCATTCTCGTGGATCTAGCTCGTTCCATTCATGAGAAAAGATACTTAGTAATACTTTTGTATTTGAACGTCAATAGTCATTTATCTGCTATAAGAATAATCCATTTCTTCATCTATAACGCTTGGCGAGATATTGGTGACGGATTTGGCAGAATGTCGCCAACTTGGCGATATTTTTAAATGCTGCCAAATTAACAAAAATCTCACCAAATGTGTAAAAATGACGCTAAATCAATGAAAGTGACGGCTAATTGTGGAATATTCAATATCTTGGAAAGGATATAAGTATCTATAAGATAAACCTATTTTTCTACTGTAAAAGTAGTAAATTCATTGCATTATATAAGGAAAGTCATGTGTTTCCCACACCAGATTTCTTTTATATGTACGCACGTATAAAAAAAGGGTTTATAAAAATATCTCCCATTTTAATTTATGCTCTAAATACCAGTGAAACAAACCTGGTTGCTAATAGATAAGTGATGTAAGAATTTAAGCAGAATTGCTGCACACAGGATAAATTTCTCTTATCTCGGTGTCCAGAGACCAATTAAGATTTAAACATTTCTATTGGGATGGCGTTGTTTATGTTATATTTGTAATCAGCTTGTAGCACGAATCACAAGAATCCTGATTTCTCTCCTGAGAAATGGTAATTAATGGTAATTAACTAAAAGTATTTGTAGCAGATTAAAACGCAACAGAGTAAATATACATACATGTGTGGTTCGCAGATTAATTTTATAACATTTTATCAACATACGTTATCAAAAAAATAAGGGGATATTTTATTATGCTATAGGCCATTCGATAAAAATGGGATTTTTTCATATACCTCCAAAGAAACAGAAGCGTATTAATTTTTTTCAACTAGAAGTCTACAAAATACATCATATACAATGTAGCACCTACCAATGTAGTAATATATGTTCTATACGTAGAAGTAATATATGTTCTTAATGTCTGGAGCCACATAGTTAGATTGGGATGTGAGGACCTGCGGAATGGATTGATAACCTAAGTATAAACAGCTGGACTTAGCAACTGGGGTACAATCGATTGTTGCAAAATTTTGGCAAGGGATTTCCAAGGCATGTTTTATTGTTGTTGGCATTATGTTAAGAATAATGCTCTTGTGTACAAGGTAAAATGCAGGGCAAATCAAGATGAATCAGTCTATGTACGTTTCAAAACTGAACCCAATTTCCTTCTTCGAAGCAAAGAGTCTGGAACTGAAACCCTAAGTAGGCAAAAGACAACCTTGCGCTTATCTGAAAGTTCAGTTCCAGATCACTTTTTGCACTGAAGACGGAAATACAGTCCATTCCTTAAACGTACGCATGCTTATTTATTTTGATTTGCACTGTATTTCTATGATATCTGAAGAATTTCTATGATTTTCGAAATAGAAAAAAAATCGGAAATTTGGAAAATATTGGACATAGAAATAAATTCGCTTAAAAAAATAAACAGTTCTTAAGAAATTATTCTCTTACAATATTTTACTGAATTTAATGATTTATTTTACAGCATTTAATAATTTATTAAGTGCAATTTTGAAAAGCTGATATTTTAAGGAAACAAAACTTACACGAGTTATGTATGCATACATGTTTGATATTAATCTATTAGTTTGCTATCTCTCTAACGTGATGGAATTTTTTTTTCCTGCCTTTAAATCCAAATGATACTTTTATCAACATTTTATGCCATTTTTGTAAAATATATTTTATTGCAAATGAATTTCAAAAAGAGTTTCTAACAAATTTTCATATATTAAGTTATGTTAAACATATTTAAAATGTCCCTGGATTTGAGCTTCCACAATGGATAGATAGTTAGAACGTAGACATTGAATGAAATGAGTTGAGTTACTGATTTCGTTCATAGTATCAAATATTACCCAGACTTGGAAAATTGATAATTTTCTGCTTTAACTAACTGCTCTTCAAGTTTGTGAAAGCGACTTTTTTCTTTCGAAGGGGGGAGGGGCTTACGCATTTAAAAAAAAATCTTCAAATAACATAAAATCTCTTAAATTTTTCGAAAATTTCTGACAAATTTTCGGATTGTTAGCTTAGTTAAACATTTGCGTGGTTCTCTGCCGAACATTGTCTTATATAATGCGGGATATACAAACGTACATACAAGAGCTATTGACCTACTGGAAATCAATATATAACCTATTGGAAATCAAGATAAAATCTACTGGAAAACCTACTGAAAATTAATATATAACCTACTAGAAATCAATATATATCATGGTTATTATACAGTACTACTGTTGGTTCTTACAATCATAAAATACATTTATAATATGGATTCGTTTCATAAAAAACATTGTGAACGTTTCAATGCGAAAAGAAGAAGAATATGACTTAGACGTATTATATATATGTATGGCTGTCCTGATGAGAATGCAATTTCGAACTGACCGCCATTTTTTGTGTGGTTTCAATTGATTGTTCTCTATTCTTAATCTCTTGTCTTGAGCTGATTATTATTGCCTATTCTCATTTTTGCCGAGTTTTATTTTTATTTACTTTTATATACTTTTAATTGTGATTTTTGAATCCTAATATTCTTCTCATCCCCCTTTCCATTGTAGTGATATGTTACCTTCTATCTTTATCCTTAGCCTTGGCTTATAGTTACTCATTTGTAACAGATATGCTAGAGATGGGTTTTTTTGTACATAGAGTAGTTTATGCATAATTTTCGATTAAAATCCTTCAATTTTTATTTATATATATATATATATATATATATATATATATATATATATACAGGATGTCCCAAAAATATTGACCTCAGCTTTTATTCCTTAAATATTGACCTTAGACATATATAATAAATTACAAAGTTGCTTAAAAAAAGGTACATAATTTTTTGAAATCGATTAAAAATTTTAAAAGTTTCAAGAAAATTAAATTTTAAGAAATACAAAATTTAAATTTCTACACGGCCCCCGTACAAAAACATTTCCAATGAGTAAAACGTACCCCATACACTGATAAGGTGATGTACAAAATTTCAACATTTTATCATAAAAATTCCCACAGATATGAAAGGACAAAAATGCTGACTTAAAGCACTTTTTGATGCATCGATATGGGTTTTCAGAGGGGAAAAATCATTTCGGCAGATCGCGTTTCAGGGGTCATACACAAATTACAACAATGATTGCACAAATAAATAATAATTTCTCTATTTATTGGTACAAAAGTATCTACACTGTGTAGAAATAATAATTTTACACAAATATTACAAAACTTGTCCAAAATGCTTCTCTCTATGCCAATACAGAGCTGCATTCGCCTGATAACACTTATGTGCACTAGATCAAGTTCCTGTTCGGTGATGTCACCTCAACCACCTTGAATACGTTGTTGCAACTCCACTTTATTTAAGATAGATGACAGATAAACAGTTGTGCGTAAACGACCCCACAAATAAAAATCTATAGTCTTTAAATCAGGCGATCTATGGGGAAATACGGCAGGTTCATATAAGCCAATCCACTTCTCTGGAAACTCTTTATTTAACCAGTGTTTCACAACTGTAGTATGGTGAGTTGGAGACCCATCCTGTTGAAACCATACATGCGGATATACTGTTAGGGGTAGTTCATTCATAAATCAGGAATAACCTTAGTCAGAATCTCATTAACATATATGTCACCCGTCAACGTATCATCATATATTATGGATCCAAGCAAACGTTTTCTGAAAATACTGCACTATACATTCACAGAAAATTGCTTGATGATGAATATCAAGTACCTCAAATGAATTTGTATCAGACCAGAAGTGCTCATTTTGAGGATTTATGCATCCATCTTGTTTAAAACAACATTCGTCAGTCCTAATAACGTTTTCAGGAAAGAGGGATTTGCATCATCCTGATTTAGAGCCCAATTACAAAAATCTAGACGACGTTGATAATCTGTTGACTCCTGTCTTTGCATACCATGAGTGTTAAACGGATGTCATTTATTCAGTCACAGTATTCTCCTCACTGTTCACGTGGTACGTTCATTTCTAAAGCAGCGGTAAGAACTCAACTTTGTGGATGACTGCAAAAGTAAGGGAAAATATCAATTTCAGCATCATTTGAGTGAAATTTGGGCCTACCTAGTCTACCTTCACGATGTACGCTTGCTCTTTCACGCACTTGTTGCACCAATCGAGAAATAAATCTCTCAGAAGGATGTCGAGAATTGTGAAAAGTACGTTGATATTCCCCTGCAGTTTCGTTAGCATTGCAATCGCAGAAACTCTACATCATAAGCATTTCAAAAAGTTCTTCGTTGCTGCATTGCGACATACTATCGGTACAAGCTAACTAAACTCTCAACATATAGCAGAAATGTGACATACTTAAGGGTCGCTCAGGCTGTCGGGCTGCGCGCGCTACGCTTACGTAAGCGAGGCGATTGATCGATGGCAGAGCAAAAACAACTTTCTCATTTGATGATGCGTCTGTTACGATTATGTGACGCACCGATCAGAGGCAGATGTTAGCATATTCATACATTTCTAAGCTGTTTTAATGTTCATTTTGATTGTGTCATTTCCAAGTTTTATTCTGTAATTAATCATTTGAAATTTTAAGGTGTTTTTCAGGAAACGTATTTTTGAAAAATTGTAAATAAATCTAAAGATAAGAGGCAGATATTATTTGCCTATGATGTATTTTTGCGTTGCGTCATTCGCACTCTTGCTGTAAATATTTACATTTTAATTTGTGATTAATCCCTCACCAAACCTGTTTAAACATAGCTCTGGGGCTTTTTATGATTAAACGCTGAAATTTAGTACATCACTTTATTAGTGTATGGAACACATTTTACTCATTGGAAATGTTTTTGTGCGGCGGCCATATACAAATTTAAATTTTGTATTTCTTCAAATTTAATTCCCTGCAAATTTTTATCGATTTAATAACATTCTGTACTTTTTTTACTCAACTTTGTAATTTAATATATATGTCTAAGATCAATATTTAAGGAATAAAAGACGAGGTCAATGTTTTTGGGACACCCTGTATATATATATAGTAGACCATAATTATTCTACTGTTTATTAAATAGTTAAATTCAAAGACATTTTAATTAATCGCCATCGGAACAGTCGTATTCTCAAATATGATTATTACATGTCAGTTTTATTCAGAAGTATTGTATGTTCTAGAAATAAGGCACATTCAAATCGTTTTCATTCTCCAGATAGAAGTTGCTTTAATTAAAATTAATAACTGGGATAATGTCCATGACACTGACACGAAGCTTATATCCGCAATGTAACCGCACATACCATCTTCGGAAATGCAATTCTTCATTAGAAAAGTCAACTAGAAAGTTGTTATATGAAGCTTAATATCAGAGATCATTAGTGCAAAATATGCAGATTAAAGTAAGCTTCTTCGTTGGTAATTTTATTTTACTTAAAAATAGTAACTTAAAACTGGATAAGTACAGAAGGATAAGTAAGAAAGTTAAAACATATTCGTTTTATTTTAAAATAGGTATGTTTCAGAATATTATTATATGAATGTGGAATTATCCACATATTCCTTTTCAAAATGAAAGGGCATTTAATTTCAGTTTCTTGAGTTGCTGTAAATAAGGGCTTTTGACAAAGAAAAAATTTGAATAATGGAGTAAAAGAAAAAAAATATTGTATTTCTGTATGAGAAAAATCCTTTTATTTTTTTACTGAAATTTTTATTTGTGTAATCAATACAAATATTTATGAGAAAGCAATATACATTTTTATTCTCATAGTTGAAGAAAATTTATATTTTCATGTGTAAAGAAAATTGTGTTTTCTCGTTTGCGAAATTACGAGTGAGAAAAATTCTTATTTTCATGTGTTAAAAACGTTTGTATTCTTACGTCTAAAGCAAATTTGTTTTTTTATGTATGAAGCAGTATTGTATCCTTGTGTGTGAGTAAATTGGTATATGTGTAGAAATTGAGTGAACCCCCCTAACCCTTTAACATCAGAGTCACCGAAGAAATGAATTCATTGTGTCTAGTGCAAGCTAAAATTTGAATTTATTGCTAAGTTTTGATAACACTGGACATCAAATATTGCAATTTGAATAATTCTTCATTAATAAATAAATGTTAATTTTAATCAAAATATCTTTGTTTTATTATTTATATTTAAAAGATTTATAAAAATCCAAGACGACATTATGAAATATACGAGGATATAAATGAAAACGTGCATGAGCCCAATGAGCATATTCTCTATGAGATACATAGCCGGTTTTATACTTAGCTTTATATCATATAAATCAAGTTTTGCATTTTGTTCTAAACAAATGTAACAGATTTATTCAGGAGAACATGTAAAACTATCTGAAACTGTATCTTTACTTCAATTTATTTAAAAATATTCAAAGCATTTAAAAAAGTATAAGGATTTTTTGAGGAATTATAAAACGTACAATATACCGAGAAAGGGTCTATGCCATAGAAAATAAAGACACTAACTTTTGGGTTAACAAAAATTAAATATTTATGATTTAAAATATTAAGTCGTAATGTTATGATTATCAAAAATATTATTTGAGAAATGGAGGCCTTCCGTATGTTTAAGCTTTATCGAAAATCAAACTATTGAAATACATTAATGACAATAATTATACCGATTATTATTCAAATTTGTTTATTTGTTCAAGATATTTTGTGCCTACTGGTAGACATAGCATTAAAATGTTGAAAACCTGTTCCATGGTGCTACAAATGTCAAAATCCGACAGATCCTCAAATTCGTATTACAAAGTATTTAGCTGATGGAATGTCATTACACCTTCGAAACTAAAAAAATCTACGATACCATGGAGATAGATAGAAGGAAATGAATCCCCTACAGATAAAGAGCTCTTAAATACCATAATACTTTGAGAATTATATCTAGATGTCGCTAGTGTCAGTAAAGTCCCATGTATTCACATTTTACACAATAGTAAACGCCCGTCCACTGAATTTGCTGCTCATGCCTTTGGTTGAGTCGAGTAGTCTGGGTTTTCGACAATAGTAAACGTAGTGTTTAGTATTTGTGGTTTTAATTAAATGTTCTCTAATTATGACTAAAAGAAACGGTAATTTCCTAGTTAAAGAACATAGTACATAATATATAATAACAGAAATAAATAGAAAGTAAAATGTATTTGAATATGTAGGACTTTCCTTTATTGTTTGAATTCTACTATGAAGTGCACTAAAAATTAATTTCTGCAAAAGTAACAATTTAATCAAATATAACTTTATTCGAATCAGGCCATAAATATAACAGAAATACGTGCCGTATTCTGAAACTTATTTTATCCCATAGTCACATAAAAGATTGCCTCAAACGGTTTTGACATTGTTAATGCCTTCCCTTTACCTCCATGATACTTTACACAGATAAACTTAACAATAAAAATATCATTTAATATTAAAGACTTGAGACAAAATGCAAAATAATCGGTTGATTTATTTACCCCAAAATTTTATTATATACACATTTACATATACGAAACGTAAATGTTTATTTAACTTCAATAATTTAATGAATTAAAATTAGCCTTTGATATCAAGTCTAATATTAATCAACATAATTCATCATAAATTAACTTAAGTCAGAGTAAATTGATCATAATAGTAGGAGTAAGAATAGGAATCTCAGTATACTGGCAAATCATTTCAAACATTTTCATTAAATGGAATATTGTTCAATCTTACTAAAAGTCATCGAGCAACTGTCCTCTGCGAGGCTTGAGACGTTGAAAAGTGAAATATATGTTAGAGTGTTAATTGATAAATTAAATAGCGCTGCATGTGAACAGAATCATTCAATACTGTTGAATGTTTCACTTTATTAATGTTATTTACATTTTAGACTCTTATACGAATTGTTCAATCTAATTAAACTGACTATCGTAAAATTATTTTATAATGTGTATGTTTATATCATTGTCAAATATTATTAACCGTATCATGTCAAATATCATTAAAATTTTTAGTTCAGGAGATTGCCATTATTTAGTACTTATCATTTGAATAACAGTATAAACGGAGTTTTTAACACTTTACAACAAAGTTAAAAAGTGTTTATGACTTTGTTCATTCTGTCTGTCTGACTGTCCGTTAGCACGATAACTGCCGTAAAAATGACTTTATCAAAATGAAATGTTAGTATGTTGTTCAGACGGTCAGTGGGACCTATGGGAATATAAATGTATAATATCATACTATTAGTTTTGGATTGAACCTGGGTTGAAAATATGAAATATATTGAACTCTATGGAACCTAATTTTTCAAACATTTTTTAAGCGGATTTAAAATCCATACATTGCTTCTAAAATTTTAGGAAATATTCAAATTATGACATAAAATATATAAAAAAAAATTCAACAAAATATATTCAGTAGTTTTTAAATAAAAATTAAAATAATAATTACACCTTTTATATGAAATAATCACGTGACCATTATACGAAGAGATCACGTGACCCACATCAAAATAAAATATGGGATCCATCTTGTGTCAAAATCGTGATTTTCAAAGTTTTTTTAATGCATATTTAGTGCAGTATTCGTCCTAAAACAGCTTTATTTTTGCTTACATTCTGTGCATCTACATACTGAAACAACGCAATTACAATATATTTGAGTTTAAATGATCATTCAAATTTGATTATTTCTACAACGAAGCCTACTTTTCACTTATGGAAAATGTAAACATCAAACTATGTAGAATGAGTTGTATACGAATTGCTGCATTTCTTTAACGCAAAATTATTTAGCTCATGGAGTCTGCAATATAGCTGATATGAATTAAATATTCATTGATTTTACACAGAGAAGAAGACGATTTTTTCGATGAAGTTTTAAGCATAGAGTTTAACTCTTTTACCTCCATGGTTTCAAGTTTTGAAATAAAATAAATTATTGTAGTATTGTGATGAATGAAGGGAACGAAAAAGTTTATGAATGAAATGCTGCTTTCATAGAAAGAGCCAGGTGATTTATATTTCGATGACGTCATTTGAATAAAGCTCATTTGTTTTCCATTAAGTTTTCAAATATAATATATCATTGTAGTATTGTGATAATTTTAAAATTATTAGAGAGAAATTTATCGCATTTTAGAGATGCTTAAACCAGGCAATTTTTATTTCAATGCCGTCATTTGATTGAAGTTCATTTTTTTCGATGATGTTTTAAGTTTTCAAATATAATAAATTAATGTAGTATTGTGATAATTTTCAAGATATTACATAGGAATGTATCGCATTTTAGATATGTTTAAATGAAATTGCAATAAAGTTGGAAAGTGTTTCATATTCAAAGCTTTATGCATGATTGATCTTTCTTGTTATATTTATCTATTTAACACATAATATCCAAATATTCACATAAAATTATTACCCTGCCTCAATACTTGGATATACGTTATGCTATATGTACTAATGATGTTAAAATATTAGTATCTGCAGTGAACACATGCTTTCGTTCAGAAGAAAAATAATTATAACTATTAATTACAAAACTAGGTGGCTTCGCTCCCTGCTCGCCCTCCCCGTAAATAGCTTCGATAATCCGAGGAGATCTTGCTTTTGGAGGTATTTCTATTGTTTGTCAATCCAGGACGCAAACTGGTAGCTCAAATATTCTTTCTTTGATGTTGCCATTAAATAGTTACTAAACTAAATTCCAAATCGAGAAATGGTGTATATCAGTGGATTCCTCTAATATCTCTCTACAAATATACTGGATTTCATAATTGTGTACGCTATATATTTTGCGGTACGTAACAGTGAAACGCAAGGAACGCGAAATTTGTCAAACAGCGGCAGCTATTTTTAACATTTTACAACATAGTTGAAAAGTTTTTATGACATTGTTCATTCTATCTGTTTGTCCGTTAGCATGATAACTGCCGTAAAAATGACTTTATCAAAATGAAATTTTAGTATGTTGTTCAGACGGTCTGTGGGATCTATGGGGATATAAATGAATAATATGTCCCAATTAGTTTTGGATTGAACACGGGTTGAAAAATGAAACACATTGAACCCAATGGGACCTCATTTATCAAACATTTTAAGCGAATTTAAATTTATAACTTGATTCGAAAGTTTTAGGAAATATTCAAAATATCCCATAATATATATATATATATATATATATATATATATATATATATATATATATATATATATATATATATATATATATAATCAGCAAAATATACTCAGTAGCTTTTAAAATAAAATTTAAAATAATAATTAAATCCCTTACATGAATAGATCACGTGGTCATTATACGAAGAGATCACATGGCCCATTTCAAAGTAAAATATGGCATCTATCTTGGGTCAAAATCGTGCTTTTTAAAATTACTTTTAATTTATATTTAGTGTCGTATACGTCCTAAAACCGCTTTATTTTTGCTTAATTTCTTTGCATCTGTATTCCGAAATAGCGCAATTACAATATATTTGAGTTTAAATGATCAATACCATCTATTTTGTATCAAAATTGTGACTTTTAAAGTTCTTTTTAATTTAAATTTAGTGTTGTATCCATCCTAAAACCGCTTTATTTTTGCTTAATTTCTGTGCATGTGTATTCTGAAACAACAAAATTACTTTACTTCTGAAACAACAAATATATTTGATTTTAAATGATCAGCAAACATTGATTATTTCTACAATGAAACCGAATTTCCACTTATGGAGAATGTAAACAGATTAGGCTGTAAGATGAGTTGCATAAGAATTGCTGAATTTTTTTAACGCAAAATTATTTTACTCAGGAGTCTGCAATATAGATGTTATGAATGAAACATTCATGTATTTTACATAGAGAAGCAGACGATTTAATGACAGACTTTTCCGATAAAGTTTTAAGCATAGAGTTAAATTACTTTGACCTCCATGGTTTTAAGTTTTTAAGTAGAATAAATAATTGTAGTACTGTGATGAATGAAATAACATTGTATGAATGCAACATTTACGGCTTTTACAGAGAGTCAGACGATTTATATTTCGATGACGTTATTTGAAACAAGTTCGTTTTTTTTCGGTGAAGTTTTAAATTTTCAAATATACTTAATTATTGCAGTATCGTGATAATTTTAAAAATGTTACCTCTGAATGTATAGCATTTTAGAGATGTTTAAATAAAATTAGAGTTGGAAAGTGTTTCACAATCAATTCTTTATGCATGATCTTTCTTGTTTTTAATATACAGAGATTTTCGTCTTAATATCGAGAAAATAAGCTTATAATTATACACTGTTTTTTCGACTCGGAAATAATCAACAAAAATATATTTTTCAGAGTAAGAATTGTATTTTGCAGTGAATATTTTTTATTAAAATTATTTTTTATCTAGACAAGTTTCTTACAAGTAAGGATCACGAAAACTTTGTTTTTAAATATTTTTGCCGTTCCTTAGAAGATTTATCCACCTAAAAACTTGCAATTAAGCACTCAAAATATAGCTAAAAGTACCCAAATAATGTTCCATTTAAAGATAAATTATAAATTTGAAAGTAATTTTTAAGGTATTTTTAAATAAAAAGTAACAGGAAAAGCTAAGTTTGTTACTTTTTCTTCTGCAAAATATCCAATAAGAGGATTTAGATATAAATTTATATATATATATATATATATCTACTTATAATAAAACATAGTGTGTGTTTGACTTGGAACGAACGCTTCCTGGGAGATCCACTCGGGAACGCTTCCGGACCACTCCTTAAACGCGGCCATGAATCTATAGGAAAATCAAAACAGAAACGTTTTACATTTGCGGCCATCTATCGGCAGAAAATATAACTAAAGTTCTCGCAAGTTGAATCGATTAGAAACTACCTGCATAATATTTTCAAAAAAGCTTATTTTTGATTTGTGATGCTCTTTGAAACAATTGAAGTAGCTTTCTTTTTTTTTAGTTCATCCTCGCAGATAATTGCCCTACTAGAGCAGAGAATGAGATTGTAAACAAACACTGGATGTGATTCTTTTGCCTTGATTCATTCACCGTGTAAATTGGAGATTCTTTATAGTAACGTTTTTTGATATTCTTATATATTAATATAAAGACAAACAGAATTGATTTAATTATAATGTTTTTTTTTATTTTCGTATATTTAAATATAATTTATTTTCTTATATTTATATATATTTGTCAAAAATAAAATACTCAGTACTCTAAACTATATGAATTTAGGAAATGTTCGATTTTGCTGTTGACAATTGGCAACTATATTTTGCATTTCCCTTTTTAAACAGTTTTTTTTATTATTTTTTTTCGGTAACGTTTCTTTAACAGTAACGACTCTTCTTACATTAACGATTCTTCGTTCAATAACGATTCTTCACAGTAACGTTTTTTGATATTCTAATATAAAGACAAACAGAATTGATTGCGTGTTCACGGGTTGGAAGTAAGAGTAATCTTCATATCTTAGCTCAAGATGGTAGAACAGCTAATATTGTGTATCCAGAAGCTCTTCAATATTAATCTTAATAACAGGATATTAAATAACATAAATAATACCTAACATAAATTATTTTAACATAATTTATTTGATATTTAACAGACGTTGCGCTTCTCTTACTGTACATAAACTTTTTATTTGCTTTCTAATTTTAATTTAGCAATTTCCATAAATATTATGTCGAAAAGTCCCATATTATACTTGATATAAATTACAACTTTTGGCTGCAAAAAACTATGTAATTTTTGAGGGAAAAAACCGCTAAATGAGGAAATATGCCTATAGCGGAACCCGCCTCATTTAGCGGGGTGTAACAAAAGAGGTAACGCGTCCAAGTACTCTAACTTAAAAAAGGTGGATGTGGAAATGAGAACAAAGGAGTAGCAACTTCTTTATTTTTACACTTCAAAACATGTGATCACACTAACTAGATTTAAACACATGATATGAATGTTTAATTGCATTTTCTTTTTCATATTTTATTTCTTGCCAAATTATGTTCTTATGTTCAAAGATTTTTGATGTTTTTAACACTTTACAACAAAGTTGAAAAGTGTTTATGACTTTGTTCATTCTGTCTGTCTACCTGACTGTCTGTCTGTCCGTTAGCACGATAACTGCCGTAAAAATGATTTAGTCAAAATGAAATTTTAGTATGTTGTTCAGACGGCCTGTAGGACCTATGGAAATATAAATGAATAATATCACCCAATTAGTTTTGGATTGAACCCGGGTCGAAAAAATGAAATACATTGAGTCCTATGGGACCTAATTTTTCAAACATTTTTTAAGCGGATTTCAAATTTACAAATTGCTTCGAAAACTTGAGGTAATATTCAAATTGTTCCATGAAATATATAAAAAAAAATTCAGCGAAATATATTCATACTTTTTAAAAAAAAAATTAAAATAATAACAACACCTCTTATATGAAGCGATTACGTGACCATGATATGAAAATATCACGTGATCCACTTCAAAATGATATATGGCATCCATCTTGTCTTAAAATCGTGATTTTTAAAGTTCTTTTTAATTCATATTGAGTGTTGTATCCGACCTAAAACTACTTTATTTTTGCTTAAATTCGGTGCATTTACATACTGAAACAACGCAATTACAATATATTTGAGTTTAAATGCTCATCCAAATTTGATTATTTCTACAACGAAGCCCATTTTTCACCTATGTAAAATGTAAACAGCAAAATATGTAAAATGAGTTGTATTAGAATTCCTGTATTTCTTTAACACAAAATCATTTAGTTCATGGAGTCTTCGTAGATGATATGAATGAAATATTCATTGATTTTATAAAGAGAAGGGCGATTTTTTTCGATGAAGTTTGACATGAATGGGAAATTATTTATGAATGAAACGATGCTTTTATAGAGAGAGCCAGGCGTGTTATTTTTTCTATGACGTCTATTGAAGGAATTTCAGTTGTTTTCGATGAAGTTTTCAAATATAATAAATTATCGTAGTATTATGATAATTCTAAAATTATTACCAAGGAATGTATCACATTTTAGAAATGTTTAAACCTGGCAATTTATATTTCAATGCCGTCATTTGAATGAAGTTCATTTTTTTCGATGAAGGTTTAAGTTTTCAAATATAATAAATTAATGTAGTATTGTGATAAGTTTTAAAATATTACCGAGGAATGCATTGCATTTTAGAGATGTTTAAATAAAATTGCATTGAAGTTGGAAAGTGTTTCATAATCAATGTTTTAAGCATGATTGACCTTTCTTGTTTTTTTATTAGACTGCGGTCATTTCACCTAACTACGGCGACTGACCATCGTCTAGTATAGCTCTCGATTCTCACCCTAACAGCTACTTGCTTCACCTGCAGGGCCCAACCACTTCGATTATCATGCTGAGAGAAAGTATATATATATATATATATATATATATATATATTTTTTTTTCAAAATGAAAAGAGGAATGGATGGAAGCAATGTACCAAAAGATGACCGGGGGATTGTGACCCCCTCACCCCGGTTAAGCATACTTTGCGTCGCGACAACACTCCCGGAGAGCCGGTACATTGCAAAATAGAATACGAATGTATCAAGTTTTAAGATGAGAACCAGACATTATACACAAACAAATATAAGAGAGAATTGTTGAGATACAGCCATATCAAAAATCACTAACAGTAAATATTTGAAATATGTTCACTGTTAAGTGTGATTTCAGATAAAGTGAACATATTTCAAACATTTACTGTTAGTGATTTTTGATATGGCTGGATCTCAACAATTCTCTCTTATATTTGTTTGTGTATAATGTCTGGTTTTCATCCTAAAACTTGATACATTCGTATTCTATTTTACAATGGACCGGCTTTCTGGGAGTGTTGTCGCGACGCAAAGTATGCTTAATCGGGACGAGGGGGTCACAACCCCCCCGGCCATCTTTTGGTACATTGCTTCCACCCATACCTCTTTTCATTTTGAAAATATTTTTAATCCTCTTTTTAGTGCAGCTTTGCGCCTTTTAAGTGTGATTTCTGATAAATTTAAAATATTATATTTCACGGTATTTTCATATTATATATATATATATATATATATATATATATATATATACATATACATATATATATATATATACATATACATATATATATATACATATATATATATACATATACATATATATATGTACATATATATATATACATATACATATATATATGTACATATATATATAATACATATATATATATATACATATATATATATACATATATATATATACATATATATATATACATATATATATATACATATATATATATATACATATATACATATATATATATACACATATACATATATATTATATATATATATATATATATATATATATATATATATATATATATATATATATATATATATATATATATATATATATATATATATATATATATATATATATAAATCCTTTATTGAATTTTTATTTTTCCGTTTCCAGATCCAAATTTTTTTATTAATATAATAAGGCATTCACTGGCACCCGTATGAGACGACTTCCAATATTAATTTACTGAACCTAATCATTTTAGACTCAAACTATGTATAGAAACGCGTCCCAGATGAATATTTTCATATAGGTTGGATTTAATGATCGCTATGTTATTGATGTATAAAGAACTAAACCATTATGTAAGAAATTGTTACAAACATTGTTACTTCTGTATCGTATTCAAATGGAATTGCTTCATGTTTTATTAGAAGTCACACAGCACTTTTCCAGTATGTTTTAACTTTAAATGCGTTTTGAACTTATTGATGAGAATATCTATTCTTAAGATTTTTGAAGCAGAATTTACGGGAAATGCAAACACTTTAGACATTTATACCTGAACGCAATAGATAAAACGCATAAGTTTTCACGTTTTATCGGTAATAGGATTCAAATAATGAATATATAAAATAATTTTAATAACTTTATAGTTTAAACTTTTTTTTAAATACATAAAACATATGTGACCAAGTGATATTCTTCATTTTTCTTACATTTACTCGATATATCTTCGGAATTATAAAATATGGATATACATAGTAAACAATAAAATATACATTACAAAAACTCGTTCTAAATCTATATTTACTAAAAAAACTGCTATAGTTTCCGAATAATCGTCTTACCAATCGAACCTGATTTTCCTTTCTCCTTAGATCTCAAAAACTAAAGTGATACCTATGAACAATAAGTAGAAATTTGTAGCTCTTTGATGTCCCTATAAGTGTATATAACTGGATTTTGAAGGGAGCTGTTAGCTTTTTAAGTATGTCGAGTACGTTGCTGCACAATCTGTTTATTTATTCAATGGTTAAATATGGTGCACAAGATATTGTTTATTCTGTTTAAAAAAATTAGGAGGTTAAGTGAACTTGGGGATTCCAAATATGTTTAATGACTGATATGGTTTGAACATAATAAATGGAAATATACATATTCAAATACACATTTATGTGCAGCCAGACAAGCTTATAGATCGATGTAAATGTAAAAAGTATCGTCATATACATTGTAAGTATTTTTATACAGTGTAAGTTTAATTTAACTTACGCCTAAAAACACAATTAATTTACGACATACTGAAAACACAGTTATTGTGCGAATTAAATAAATTTAATTTAATTTTCAGAGGTAATTAATTATGCCAACACTCCCATCTGTAGCCAAGTTTGTTGCATTGCGCCAAACATGATGAGGAATTCTCGCCAAGGTTATAAAATTCTCGCCAATTATTGCCAAGGTTGCAAAACTCACATTTGATAACACGTTTTTGCCAAATATGTTATCAAGCGTGACAGACAGACATAGATACGGATTCTTCTTATATAGTATTCTTCTAAGTAGTATTCTATTGTTTCTGAAACAAAAATCCTACGTTTGTAAAACACTCACATTTATATACCTTACATGTAACTAACCGTGTTTACCAACACACATTTTATATTTCATTAATGTTCGAAATTGAACAAAGATCATTTTCTTACTTAATTGTTTGGTTTCTTACAATTAGAAAATAGTTTTCTCATGTAATTCGAGTTTTATTGGAATTGAACAAAGAGACCTTTAATATTAATTAAGTGCATCCAAGCATTTAATGTCTAAGTATTTATGAGGTTTTCAGGAGCAAATGCTTTAAGCAGATAAGATTGGATAAAAACTCAGCAAATTAGATTTCTAGGTATAGAGGCAAGAAATTAATAATTGATTTTATCATTTGATCATTTATGCACGTATACTTCTATATAATAATTATATAACGTGCTTGTGTCTTTTCAGATATTTCTAAAGCCACCAGACACAGTGCCTACCTCCGGTGACTATCTTTGAATACTATTATCATCCACACTACCTTATAAAGCTACGATTCGGCCCCCACCCCCCAGTGTTGAACAAAGTGTGGGACTTTGAAAAACTTTTATTGACCGTATAGAAGCCCTCGGGTGATTTAGAAGGCTGAATCTTTGCAAACTCATAGTATCATCCTCTGGACAAAACCGGAAATCCAGATTTACGATGTTTTTTCTCGTCATGAATTGAATAGGGGAAGGAACAAGTCGAAGTTCCGCATTGATCAAGAAAGCTTAATCTTTGCGTACATATAATATAGACCAAATGGTGTTGTTGTTGAGACCCAGACCGTCCGACCTCCCAGAAAGGTGTAAGGAAACCAAATGGTGTGGCTTAATTTTTTAAGAGTGTTATTTTCCCTTATTGTGATAGCCTTAAATACTAGTACCTAATATAAATCACAAAATCTCATTGCAAAACGTTACAATAGACATTTCCATAACAACAAATTAAGGTCAATATCTCTGCAAAAAACATATTTTATTCTATTTTACGAAATTTGGTTACCAAACATATACATTTTATTAAACGATAAATATAAAAATCTGATGTTGGCAGCACATGACTTTCCCTGCAGACGTTTATATTCACGTTCTCTTTATTTATTTTTAAATTTATTTCACTTTTAATTCAATTTTCGTTCTCATTCGGTAACCGGACAAATTATTAAATTTTTCTTTTCGTCGTTAAAAATTACGTATTAAACGAGCATTTAATGGATATATTTGAGTATATCTAGTTCATTAGTTTAGATTTTGACGATTTTTGCGGGTCATTTTGCAAAAAAAAGGCAAGTTATTTTTTTTCGAATCGTGCCAAAATCTTATCAGCACCAGGGTAACCCACAAGTGACTCATCTACCAAATTTTGTAAAATTCGATTCATTAGTTTTTCAGTTACAGTGGATACAAGCTTTTGCGGGCCATTTCGCAAAAAAAGGCGGGTTCTTTTATCCCGAATCGTACCCAAAACTAATCAGAACCAGAGTCGCCCACAAGTGACTTACCTACCAAATTTTATGAAATTCGGTCGATTACTTTTTCAGTTAGAGTGGATACAAAATCTGCACAGACAGACACACAGACAGACTCACAGACACACACACAGACGTCACGCTAAAAATGGTTTTTTCGTATTCTACAGGTCTCGAAACGTGTAGATCCGTCGAAAACTCGAGTTGTGATTTTCGGCATGATTCCAATTCTTTCCCTATACGTTACCATGTATTGCAGGGAAAGTAAAAATCTGATGTGGACAGCACATGACTTTCCCTGCAGACTTATATCCATGTTCTCTTTATTTTAATGAAATTTATTTCACTTTTAATTCAATTTTCGTTCTCATTCGGTAACCGGACTTATTTTCAAAGGTGGCGTAGAGAAAATACGAAAAACAAAAATATCTCGAGAACGGCTAGTCCTAATGTAATGGGGTTGGTCTTATTCTTTTCTTCGCTAAAAATTACGTATTAAACAAGCATTTAATGGATATATTTGAACATGCGTAGTCCTTTAGTTTAGATTTGGACGATTTTTGCGGGCCATTCTGCAAAAAAAGGCAGGTTATTTTTTTCTGAATTGTACCAAAATCTAATCAGCACCAGGGTGACCTATACGTGACTCATCTGCCGAATTTTGTGAAATTCGGTCCATTAGTTTTTTAGCTACAGTGGATACAAGCTTTTGCGGGCCATTTCACAAAAAAGGCGGGTTCTTTTATTCCGAATAGTTCCCAAAACTAATCAGCACCAGCCCCGCCCACAAGTGACTTACCTACAAAATTTTGTGAAATTCGGTCCATTAGTTTTTTAGTTAGAGTGGATACAAAATCTGCACAGACAGACACACAGACAGACAGACACACAGACAGACACACAGACAGACACACAGACAGACACACAGACACACGTCACGCTAGAAATGGTTTTTTCGTATTCTAGAGGTCTCGAAACGTGTAGATCTGTTGAAAACTCGAGTTGTGATTTTCGGCATGATTCCAATACTTTCCCTATACATTACCATATATTGCAGGGAAAGTAAAAAATAGCACCATATGATGAATTTTCTATCAAAAATGCGGCTGCTACTTACTCACTCTGTAATTGAATTCAATTGAATTAATTACTTTCCATTTAATACTTTGTCTTCATAGTCTCGTAAATTTCAAAATCAAATATAAATACTATAAACATGCTCTATCTTTGATGGAAGCAGTAACACAATAATAATTGTTTAATATAAACGCATCAATTTTAGAAGAAAAAAAAATATTATGTAATCATTCACCATATAAATTTTTAAATGCATATTAATTTCAAAGATACCATAGTAAAATATCAGTTAAATATCTCAGGCTTGAAAGTATTAACTGATATCTGATCAATAATGTTTCTTGGCCTTATAAAACTTGACCTTTCACGATATATATTACTAATCTATTTTACGAAATGTCTGTTTTATTTTATTTTATTTTTATGTGGATAAGCCTTCAAAATCTATTCCAAACAATGATAATTTCCCATATTTAATTGCCCCAATATTTTCCTACTAAAATTACTTCCATCTTGTAATTACAGATTTAGCAGCGCTAAGTAGATTCACTCTGCACTACTCTGATTGAATGTTTCCAGACATTTAAGGACAATCTACTTATGAAGCTGTCTAGAACGAATGCTTTACGTTGATTAAGATGGACTAAAAAGAGTAAATATAATTAAAGTAAATAGAATTTAGCGATACTAACGGAAAAAATCTAATGTGGGCACCACATAAATTTTCCAACAGAATGCAATGACTTCCATGCTTTCGTAGCAAACTAATGATATACAAGATCTGTGATAAAAATATTTGAACGTTGAATTATTAATGGCCATTAAGCACTTTTCTAGATGACGATGTAAAAACTATTGAAAGTATCAAATTAATTTATATTACGCTCAAATTTAAATTGACAATTAGAAATATTGATAGAATCCGCTAAGCAATATCGGACATATATAAAATGATTTTAATCATTAGAGAATATTAAATGTTCCTCAATTTTAGAGCCATATTCATAAATTAATGATAAATTCTTCTAATTTGGCGACATATTTATCAATTTTTTAAAAAGTCGCCAAGTCGCGATATGTCTACAAAATTAAAGCACAGGTGAATTTATTTTAAGATACTTGATACTTATTTTAATTTTGTATAACTATTTCGATAACTATATATGAAAGTGACTGTTCAGCGATTGCAATAATCGCACTAAATTGTTTCGAATTGCTCCATCGCAGAAAACAGACAGACAGACAGATAAACATACAAACAAACAAACAAGCAAACAAGGAAGCAAGCACGCAAGCAAAAACAAACACACACACACACACAAACACACACACTACCTGATTCGAATTCAGCTTTACTTGATACGTGATTTTTCGTCGAAAACTAGAATTCTAATTTTCCTCCCCGTTACAATACTTTTCCTCTACTACGTATGCAGGGGAATTAGAAAGTCGCTGAATAATTACTGACAAGGTATATTCAAGATAGAAGCAGGCTGGCCTTTTCGATTTCTTTCAAACTCCGCATATATAAAGTGCTTGATTCACAATATTATGGAATACAAGGGCATTCATATTATGGAATACAAGGGCATTTGAAACAGATAAAGAAAAGTGACAAAATAGGATTAGCTGTATCTGAATTTGTTTTGAAAAATGTAATGTGCATCTCATAACTTTCCCTGCAAATGAGCATATATTCATATTGTTGAACACCAAAACCTACAAAGCTTTGTAATACTATATGTTGCTGAAAATATATATGCATATAGATGTAATTCAAATAAGCATACCAAATTTTACATCACTCATTTTATTCTTTCAAGAGATATCTCACACTTCAGAGAAAAATTATGATTTCTAATATATCAAGAGCGATTTGTGACGACTCACAAATGCTTGTTTTTATTCTTCTCTCGTTTAAAACACATATAAAAAGTATTTTCTATATTTACACACATAAATCATTTATCGGCCGTCCAAGCAGTTGCTCATGTCTCCCGACGAGTCGGACGGTCTGGGTCTTTAACACATAAAGTAATTGTATATTTTACTTTATTTTAAATTTTCTTTCAATTCGTGGACAAATCGTAATTTGCGATGACTATTAAAAGTATGTGTCTATTCGTTTTCTTGTTATAAATACACTACGTGACAGTAAAAATGAGACACCAATAAGTAGTGGGCAGAAAAATTTGTAAATCGCAGGGTAGACGCAGCTTACCGAGTTATGTAAATAATGCGAAATGCGCAGCTGTCCCGTGCACTTTGAGGAGATATAAGGGAAGGAACATGCAGAATCGGCAATAGTCGCTCCACTCTGTCTCCCAGGGAATTCATTTTGCGATGTCTTTTGTCGCAGAAGAAACGTGTAGTAGCAGATAATACCAGGCCACCGCCAACCAAGGCAGTTCTAGAGAACAGACGATTTCACGAGGGGGTATGGTGATCGGATTCAGAAAGGAAGGTTGGTCCATACGTCAAATTTCAGCAGGCAGCCACCAGAGCGCGTCTATGGTGCGCCGGCTGGGGGGCAGTTGGTTGGAACAAAGGAATGTGGTACATTTGAGGAGTGCCGGAACAGCCAGAGCGACATCAGCACGCGTGGACCGCCGCATCCGTCGGCAAGCGTTGCCGGCCTCGCTGACTACTTCCGTCGCCTATTTCACCATGTGCAGGACACCCTTGATGCTCCCATATCGACCAGAACTATTATCCTCCGATTGGTCGCCGGCGACCTACACCCATGTCGTTCGTTAAGAAGATTAACTTTGACCCAATAGCATAGACGCCTCCGTTTGCTATGGTGACGGGATAGAGCCATGTGGACGCCGGCATGGCACAGTGTCGTCTTCTCAGACGAGTCACACTTCTGTTTTAGCAGTGGCAGTCGCCATGTAAGAGTCTGGTACCTAAATGGTGACATGTTCAATCCGGTCGAATCTATGGAACGCCACTCCGCGCAACAACGCGGCATAATGGCTTGAGACGCCATTGTCAACGATAGCATGTCATCTCTGGTCTGTATTGAGGGCATTATGACGGCCCAAAGATACCTGGATAACGTGCTGCGGCCGGTAACACTACCCTTCCTTTAGAGGTTGATCCATGCCATTTACCAGCAGGATAACGCCCTACCACGCACAAAACGCATCAGCCAGCATACCTTGCAAGGTACCTAGGTGCTTCCTTGGCCACCAATCGCCCCTGATCTCTCAGCAACCAAACACGTCTGGGACGTGATTAGACGTCGCTTGCGTGCGCTGCCACGGCCGCGTTCAGAAGACGAACTCTGGCAAATGGTTGACAGGGAATGGGAAGCCATCCCTGTGGACACCATCAGCGCGTTCCTTGACTCTGTACCTAGACGTGTTGATACCTGTATCGCCACCTTCTGTTGGTCTACAACACTACTGATCAGACGGTGTTATCGCTCAGTGTATAAGTGTATCATGTTACAATAAACATCACTTATTGTTCGTTGCTGTCTTTCTCTGTTTGCTGATTTTTATCACTTTCTGTTCACTCCTTCTTGATGTCTCACATCCACTGCACGTAGTGTATATCTGAAGCATTTTCTTTTATATATGTACATACTTTATTTTGCTTATAATTTTCTTTGAATATATGCCAAAATAGCATAGTAAGCAGCATAGTGTATATAGTATGTCCAAAAAATGTGCCAGTTTGTACTATAAAATATGCCGTTTGATTTTAATAAATTGATATAAAAAGTCTAACTAATTAACATTTTGCAATTTAATCAATTTAATATTATATATTTTATGCAACAATTTCTGGGCCATTCCGAGATTATAACCCTATCAAAATCATTGAAAATCTTAAATTTACCTATACACAATTCCATATGAAATGTTCCATTCCTTCGATTTGTATCGAAAGAATATACTTACAGACATGCGTATCAGTTTATAAGGGATACAATGTTAAAAACAGTAACTGCATTCAATTATTATACAATTTTCGCTTTATAAATTTGTATTGAATTAATTGTTGCATTTTAATGTTCTTTGCTTATATTACTCCAGCAATGAAATCCCCCACATGATCCAAAATGTAAATGTTCTCTAATCTAAAACGTATGAATAAAATCCTGTGTTTGTGGACAATTCTGTCTGTAAAGATAATATTACTTTTAAGTAAAGATATTTTTATATAAGATTATTTAAAATCCAGGTTTTATTTTTAAAGAAATGTAGTAAAAGTTTCAGGATTTTTAGCCATTCTAATCCTTATAAATTTCATTAGCAATATTACGAATATAACTTATTTTCGTCACTGTTATAGTAATCCAAGATTAATTCTGTGCATTAAAAAAAAACCTTCTCATTGCGCTCTTCCTGTTCCGTTTCTTCTAATTGAAGTTTCGTTTGATCCAGTAATTGCAGTTTTAGTGGCACGGGAAGGTGCATCTTCCAATATTAATTAACTTTATCCAGACATTTAGGGCCGAACTACTTACGAAGTTGTCTGGAACGAATTCTTAACGTTGATGAGATAGCTAAAAAACCCAGTAAAGAGATTTAGAAATATATACAGAGGACATTTTTGTCTTCTAGCTATAGCTAATGCCCACCATTTCTAAAGAAGGTCGATATGTCAGAGAATAAATAAAGTACTGAAACAGCCAGAAAATATAATAAAGATATTGACTAAATATTTATTAATTATCATGTATACAGAAAAAGGAAATGTTTGAGTGTAATATGCAAATTGGAATTATATCGAGATGATTTATTTAATTCGATATTTTTACTAATTGATAAATTAAACAATAATAATGGCAAATAAAATACATTTCATTAATACATTTATTTTAATATTTTAAATATATCTCTTAATTGAATTTTATGCCACACAACATTTCATAATTACATTAAAAAACTTTGCTAATTGTAAAGGACCATTTTTATTTCACTTTTAATATGTTGAATCCTGAATTTCAATAGCTTGAAACTTAGCGTTCTTAACAGAAAATACGTATAGTTAGTTTAAAATATTTTAATTTTTACTAAATATTTATGCCAACACCAGTTGGATACATACGTGCTCTACACGCATGGAATGAATTTTCACTCCCTACGTGTGAGAATTATAATGAAAATAATTTGTTTGCTTAAATGAGAGTTATGGAAATATCCGTTATCAGTACTTAAAGGGAACAACACACTAGGAACATCACTGCAAAGATTCATATATTAAATTCCAGAATTTTGGAAGATACGTAGATCAATAAGTTTGAACATACCATACCTTGTCATCGCCATATCGTTGTGTATCAAACACACTTCGTTCTGCTTTCTGTTCTGCCCAAGATATGTACCATTGTGTCATGAATAAAAGTGCGGAAAATGTGCAATCAATATTATAGTTATTCGAATTAAAATTCCAAAACTATTACCACATATTGCGCCTGTTGGTAGCCGGAATAAGCCACCAAATGTTTCTGCAAATCGCAATTCACTGAACGTTTAATGGTTTTAAAGCAAGCTGTTAAAATTACAGAACAAAGAGAACGAGGTTTGTTTTAAATTATTATTATTATTATTATTGATTTCTGTATATGCAACTTCATAGGATTACTAAATTACAAAAAATATGTATCATATGTCCCAACACCTAATTTTAGAGATGACACTAATTAAATGGTTAATGTAATTCAAGATACTTATGACTGCGATTGATTACTGTGATACAACCTTTACCGAATATGAAATTCTGAAAACTGCAGAAAAAGTGTATGTTTGGGCTATGTTCGCATTTTGGGCTGTCCTCGTAAGCAGGATAAATGGGATAAAATATTTGTGAACGATTTCCACATTTTGAAAACAAGTGAGCATCCACCCATAGCTGGAAGTCAAGTCTTCGCAGCTCTGTACTTTTATATATTTCTTTGTTATCTATTTTGGATTTGGTATGTCATCATGATAAAGAAAACTGATTGGTTAATCATGACGTCATCAGGAAAACTGATGATTGGATTGCAAACATATTCTCCTCCTCTCTGAATCGTGACTACACTACAACCACTAATAATTATAAATCACACTTGCATTAATTCCAAATCACACAGCCATCTTTGACTATTATATCTGGCCTGCGTCCCAAGTTCATCCATTTATTCCACACACAATATCCACCGGCCACACAAGCCTTAGGGTTGGTCGTGTAGTCTGGGTCTTCAACCCACAATGCAAGTTGCACAATTCTTTTAAAAGATCCCACACAATATCAGCAATTACAAAAAAAAATTCTTGTTTCTAGCATTATGCTTAGAAGACGGAGCTGAAGATATGCATTAATCATGCTACTCCGTTTCTTATTACCCCACTAGCAGCATACCCGTTCTTCGTACGGAGTATATAATATAAAGAAACTTGAAATTCATAATCATGCCCAAATTCTTATAGTATACTAAATGACATGTTTAATCAAAATATTCTGTTAAAATATTTAATATAATGCTCCTAAAAAGAAGTTTAAGAATCTCTGTTCTCGCTATATAAAATTATCTTCATGGACATATCTGAAAAATAAAACATCTTGGACCCCTTATGTAAGCAAATATAAAAAAAAATATGGAATTGAATCAATATATGCAAAATAAAAGCGCTAAAATTGTATGGGACCCGTACTAATTATATACGCGAATATTAGAAAATATAACCTGTATTAGTAGATTACATGTATAAATTGAAAATACCAATAAACCCGTAATCTTTAAATCTGAAGACAGTCATTTATTCCAATATATGTCAAAATTAAAGTGCTAAAATTATATGGGAAGATATACACGTACTACTTATAATGTCCGATTATTAGTAGAAGATTACCCGTTTTGCAATATGAGTCACAAATGTTTTTTGGTAAAATACAACAGACGACGTAATAAATTGAATATATAATTAATCCCCTTAATCTTCATACCAGAAGACTGTACTTGATTCCAATATGCATGCCAATATATGTCAAAATATATGCCAATATACGTGTACTACTCATATTCTCGTAGGTTAGAAGATATACCCGTGCATTCCTAGAAGATTAAACGCACAACGTACAATATGCGTGTGTCAGCAATTTTTGCCGCAATAAAACAATGGCGTAATAACTTAAAAATATCAATAATCCCTGAATCAATAATTCCGGAAAATATCAATAATAATAATGTTTAAACCTGAAGAGTATAATTGATATTATCCAGTCCAAAATGAAATGGCAATGAAATTTATTTTATATACATATCTTCATTATTCAAATCGGAAAGGATTTAATAAAAATCGTCTGCCGCATAAACACATTGGATTTAAATCCGTTGCTAAGCGACATGATATCATTTGCTTCAAATAAATTGGTAGAAAAATTATCGTCTAAATAGTTATATTTCTATGGAACATTTGGCGACAGTTTCGTCAAATTAGCGACATTTTAAAAAATCGCCAAATTTATCGCCAAGTGGGACTGTAGAACTGACAGTTCCACTTTGCGACAAATTGACGAAATATCATCACAATACTATCCCCTAACAAAAAACAATTAATATCATTTATGTAGCGCAATTTTATCAATTTCAAGATATTTTTATATATTTGAAAACATTTTTATCAATTTGGTGTTATTTTAAAAATTCGCTAAATGTATTACTAAGTAGGATGGTTGGTCTGACAGATAAATGCTAACCAAACATCATTTCAATACTCTCTTCTAATAAAACAAAAAAAAAATTCATTGATATGTAGAAGACCCAACCCACACGACCAACCCGAAGGTTTATGGCAGCTGTTTGTGTGTCGTTTATATCAATTTGGCGACATTTCCGTCAATTTGGCAAAGTTTAAGAAAAGTTGTCAAATTAGCGATATCCCTCCAAATTCGTAGCTTTGAATTTGCAGATCTGAATGAAACATTCTTATCCCGTTTCAATATACTAAATGAAAACACATTGTATTAGAAGATATACCCGCTCTACTCTTTTTCTGTTTCAACAATCGGCTATATGAATTTATTGGCTAAACACAATATATGAGTTTAGTAGCTAAATACGATATAAGCTTGAAAACTCTTTGCCAAAATAAAT
The DNA here is from genome assembly GCA_951213105.1 of Amaurobius ferox. Taxonomy (NCBI): domain Eukaryota; kingdom Metazoa; phylum Arthropoda; class Arachnida; order Araneae; family Amaurobiidae; genus Amaurobius; species Amaurobius ferox. The sequence continues at coordinate 145,996,413 of OX578134.1, read as the reverse complement.
GAAATTGATGTACGCAGTCAGCAATTAATATAATTAAAAGGAAAATCAAACCGTCCATTCATAAGATATACTTTTATATCCATTTATCCATTTATTTATTATTTAAATCGAAAAAAAATAATAAAAACATTAGCAAACACATTTAATTTAATTGCGATGCCGAGCAACATGATATATCCTCCTAAAATGCTAAAATTTATCATCCACTAACAGCACACCCCTTATTCGTACGGAGTGTATAATTTAAAGAAACTTAAAGTTCGCAATCATGTGCAAATTCTGTTAAAATATTAAATTTATTGCTCCTAAAGAGAAGTTTAAGAATATATGTTCTCACTATGCAAAATTATCTTCACGATCAGATCTGAAGAATAAAACATCCTGCCCCCTTTTGTAAGCAAATTTACAGAAGAAAAAATAGGAATTGAATGAATATATGCAACCCCGTACTAATTATATTGTCGCAGATCAGAAAATATGCCAATGTGTTAGTAGAAGATTACCCGTTATTTGCCAAAATAAAAGAGATGACGTAATAAATTGAAAACATCAATAATATCCGTACTCTTTATACCAGAAGGTCGCAATTGATTCCAATATATGCCAATATATATCAAAACATATGTCAATATACCTGTACTACTTATATTCTCGTAGATTAAAAGATATACACGTGTATTTGTAGAAGATTCGTACAACATACAATATATGAGTTTAAACAATTTTTGTCATAATAAAATAATTGCATAATAACTTGAAAATATCAATAATCCTTGAATCAATAATCCCCGAAAATATAAATAATAATAATTTTTAAACCTGAAGACCGTAATTGATATTATCCAGTCAAAAATGCTATAAGAAAAATCAAATCGTTCTTTTCTAAAATATATTTTTATATCCATTTATTTATTATTCAAATCGAAAAAATAATTATTAAAATTAACAGACAGATTTAATTTAATTGCGTTTCTGAGTAACATGATATAAGATAGAATCTTATAACATGTTAAATATGTCATGTCTTATAACATAAACTGCGAAATTAAATAACGATTTTGAGTTCTCTATACTTCTCATTGTTCCGTTCTCATTGACCAGTGGTTCTCGAGATATTAGTGAAAAACGAATATTTCGTTTGTCTCATCATTACGAGAGAACGGCTGAATCGAATTTAATGAAATTTCGTGAGTAGCCTTAAAATAGCCCCCCATAAATTTTGCCCAAGTTTCGAGTTTCTAATACCAGGAGTTGTCGTGATATTAATGAAAAACGGAACTTTTTCTTAGTAGATCTACTCTCCAACTCCGTGGTTTATCCAAACGGAAAGGATGAAAATCGTTTGTTTAAAACGTCAACGTGAATTAAAACTTCATTTCTGAGCTTAGTGCAGGATTTTTGCATTAATTAGTCGCTATCTGAGAGCATGAATTGTTTGAAACATGAATTTAAATGGAAAATCTAACTCCATGGTCAAGCATTTACTAAACAATGGAAAGTATAAAGAAATCAAAATGGTTATTATTTTTGCATTTTATGGGGAAGAGATCAAAATGGATATTTAATTTCGCAGTTTATGAGGAAAATTCTTTATTATATTATGTTGCTCAGCAACGCAATTAAATTAAATGTGTTTCTTAATATTTGTTATTATTTTTTCTATTTGATTAATAAATAAGTAGATGTAAAAATATATTTTGTAAATGAACGGTTTGATTTTTTTTAATTATATTAATTACGGACTGCGTACATCACTTTCATTTGACAAAGAGTTTTTAAGCTTTTATATTGTGTTTAGCTAATAAACTCATTTACCAATAAATTCATTTATCCGATTTTGAAACAGAAAAAGAGTAGAAAGGGTATATCTTCTAATACAATTTTAGTGTTTGCATTTAGTATATACAAACGGGATCAGGATGTTTTATTCTTCAGAATTTCAGAGCTACGAATTTGGCGGAATACCACTAACTTGGCAACTTTTCTTAAACTTTGCCAAATTGACGGAAATATCGCCAAATTGCTAAAAACGACGCAAATCAATGAAATTAAATTTGTTTTTTTAGAAGACAGTACTGAAATGATGTTTCGGTAGCATTTGTGGGTCAGTCTATCCATCCTACTTAGTAACACATTTATCGAATTTTTAAAATATCACCAAATTGATAAAAATGTTTGTAAATCTATAAAAATGTCATGAAATTGATAAAATTGCGCTTAATAAATGAAATTAATTGTATTTTGTTAGGGGATAATATTATGATGATGTTTCGTCAATTTGTCGCAAAATGGGACTATCAGTTTTATAGTCCCACTTGGCGATAAATTTGGCGATTTTTTAAGCTATCGCTAAATTGAAGAAAATATCGCCAAACCTTTCATGGAGATAGCATTATTCAGACGATATGATTTCCATCAATTTATTTGAAGCAACTGATATCATGTCGTTTAGCAATGGATGTAAATCCAATGTGTTATGTGGCATACGATTTTAATTAAATCTTTTCCGATTTGAATAATAAAGATATGTATATAAAATAAATTTCATTGGCATTGCATTTTTGACTGGATAATATCGATTACGGTCTTCAGGTTACGCATTATTATTATTGATATTTTCGGGGATTATTGATTCAAGGATTATTGATATTTTCAAATTATTATACCATTGTTTTATTATGACAAAAATTGTTGAAACTCACATCTTGTACGTTGTGCGAGTAATCTTCTATAAATGCACGTGTAATCTTCTAAGCTACGAGAATATAAGTAGTACAGGTTTATAAGCATATATTTTGATATATATTGGCATATATTGGAATCAATTACGACCTTCTGGTATAAAGATTACGGGGATAATTGAAATTTTCAATTTATAATGTCATCTGTTTTATTTCGGCAAAGATTTTTTAGACTCATATTGTAATAAGGGTAATCTTCTACTAACATACAGGCATATTTTCTAATCTGCGACAATATAAGTAGTATGGGGATATATATATATGTATATATATATATATATATATATATATATATATATATATATATATATATTCCCATATAATTTTAGTGCTTTCATTCTGGCATATATTGGAATCAATTACGGGTTTATTGATATTTTCAATTTATACATGTAATTTACTAATACAGGTTATATATTCTAATATTCGCGTATATAAGTAGTACAGGTCCTATACAATTTTAATGCTTTCATTTTGCATATATTGATTCAATTCCTTATTTTTGTAAATTTGCTTTCCAAAGGGGCCAGGATGTTTTATTCTTTAGATCTGCCCGTGACGATAATTTTGCATGATGAGAACAGATATTCATAAACTTCTCTTTAGGAGCAATAAATTTAATATTTTAACATAATTTGCATATGATTCTGAATTATAAGTTTCTTTATATTTTATACTTCGTACGAAGAACGGGCATGCTGCTAGTATAATATATAATATATATGCATACAATATATATATATATATATATATATATATTATAATTATAAGATACTTATCGATTATGGAAATATGGCGATTAATTCAATTCATTGGAAAGTATTGCAGCAGCATAATTGAGAATAATATATATATAAATAACTTGAAACGGAAATACATTTAAATATACATTTTAGTACATGTAATGTTAAGTTGTGTAATTATAATTTAAATTCTTCTTAAAGAGCTTCAGGCATTAAAATTTCCTTCTTCATATAAAACATTTTTAAACTTTAATAACAACACCTTTACGTTTTGTCACTCACTCAACCTTCCAAAAGCATTCTGATAAATAACAGTTTTCATTACTGTAAGTGCTTCAGATTCTTTCCAATCTGAAATTTGTTAGATTCTGCAGATGGAGTTTTAGTCCTACAGAAAGGCGACGACCAATAATATTAATTAACTGCATCCAGACATATAGGGAGGAAGTAGTCTGGGAGTTGTTTGCAGCAAATAGTCTTAGTTGAGACCCTGATTAGTAAGATATTTGCATTTCATATTAAGGATATGTGGTGACACATATATACACGCTCAACTAAAACGTCTATGGAGACGCAATCACACATGGATAGATGTATAAACACACAGGAAAAAATATTACGTGGTATGAGAAATTGAAATATTGACACAAAAACTTACTATTGACACAACATCTTAATATCTAAATAATTCGATGTTGCAAATTAAACATGTATTTCCTTTTTCATTTCCATATATTTATGTTTTTGTAAATGTCAAAACTATTTAGATATGCATCTGAAACTATTTACGTAAATGTGATAATTGTAATGTAATTTATATAACCAGATCTTAAATATTGTTCAGATCTGGGACTCAATACAAATAATATATTAACTGTATGTCAACACCTATTTATATTAATTGCTTGTCAATACCTATTTATATGAACTGCATGTCAACACCTATTTATATTAACTGAATGAATTAACTTCTATAAGAACATATCATGTAATTTACCCCAGTCTTGTCACGTCCGAAGGCAATAACATGAAATGGAAATCATAAGTTTTGAATCAAACAGAATTGTATTAATCATTTTTGTTTACAGCATGTTTTGGCACCCATCACGAAAATAGAGCCTCTTTATTAATCAATATTGCATTCAACAATAAGTTAATACGATATAACAATAGATCAATATCAGCATATAGCCGAGCTTAGCAAAAGGAAATATCTTAGAGTGGTTTAGAAGCTCAGACATATAAGCCGGGGGATAATGCGACAACATATCCGGACGGAGAACAGCACTTGAAGGCGTAAAGGAAAAATAGAGAGACGGGCTTGTCAAAATGCTACATATTAAAACTTTAATGGCTGTTTCAGACGTAGCTTCTACTTGGCCAAATAACCACGCTTAGGTTAACAGTTCACTACTTACTCCTACGTAGAAACAAGGATCTAAATCTATACAGGAACCATTAATGCCGGTGCAACTCACTGAAAAGTACGATTACGCTGATACAACATGTCTCTTGTCATGGCCGACCAAACTGTTGCTATGGCATGAGTAATTTGCTCAACATAAAATGCTATGGAATAGAGCAGCTGATCCTGTCACCTAACCCGGCATGTCCACTTTCCTGATAACCAGCTTAGCAGACATTTATGGAAGACAACACAAGATTGGACTAACTAATTCCGAGGCTCAGAGACTGGCACGGCACTTACTGAGAAACCACCTCTTAAATACTCCAGGTTAGCTGCTTTTACAGTCTAGCAAGCAATTCCAAAGTGTGTAACCATAGTACAGCTCACGGAGCCTATTTTCTTGCGGCACATAGAGTCCCTTTAATTCGGAAACTCGCCAAGTCTGCGTCAGTACCTGATATACGATGCGACTGATTCGATACTATTAATCAGACTGCCATAGTTTGAGATCGAGATACATCCACTAACTATTTATTTAATCTTATAAAAATAGTTTCACAATCATGGACAGCATCGATTTCGGAACTCGGCATGCTCTTTTATCTGAAGCAAGAATTAAAACATAAATATCAGTTTTATCATTAAATAATGGGAAATAGCATGTCTGACAAATATAAAAAATAAATAATATTTTTAAACAATGGGTTACTAAATAATTATCTTTCAAATTACATAGATACTTATAATGTTGATATCACTAGTGTTTGACTGCTATGCATATAATATCACATCAATTCTACGTAAAATATGTTTAATTTCTAAAGTAATTTCAAAAATATTGCAGTGATGTTTAATAATTGAAAGTGAAAAATTGTTTTATTACACTAATTCATTTGCGTCGTCCTTATCAAGGTTGGAAAACCAGCAACACACAAGAAATTACTTTGCTTTTCGAAATACAATATTTATTTAATTAGTTTGAGTAGTAAATTGAATTGAAACTTCAAACGTATTTCTAAGAACATCTTAATGTAATTCTAAGAACAACCTACTGTAATTCTAAGAACAACCTAATGACATAGATTGTTTGAAAGCATGTTCAACATTTAGTTTAATTTCGTATGACTGTAAGAGTTCATACAGAAGTGAAAAAAATAAATAATTTATAAAACAAGAAAGATCAATCATGCTTAAAGCATTGATTATGAAACACTTTCCAACTTCAATGCAATTTTATTTAAACATCTCTAAAATGCAATACACTCTTCGGTAATATTTTAAAGCTTATCGCAATACTACATCAATTTTTTATATTTGAAAACGTAAATATTCATCGAAAAAATGAACTTCATTCAAATAACGGCATTGAAATATAAATTGCCTGGTATAAACATCTCTAAAATGCGTCTCTAAAATGCGATTCCTCGGTAATATTTTTAAAATTATCATAATACTGCGATAATTTATTATATTTGAAAACGTCATCGAAAACAATTGAAATTCATTCAAATTGCGTCATAGAAAAAATAACACGACTGGCTCTCTCTATAAAAGCAGCATTTCATTCATAACAGTTTCCCATTCATTTCATTCATCACAATACTATAAAAATTTATTTTATTTAAAAATTCAGACAATGGACCTTTCAGTAATTAAACTCTATGCTTAAAACGTCATCGAAAAAAATCGTCCCTCTCTTTGTAAAATCAATGAATATTTCATTCATATCAGCTATTTAGACTCCATGAGCTAAATAATTGTGTGCTAAAGAAACACAGCAATTCTAATACAAATCATTCTACATATTTTGATGTTTACATTTTGCATAAGTGAAAAATAGGCGTCGTTGTAGAAATAAGCAAATTTGGATATTCATTTAAAACCAAATATATTGTAACTGCGTTGTATCAGTATGTAGATGCACATAATTTATGCAAAAATAAAGTGGTTTTAAGACGGATACAACACTAAATATGAATTAAAAAGAATTTCAAAAGTCACGATTTTGAGACTAGATGGATGCCATATTTCATTTTGAAGTAGGTCACGTGATTTTTCCATATCATAGCCACGTGATCGCTTCTTATAAGAGGTGTAATTATTATTTTAATTTTTATTTAAAAAACTACTGAATATATTTTGCTGACATTTTTTTGAATATTTTATGGAATAATTTGAATATTACCTAAAATTTTCGAAGCAATTTGTGAATTTTAAATCCGCTTAAAAAATGTTTGAAAAATTAGGTCCCATAGGGTTCAATGTATTTCATTTTGTCAACCCGGGTTCAATCCAAAACTAATTGGGTGACATTATTTATTTATATTCCCATAGGTCCTACATACCATCTGAACAACATACTAAAATTTCATTTTGATTAATTCATTTTTACGGCAGTTATCGTGCTAACGGCCAGACAGAGGGACAGACGGACAGAATGAACAAAGTCATAAACACTTTTCAACTTTGTTGTAAAGTGTAAAAAAGCCCTGAATTTACTGTTTATCACAAAATCATATCACTAAGAAGAAATGCTTTCATATTAGAAGAATAATTACACCAAGGTAAGAAGATCCCGGTCGTCCAAATAGTTGCTCATGTCCTCTGGATGAGTCGGACGGCCTGGGTTTTCCACCAATGTAAGAAGAAAATATTATAATATAGAGTATCCGTGACTTACAGTGAATACTAATTCAGAGTATGCACTTCTCTTGAAAGAAATATAACTTAAGAAGAGACTTGAATTCAAGAAAATGCCTGATTGAGAATTTTGGAATGTACGCCTAAATATTATTTCCCTATGTTTTCTAAGCTGATTACGAAATTATTTTATATATCATTATACTCGTCGATAGGTGATAAATCGTGAGATCTATTTGGCCACACTAGGATATTCTAATTATTCTGCTCCGAGAAGGGTTTAGTTGCAATCGAATTCACCTGCAAAACGGTTTGTATGCAATGGTTTGTTGGCATTTAATGAATTAAATGTGTTATTTTATGAAGTGGGATTTTTCACACAATAATGAAAAATTTTGAAGTAGTTGCGCTTGGTGTATTGAGGCTCAATATGGAATTTTCTTTTTCTAATATAATCCAGACGTTATCTACTGAGTTTTAAGGGTGCAACATAAAAAATTTGGAAAAAAATGAATATATTGTTTTACTGCAAAAGAAAGTGCAAATAATGTAGAATCGAATGACATAAAAATTACGCAAATTCGCGGATTAAAATCTTAAATTAAACATTATAAACTTGGATGTCTAATATTTTCGACATAAAAGGAATTTTAAAAAAAACATTGTTTTATCAGCAGTTAAATTAAAGGAGATTTAATATTTAAACATATATAACAGAATATAAGATCTAGAAATTTGAAATTTAAGATATCATTTGTATTTAATGTTAATTTTAATTTGTCTTCAGAATTTGTTGAATTCTATCAATTACAGAGATTTTTTATTAGACTTTTTTTAGACTACCAGGATATCTTCTAAAAGTAAAATTGAAACAAAAAAAAATCAAAATGAATCCTAAAGTTTTGAGTTATAAAAAGTTAGCGTAATTGGAATTATTAATTTACAGAGTCTAAATAACGGCTACCATCGGAGCGAAATACAACGATTTCTCACTTTAAATAACTTCTATTGCGACAAAATTAATTAGGCTTTAATCGAAAATTGACTTCAACTAACTGCATATTACTATTTGAAAGTTCCATTCCCATTTATCAAAGAATCCGCCGAAAATTATCCGATATATCGTGGAAACCGGTTTTTCAAAAAAATTATTTCGAAGGATACGGGTTCACAGTTTTAAGAATACAATTACGGGCACTTGTACTTGCGTCAGTATAATCGTTGTTTTCCAACCACTTCTGAGTATTTATTAATAAAATGAAAAAATAATATTTTCAAGATAAAGCACATTTAAAAATGAAAGAAAAGATATCAATTTTTAACAACTGTAAATTTTAAAAATGTTTTAATAACTCACCTAGGTGTAGGGGCCTTGAAGTTAATATAGAGATTCACTTATGGCCGATACAAAATATAAACACTATTTACAATTATACCGGTGTTATAATAGTAGAATTTTTTAAATAAAATATTTCTTAATATTTTTTTAAAATGTAAACGCTGAATGTATATGCAGGATAGAGTGTGCTTTTTATATTACAAAAGCTAATTAGATAATTTCGCTCTAAATAATGCATATTTAAATAAAATGCAATGAAAAATAATACTAGCCATTAAATTATGGTTTAAAACGACGAAGATGCTTTTATAATATTACTTTAAAATGCAAATGTAAATTAAATTTATGCTTCTTATTTCCTGTGGCCTTATCTCCAAAGAACAGATGAAAGAATACATTTTGCGCAGTGATAATTGAATTACTTTTAGTAACATTATTTTTTCTTTTGTTATTTACAAAGTTTCAAAATGCAGAAAGGTTAAAGTAGCTCGTTTTCCGTGATAATGAAAAACATCAGTACTTTAACATTCTTTCATTCCCATTAAATTCAACCTTTGGATGAATTTTGTGATTCCTATTACTCAAAAACTACAAGACGTTGGAAAACTACAATAGATCGGAAAAATCATAATTTTTATAATTAAAGAGAACTGTATCAGTGTGATACACCATACGTTTAGACTGCGAATGTCCCCTACGCTTTATAAAAGTATCATGTAAACAACAATTAAATTGTTAAGAAAAATATGTGTACTTGCATGCAATAGATTCGTTAATCGTGTTCAATTCATCCCGTATCACTCGAACCCCACATCCTAAGACGTTTCGCACCAAAATGTTGAAATCATAAAAATATATATATATATATATATATTATATCATTTCATTTAAATTTCATCAGATATTGACTGCATCAGCATTACAGAGAGAATCACTAAATGTTTTTTATTTTGTTATTTCGATTATATTCAAAATAAACAGTAAATTCTTCCGTATATATACAGAAATAAAAATGACTAATAACATAAATAAAAGTATACTGATACAGACACTGGCTAAATGATATAATTAAATAAAAATTTCAACTAAAATACGGGAAGTGTAACGAGGCGTGGTGTCCCAACCGGGAATCGAACCTTGGATCTCTGAACTGGTCAGTCGACGCTCTACCGTTGAGCTACTGGGACGAAATTGCAAGCTCTTATCGTTGAAGTGGACACCGTTTTCTCCACCCCCTAATGTCAGATTGGTGGGCAACTGACACTCTGACTGACCACCTCCTGCTAATATTATCCCAGTTTAGCATCTTGCTACTACTATATTTACACATATCAGTATCCTGCGTGGTCGTTATCCTCTCAATTTGAAATACCGGCGATCTATCTATCAGAGTTCACTGAATCCGTACTAGTCGTATTAGAGTCACTTTTAGAACTCCAACATCTTTGACTACCCTACAGGGTTGATTTGTTCGGGCACCATTCTAAAGATCCTTCCTTCCTGAACATAAAATCGAACCCTGGATCTCAGAATTGGGCATCCGACGTTCTAATGTTGAGTCACTGGGACGAAATTGTAATTGAAGTGGACTTTGCAAAAGTAAAAATGAATTATACAGGGTGATTATAATTAAAGTTCCCAGTTTGAAAATGGTCTCAAATAAAAAGCACTGGTCAGAATGATTTGAAATTTTGCGTGAACACTCGTGGAGCAATGGAATTTTGTTTGGTGAAGAAAAAAATAGTAGTTCAAAAAGTCGCCGCTAGGAGAATAATTGGCGCTTTACTACATTAGAATATAATACAAAAATAATAAACTTTGACTTACTCATTAGCTAATGACGTCATAAATGTTTCATATGCTGTCCTTCGCATTCTGAACCCTAGACGACCAGATTTCAACTTTTTCAACGTTCTGAACCTTCTAAGAGCTACTAAAGAGCTGATATTCTCATTAAACAATTTGACAAGAAGAGCACGATCTTTTAATGATAGAGTCATTGCAACAGAACAATAGAGGTTTTTTTATTAAGTTATGAGAAACAAGTTCCGCTCTTCTTTTTTTTTTATAGCAAACGTTTATTCCAACGTCACTGTCTTATGCAAATTTGCAGCAGCAATTGAAGAGCAATTATGCAAAACAAGTTAAATCCACTTTTTGTGAAAAAAGATACGACTTACGTTTGCTTAGAATTTAACATTGTTTCAATGGATGAAATTTTTTTTTTCATTACTTGCATGTATATGATGATGAAAGATCGACTTTTAATTCAGTATTCGAAGGACAGCATATTGAACATTTATTACGTCATTAGCCAATAAGTAAGTCAACGTTTATTACTTTTGTATTGCATTCTAGTGTAGTAAAGCGCCTATTATTCTCCTAGCGGCGACTTTTTGAACAACTGTTTTTTTCTGCACCAAACAAAATTCCATTGCTCCACGAGTGTTTACGCAAAATTTCAAATCATTCTGACCAGTGCTTTTTATTAGAGACCATTTTCAACCCGGGAACTTTGATTATAATCACCCTGTACTTTAATTACAAGATCTCATTTTTTAATTGAATTTGACGATAGTCCCTTTACATCCTTGCGATTAATTTCACAAAGAGCAGCATTTTATTAAGCGGAAATTTTGTTACACAAAACGGATGTACATAGAAGGTTCAATCTTCCGTATTGAGGAATCTTAATTAAAGTTAAAAATAGAAGCGCCGGTTTTCAAAGTAATATGCCGCAAAATAGATGTGGGAAGGTAATTTTGAATACGTTTCTTTGCAGTACCTAGTTAGTTTTGTGAGACTCATTAAATATTAGTATCTGATGCCTGAAAATTAATAGTGTATGTTTTATAAACTTTCTAGATTAAAAGGTAAATTAAAAGGTAAATTGGCCTAGGGCGTGCGGGATACTACTACTTGCAGTAATATTAACTGAAGTATGATATTGTTTTTTTTTATATTTTTTACTGAAATATCTATCTGTATATGGTAATTGTCAAGTATCTGTCTGTCCATCTGTCGGTCTGTCCCACTTCTTAGGCACTTCCTGAATAGATAGAGACTTGCAATATGGTACACGACTCTGTCGATCGATAACCCCGCCTGGAAAAATCGAATTTTTCGAAAACGTTCCCTAAAGGGGGTGCTCCACACAAAAACTTTTGAGAAGTTAGCATGCTTTGCGATAAGATAGAGACTTCAAATTTGGTGTATGTGTAAATCGTTCAAAAGGAAGAAAGCGTGTAATTTCAGATTTCCAATATTTTCTGCTTAAGGGGGTGCAGCACACCAAAATGTTCGATTTACCGAATAAATGAGAAAATAATCCTTTGAAATTTGATAGAGTCTTGAAATTTGGTATATGGGCTAATCATTTGACAAAAACACCCAAGACGAATATCGTTTTCAAAAAGGTTCGTTTAAGGGGGTGCTCCAGAGGAAAAACGTTCGAAAAGTGAATTGAAGAAGAACCATGCTTCGGAATGAGATAGAGTTATCGAATTTGGTGTAAGGATACATAGATTGGAAGGAAGAATGTGCACGATATCAGTTTACCAATATTTTCTACTTAAAGGGTGTTGTTGTTGTTGAGACCCAGACCGTCCGACCTACCAGAAAGGTGTAAGGTAACTGTTTGGACGGCCGGGAAGTGCCACACAATTTAGAACGGAACCCAGTGGGGGAGGCATCCATAGGGACCATACCCTCCGTCCCCTACCACTAACCTCTCGGAAGGACTTACGGACCCACATGTTTAACGTGGTCGTACTCCGCATGAAAACGGCGGCAGTTGTGGCAGCGTGCAAATACTTAAAGGCGATGTCGCACACCAAAACGATCGATTTTCAGAATAAAGGGAAAACGCCCCTTTTAAAACATGATAGAGGCTCGATATTTGGTATATGGGAGAACCATCTGATAGAAATCACAAGAGGAATAAGGGGGTGCTACAGTGGATAATGTTCGAAAAGTTAATTGATAAGAAAACATACTTCGGGATGAGATAGAGATTTGAAATTTGATGTACGGGTAGATAGTTTGGAAGGAAGAAAATGTACAATTTCAGTTTTCCAATATTTTATACCAGAAGGTCATAATTGATTCCAATATATGCCAATATATATATATATATCAAAACATATGCCAATATACCTGTACTACTTATATTCTCGTAGATTAGAAAATATACCAGTGTATTTGTAGAAGATTACTCGTACAACTTACAATATATGAGTTTAAACAATTTTAGTCATAATTAAACAATTGCATAATAACTTGAAAATATCAATAATCCCTGAATCAATAATCCCCGAAAATATAAATAATAATAATCTTTAAACCTGAAGACCGTAATTGATATTCAGTCAAAAATGCTATAAAAAAATAAAATCGTTCTTTTCTAAAATATATTTTTATATCCATTAAACTATTATTCAAATCGAAAAAATAATAATTAAAATTAACAGACAGATTTAATTGAGTTTCTGAGCTACATGATATAAGATAGAATCTTCCTCATAAACTGCGAAATTAAGTAACCATTTTGATTTCTTTATACTTTTCATTGTTCAGTAAAAGCTTGTGCGAAATAAACCATGGAGATAAATTTCCCATTTAAATCATGTTTCGAACAATTCATGTTTTCATACAGTGACTAATTAGCGCAAAAAATCTCCCATCAAACTCAGAGATAAAGTTTTACTTCACTTTAAAACGATTTTCAAGCTTTTCGTTTGGATAAACCACGGAGTTAAGAGAGTAGAACTCCTAGGAAAAAGTTTCGTTTTTCATTAATATATCGACAACCCCTGGTCTTAGATATTCGAAACTTGAGCTAAATTTATGGGTGGCTATCTTAAAGTTATTCACAAAATTTTATCAAATTCGGTTCAGTTCTCCCGTGATGATGAGAGAAACGAAAATTTCATTTTTTACTAGTTTCTCTAGAACCACTGATCGTAGAAACTCCAAGTATGGACTAAATTTTAAGTGGGACTATTTCCAGGCTAACCACAAAATTTCATCAAATTCGGTTAGCCGTTCTTCCGTGAAAACGGAACAAACAGACAGACAGACAGATTTTCAATTTAATTTATATAGATTAATAGAAGGCTATGAGGTTTACATATAGCGAAAAGCAATTTTTAAAGTAATTTTTCTCTAGCTATACTTAAAAGTATGTCATTGTTAAATTTTCACAACGTAGTCTATATCAGACAATTCATCCTCAAAAAATTAAAAATTAAATCATGGCTGTCCTCGTTTTGTTTGCAACAGATCCAGCATCTCTAAAACGAATCTTTATTAATTTTAGATTATGTGCATTTATTTCTTCTGAAACTATTCAATGAAATTCTCTTAAAATATTTAGAGAAATATTAATTTAAAATTAAAAGTATTTTACTTTGGAAGACGCGATGTTTTTTGATTGATAAAAATCAGGGCTGTTATGATCGTCCGATGTATACAAGACCGGTAGACCATTTTTCGATATATTTTTTAGGGTGTATTATATTAATATTTTGGAGGGATTGGAATATTAATGCCGACTGACTGCAAAAATTCTTTTATTTTATTTCTTCAGACTTTATATGATTTCAAAATATTATACGCTAAGCTTTTTAGATGTATCTTCGAATTGTCTTTCCGTACGGCTGCGACGCTGAGCCTGAATAAAGGACTAAATTTGCATATTTAAATAATTTCGCAGTAAATAATTATCCCTAGAAGGTTCGAATTTGTATGATTACTCTTTGTATGAACGATTACAAACTAATGGAGGGCCAAAGAAGAGTTTTAGGATAGCTTTAAATTGAGAAAATATGCAAAATTACAAATAGTATTTTGAGGATATATACTAAACTATCAAAAAATGATGCCTGAATTAACTTATGGCTTCTGATGGAAAGTACATAAAATATATAAAATAAAATAAAAGTGACATAAAATATATTTTAACTCGTATTTAAAATTTAAATTTTCGTCGTTAGTGTTTTCATAATTGGAGAAATTAAATAAGTTATTGATTATAACTGCAATGAATAAGAACTTTTATGAATATTGTGACAATTTGCACTTCATTTATAAGATATTAACATACTTTTTTTAATTAAACTTGTACTTTAAAGAGATTTATATTATATAAAACCCTATGAATTTCAACGCGAATAAAAATATATCCACATAAACTTATATTTTGGAATGCTTTCATCCAACACGTTTTGTTGAACGCATATTTATCTAGGGAAATGAATAAAATATTGTTGAAATATTTTGAAAGTATATTAAAATGCTATTCCGTTGGATATTAGAACTACCATCGAATACCGATACGACTTATAAAAAATTTTACTCTCTATGCAGATTTGAATCCCAAGCCTTTATGTTTTATAACAAAAGGAGGAGAAAGTTAAAAATTCTTTTGCAATTGCATTTCACTTTTAGGTCTTGTTTTATATTGCTTTATATTTGCAATATTCAGAAAAGTGGCAAAAGAAACCCACATACGTATGAAAAAGAATGCATAAAATGAAGTGATGCATATTGTACGTATGGCAAACGCTATTTGAAATAAAGTATAATTAAAATAAAATTCTGGTTAATAAACACTGTTTTAAACAAATTGGACTAAACTTTTAAACCCTAATTGAAATCACATTGTTATAACTTTCTTTATATAATTCAAATGCATTTTAATATGAATCTGAAAAATATTTATTGTAACTGGTAAAAATTTAATTTGCAATATTTTTAATTCGTTTTAAAAATTAAGATTATATGGAGTGTTTATAAAAAGCGAACTCCGGGAGGTTTTTTTAACCGTTGACTGTAGAAACGTAGGTCCAATTACAAACATATTTTAAATAAGGTAGAAAGTTATGTAATAGTAATTTAAATTATGCGAAATATTTTTGTAAAAAGTTAAAAAAAAACTTCTTATACAGCGGCTTTAGCGAAAAAGTCAAAGAACACAAATGTTATCCACACCGTATTTAGTGAAACTGACAAAAGCGTGGCTTAAATACTATTAAACTTTACATAGTTGTCAATGAATAAAATTTTATATTGTGCAATAAGGGGAAAGCAGAAAACATATTTTATTTGAAAAATTACTCCTAAAATATTTACTAATTATTCAATTTAATTATTTTGCAAATATTTCAGTAAACCTGTTACGTCAATTGGCAGTTTGTACTTAAAGCATCAGAACAACATTATCACATAACTAGCGATTACATTACGCCGCTGTTCCGTAATGCCAAATTCTGTGAAATAATAATAATAATTGATATGGTTATCATTGTTAATAATTAGGATTTCCAATCATAAAAATATATTAGTTACATTGCTATCTTATGAGTGATTGCTATACAAAATGGGCTGCAATTCAATAGTCAGAGTCTAATGTGGTCCCATTACTGACTTAGGTTTTGTTTTACACATGATATTTAGCAGATTTGTTTTTTTAATTTATCACAAGACAACTCATTTGTGTCTGTAATTACTATAATTCTAAAATAGTTGAAGTAACAATTCAATAGAATATATTCTTCAAATTAAAACAACATCTGGATTCAGTTCTGAAAAGTGAATCGGATATCAATTCCAGTGAATAGGATACACCTCAACGAGAGAGAATCAAAACAATTACTACAAAATATACAACTTATTCGATGAAGAAACGCTTCATAGAAAAATAAACAGGATTATTATCCGTAAAATATGAAGATTGTTTATAAAAAAGAAGTCAAATAAAAATGCTACGTATTTTTATTTTCAGTGTGTTTAGGATGACAACAGTTAAAGTTCACTGTTAAAGCAAAAAAAATGTTATGAGTTTTTATTTATACAAAAAGTAAAATATGTACCATTTTAAAGTCTAACATTGGGTCCAAATTACCGAGCTACTGACTAACCCAATCCGAGTTTGTATTAAGCATAAAATACTTTTATGACACCTCTGTTTAATATTCCATATATGAATCTTCTTTTAAGGTTCTACTCTGTTGGGGAGAATTAATAGAGTGATAAATAATGGTGTCCTATCCATATGTCTAAGATTCCTATTCATTCGCTACTTGGGTGATACGAGATAGGACATTTCGAACTTTAGGGACTCGTAGATAGATGGCGACTCGTAGATAGGACATTTTGAACTTTTAAAAATATTTCCCCTCATAATATATTCAATGGTTTAAACAATACTTTTTATTTTGTGCATGTGAAATAAGTTTTATGAATGTGTTCATTTCATACCCCATTACAAGTTATAGTTAATCTAAAAATACATTAACCGAAGGCTATAAATTACAACAACATTGTTTAAAAAATTTCAGACTATATCAATTTGAACATATATGTTTAGTTGAATATAGATTCAATGTTATAGCGAAACGTATATTTCATTATAAAGGTGCGTTGCATAAATGCAAGAACGTGCTCAGCTGATGATGATTCCCTATCTGTGAACCGTGGTTTCCATATATGGACCATGGTTAAACCATAGAACACGAAAGTGAAGTATAGTCAATTGAGCACATTCTTTCTTATATATATATATATATATATATATATATATATATATATATATATATATATATATATATATATATATATATATATATATATATATATATATATATATATATATATATATATATATATATATATATATAAGCATATATATATATATATATATATATATATATATAATTGAACATTTTCCACATATTTAAGTTTCATAGCATTTGCTTTTCAATATTCAATTAGATTTTGTAATTTAATTTTCATTCGTTAACTTGTAAAGAAATCAAATAAAAAAAAGTATTTTATGTTCATTAAACTGTTGATCTTTTGTCGAGATGAATTCTGAATTGCAGCTTCAATATTTATGCGATATCAAGCTTAAGATATGCAATTATTTGAATCAAGCATTACAACTACCCTTTGGAATAAATTACACTGCATTTTCGATAACATTGTGTATTTTTAGTTAGATAGGGACATTATACAATGACTTAACCTAAATATCTCTGAATTTTATTTTATTATTTTTTTACTTGATATATTCTTGTTATAATGCAAACATGTTCGAATTGTTTGTACGTAATTCGATCATAAACGTCTGGTTGAAGTTAATTTATACTGGAAGACAACTCTACTGAGTACCATTAAAACTACAATTACAGGATCAATTTATATAGCAATTGGAATAAAACGATTATTCCATAAGGGGAATACCTTAGTTTGGGATTACGTTTCAAAGATTATTTGTATGCGAATCAAGCAAAACAATACTAAAAAATGCTATGGAATGGTATATTATGTAATGTACTTCTAAATAGAATAACGATATAGTAAAAAATGCCATATTTCTATCAAATAAAATTTAATAAATTTTCAAAATTATATCCAACAGACATTAAAAATTAGTGCCATGTGAATTTACTGAAGCAAGAAAGTGCTCAATAGATCACAGTTCACCCCCCATGGATCACAGTTTCACGGTCAATGTGTTTAGTAAATATGGTGAGTGCAATAGGATATTGACTGAATGTAAAACTTCTTAAAAATTTTTTATAATGCTTCTGATAAAAGTATTTTATTGCCACTCGTTAGCACCAAAAATGATCAGTGATAGAAACAATTTCTTAGAGCAAGGAGTCTAGAATTATTCTTGTATTATTTACTTCGAACCCAGTAACGATGCAAAGGATTACTCAAAGATTATTTGTATTCGAATCATGCAAAAAAATATTAAAATAATGCTATCAAATGGTATAGTATGTAATGTACTTCAAAATAGAATAATGATATAGTAAAAAATGCCATATTTCAATCAAATAAAATTTAATAAATTTTCAAAATAATATCCAATATACATTAAAAATTAGTGCCATGTGAATTTACTGAAGCAAGAAAGTGCTCAATAGATCACCCCCCGTGGATCACAGTTTCACGGTCAATGTGTTTAGTAAATATGGTGAGTGCAATAGGATAGTGACTGAATGTAAAACTTCTTAAAACATTTTTATAATGCTTCTAATAGAAGTATTTTATTGCCGCTCGTTAGCACCAAACATGATCAGTGATGGAAAAAAATTTCTTAGAGCAAGGAGTCTAGAATTTTTCTTGTATTATTTACTTCGAACCCAGTAACAATGCAAAGGATTACTAAAAGATTATTTGTATTCGAATCATGCAAAAAAATATTAAAATAATGCTATCAAATGGTATAGTATGTAATGTACTTCTAAATAGAATAATGATATAGTAAAAAATGCCATATTTCTATCAAATAAAATTTAATAAATTTTCAAAATTATATCCGATATACATTAAAAATTAGTGCCATGTGAATTTATTGAAGCAATTAAAATAAAATTATATTATTTTTATAATGAAATGTAAATTTGCAAACGATTTTATAAAATCCTCACAATAGCCGTGAGCCAGGACATTATTGACTACTATTAGATGAAACATAGCACAGAGCAATATACGAAGAACAATCTCATACTAGAATCCTGGACGCAATGCCTCACAACATTAATAAATAAATCATATATAGAATATTTTATAAATCTATTATTAAATATATTATGATTTATTACACATATTATGATTTATATAAAAACATAAATATAAAGAATTCAGCCATAACACATACTAAGTATACATTTAATCATAAGCTCTGTTGACTGATAGCCAAATGCAGACAAATGCGGAAGCATTACTGAAATGTGTTCTAATTACAAATGTGAGATAATTATTTTACGTCTTAGTCTGGTTTATTTTCAGTCTTGCTGAAGCTACGACGAGCAGCTAATTACTTTACTTTCTGTATCGAATGATTCCCTAAATTAGTTTTAGAAGTAAATGTTAGCTTAAGGATATTGAGTTGTTTAACATTTGAGATTTCGACGCTTCTGAAGTATGCATAGCATATAATTCTTTCCGAATTGTTATTTGGTATGAGAAGAGGATGATATATTCTCATATAAATCAGCTGTAAATGTTTCATTATTAATATATCCAATTACAAATACAGTATTGTGCGCAGAATAAAGTAAAATACTGAGGAACTAGGTTCTAGAAAGCACACTATCGTTACAACAATATATGATAAGCTTCTTCGTTAGCGGTTTTGATCAAGAAGAACATATCAAATGGATTAAAAACATACGGGAAAGGGCTTAACAGAGATACGCAGCGGTAAGGTCAGCTAGTGAGAGTAAGGAGAAGGAATTAAACACACCAAGAAAGATATGTGCTAAGTCTAGAACGGCAAAGCCAGAAAAAATGAAGATAAAAACTGCGAAGGCATGGAATGAAAAATAAAGAAATCATAATAAACTAGACCATGGATTAAAATGATCCGCAAATGAAGTTTAGTATGTAGACGTACGTTTAGAAAACCGCTGGATGTTTTTCTTAAAAGCAAATAAGTCTGAACAATCCATGAGAGTTAGAACTTGTTGGACTGCAAAAAATCCTAAACAGAAACCAACATGGTAGCACCACCAAGCGTGACAAAAGATGAGTAAAATTAGTTTTTTTAAATGGAGAATATAAGAAGCAAACTCAAAAAGGAATAAAATGCTGACTATATAAACTCAAAGTTCAGTGCATAAAATGAACGAGATAGAGAAATACATAATTAGATATGGTCATGAATTATAGAATTAAGGATAGAAGAAAATAAATATATTTAAAAATATTTTTCAAGGTGCGTGTGGTATTCAAGTTCAAGTCTGATGTTTATTACCCTGAATTTTTATCTACAGCTGGATACCATAATTTAAAAATATTCATTCTAATAGTTGAGTACAAGCAGTTTTGATGTGCTTTTGTTTACCAAGGGTTATAAAGTGATACTAATTCTGATTTAATTTGTTACAGGAATTTAAAGTGTGTAGAAAGAGCACAATTCTATTTCTTGAAGGACTGAAAAATCTATTGCTGATGTCAGCACACATCTCTGCTCTGATCCCTTAAGATTGTGAAGAAGTTACGGTATGTTTTTGTCACAATAATTTCAGTACTTGACATTTACTATTCCTAGTTGATATACTGTAAATTAGGAATTTCTTAATTGGTGATTAAAAAGTGTAAAGTGGATGAATTGAAGTAAACGTTAGATGTTGCTATGCTGTTAAAAGTCAAATACTTGCATATAGGACTTTGTGGGGTAAACTGTTCCATATTTATAATATATGCTAAGTAAATTTTTATAAAGGCAAACACATCTATCATATAAATACTATCTTGCTGTAGTCATTTTAATTCATAATCTGCAATTTGAATCCTCGTGATTTGTTTATCAGTCGCTTAAACACACATGTGGGTAAGTTTTCAAGGACTTTCCGATGATCGTTTGGAAACACCTGCGCAGTGTGCATGTTGTGACCTGTGCAGTGTGCATGCTGTGACCTGTGCAGTGTGCATGCTGTGACCTGTGCAGTGTGCATGCAAGCAACTCGCTGAGTAAAGAAGTATATTCAAGAAATTTAATTTAGCATTTTTGAAATTAAAGTTTTGAAAATTAAAATTTTAATTTTCATTACAATAATCAATCTAGTCAACTAAAATTTCTTAGAATAAATGCTAATTTTATTCTGATTTTCAGTTTTATATAAGCAAGCCAAACAATTTGAAATCAGCTGTAAAAGTTACTGGTTTTAGATTTAAATTGTATCTTGTGAAAATGATCTGTTTCAAATTAAATTGCAACTATTGTGAAAAGGATCAAATTCAATTTAAACTGCATTCAACGTAGGACGAATTTTAATCTGTTTCATATATTGCACATGTAATACATAACCCATTTGTCTTAAAAAGTTACTGCTAGCTTGGGACACCACCACTATGCATCAACATATCAAGTACATTTATTGCCCACACACAAGCTGTTTATTTAGGACATATGCAGGCTATAATGCCAAGTAGTAGCACATGCCGTATTTTTAATATGGATAAGTTGCAAGTTAATATTTTCTTTGTTAGCACAGCCTATTCCGCTGAATAGTGGGTGCATATATTTAGTTTGCACAGGTCACATTTTACTTATAGGTAGTGTAGTATAGCAACTTATATCTAAATAAAATAGTGCTCGCATATTATTTGTTTATAAAAGTTATTGCTAAAACAGTGACTGTCATAGATAGCAATTTTTAATTTTTCAATTCATTAGTTTTTTAATTGGTAAACATTTATTGATTTTTTAAAACTATTTTGACTAATAAAAGAATTTAATATTCCAAGATAAAATTACTTTTAAATAGTTTAATTTAGGAGTCAGAGTCTGTATATTTTTACTAACGACTGCACAGACCTGAGTGTTCATAATGATCAATTTGTAAATATATGATGAAAATATTGCATAAAAAGAATTGCTAATGACCATTATATATATAGAAATATAACATGTTGTTGAGACCCAGACCGTCCAACCTACCAAAAAGGTGTAAGGTAACCGTTTGGACGGTCGGGAAGTGCCACACAATTTAGGCCGGAACCCAGTGGTGGAGGCACCCATAGGGACCGTACCCTCCTTCCCCTACCACCAACTTCTTGGAAGGACTATCGAACCCACATGTTTAACGTGACTGTACTCCGCATAAACACGGCGGCAGTTGTGGCAGCGTGCAAATCCAGCGCAAACCACCGAGCTACCGCGCCCGAAATTTGCTAACAGCACACGGTGCTCCCAGGTGGTCACCCACCCAAGTACTAACCGCGTCCGATACTGCTTGACTTCGGTGATCTAAACGAGCGCCGGTGTTTTCAGCACGATAGGGCCGTTGGCGCGAAACATAACATGCTGTTGTTGAGTCCCAGACCGTCCGACCTTCCAGAAAGGTGTAAGGTAACTGTTTGGACGGCCGGGAAGTGACGCCCAATTTAGACCGGAACCCAGTGGGGGAGGCATCCACAGGGACCATACCCTCCTTCCCCTACCACCAACCTCTCGGAAGGACTTACGGACCCACATGTTTAACGTGATCGTACTCCGCGTGAACACGGCGGCAGTTTTGGCAGCGGCTGGAATCGAACCCGGGCCTACCGAGTGCAACTCCAGCGCGCTAACCAATGGGCTACCGAGCCCCGAAACATAACATGTTAAATATGCCATGTTAATGGGGATTAAGATTTAGCAAATTGTTGCCACTAAAGTTAAAGATTCATATCATTCCAATATTTTAGAAGCATTTTCATTGTCCATGAAACATTATTTTTTTTAAATGTTTCATATAAGCTAAGATAGCAACATTACTTTTAATCAGCTTCTCCAGCATAAAAGTCATATTTGGTTGTAGAAAATTGCATTTTAGTATTACTAGCCGACAGCCAGCGGTTACTTTTTTTTTATCAGGTACGACTAACGACAGAACTCAAAAGAGGATAATCCCTTGCTCTCGAGAACTCCATGCGTTGACGGATTAGTGTGAATCGATGTTCTGCGTTGCTCATCTGACGGATAGCCAACGCAACAGTTGAAACCCGGCCTAACGCGCACACCCGGACAGTCTGAGTGACCCTGAAGTGTTTAACATTTCTGCTACATTTTGAGAGTGTAGTTAACCTGTATCGGCAGTATGTCGCAATACAGCAAGGAATAACTCTTTGAAATGTTTATGCTGTACAGTTTATATAATCGCAATGCTAACGAAACTGCACGGGAATATCAACGTATTTTTCCCAATTCTCGACATCCATCTGGGAGACTTATTTCCCGATTGGTGCAACGAGTGTGTGAAAGAGAGAGCGTACTGCGTGAAGGTGGACTAGGTAGGCGCAGACTTCACTCAACTGATGTAGAAATTGATAATTTAACTTACTTTTGCAGTCATCCACATAGTAGTATTCATAACGCTGCTTCAGAAATAAACGTACCACGTGCAACAGTGTGGAGAATACTGAGACCGAATAAATGGCATCCGTTTAACATCATTGGTGTGCAAGGACAGGAGCCAACAGATTATCAACGTCGTCTAGATTTTAGTAACTATGATCTAAATCAGGAAGATGCAAATCCCGCTTTCCTGAAATACTTAATTTAGACTGACGAATGCTGTTTTAAACAAGATGGATGCATAAATCCTCAAAATAAGAACTTCTGGTCTGACACAAATCCATTCATGGTACGTGATATTCATCATCAGAAGCAATTTTCTGTGAATGTATGGTGTTGTATTTTCAGAAACCGTTTGCTTGGAACCATACTGTATAATGGTACGTTGACAGTTGACAGATATGTTAATGAGATTCTGAATGCGGTTATTGCTGTTTTTATGGGTGAACTGCTCTTACAGTATTTCCACATTATAGTTTCAACAGGACGGATCTCCAGCTTGCCGTACTACATTTGTGAAACACTGGTTAAAAAACTACTTTCCAGACAAGTGGATTGGCTTGCATGGGCCAGACGAATTTCCCCCTAGATCGCCTGATTTAACGGCTATGGATTTTTATTTGTGGGATAGATTTCGCACAACTTTTTATCTGTCACCTCCCTTAAATAAAGCAGTTGCAACAGTTAAATATAGCAGTTGCAACAACGCATTCAATATGATTGCCGTGACATCACCGAACAAGAAATTGATCGAGTGCACAGAAGTGTTATCAGGCGAATGTGCTCTATATTGGAATGGATGGAAAACATTGCTGAACTTTTATACATCACCTTATTAGTGTATGGGGCACCACATTGTACTCATTGGAAACGGTTTTGTACAATTGCCGTATAGAAATTAAAATTTTGTATTTCTTAAAATTCAATTCTCTTGAAAATTTTAATCGATTTCATAAAATTCTGTACCTGTTTTACGGAATTTTGCAATTTATTATAAATGTCTAGAATCAGTATTTATGGAGTAAAAGTCGAGGTTAATGTTTTTGGGACACCCTGTGTATATATATATATATATATATATATATATATATATATATATATATATATATATATATATATATATATATATATATATATATATATATATATATATATATATATATATATATATATATATATTAATTTAAGTGTATTTAAATAATTTGTATAAAAGTATAAATAAGATGCAATTTTGTTAAAGACAAATTAATTAATATTTATTTACAAAAGATTTCTTTACATATGTGTAAATGAATTTTGAGGTTTATTTTGAATAATTTGAATAAATAATTACAAAAAAAAATTTATTATGTAAAATAAATTAGTTTTTACTTTATATAGGAAAATTGAAAATGGCACCATTCACAAATAATATTATTACTTACGTGTTTTGAAATTGAATGGAAATAAAAACATTAAATCCTAAATTATGATTTTCAAAATCGACGATATTAAGCTTAAAATGTTAAACGTAACCGAAAATGAAATTTAAGCGGCTTGTTTTATTGTTGTCTTATCTTTTGAAAACAGATAAAAGAATCAATTTTCCGCAACAGTAATTGAATTGCTTTTTCCCAAAGTGGTTTTCTCGGTTATCTAAGTATGCTGTGCACGGATAAAGCTTTTTATATTATTAAAAGCTGCAGTTTAACTATTTAGTATTTCTTAAATATGGTTAAATAATATATTCAACTGTGGAGGTATATTATGATAAACACAATTTCTTCCAAAATAAGAATAATCGAATTAAATATAAAGGCATTATGAATTCATAATATGATTATATATTTCTAGAAATTCGGAAAGTAGTATTCATTGGTAATTGGGTACATTAACAAAAATAAAAACAAATTTTATTATTTAGGATACACTGATTATTATCCTACTTTATAAAGAATTTAATTATCTGTTTACTGAGCTTGTCTTGAACTTTGGTATGTATATTTTATTTTTTAAGTGATATATGTTTCAGCAAAATCTATTTGTTACTCATTTTTGAAAAAGAGGATATTTCCTTTAAGAAATTATTCTATGAAATCCTTTGAACTGTAATATTATAAAAAAAACAAGTTTTCAAAATTATTTGTTTCTCCGCAATATTCTCAAATAGTAGATATAACACACTCTATAAAGAAATTCAATAAGATATATCAATTAGATTTTGTTTTCAAATTATTCTTAAGTTTATTTCCCATTTTTATACACAGCATTGTCATTTTTTGTACAACCATTCCATTCTATGTAATGCTGAGGAGCGCGTTTCTACAGAGATCTTCAATAAGTTTCTTCACCGGACTTTCATAAGCACTGTTTGAAATACAAAATTATATATTTAATACAAATTATTATAGAAAACTTAAGTTTTGATTAAAACTCATTTAATTTTATCACCTTACAAAACATAATTTAGATTAAGGTTTTATTTCATTTTCCTCGATCAAGGCAAAAAATAGGCTTTGTCCTGGATTTTGTTAATCTGATTTTTTAACGTGATGGTTGCTATAACTCTGGAAATATAGGCTGAGAAATGTTACATAAGACATTATCTACCCTTATTCTTGAGTGAAAGCTGACTACGCCTGTCTGGAGCGATGGTTGTTCTTGACCTTAATTTGTCCTGTTCCAGAAATGCGGACTATGGCTTTATCAACGCCTGTTATGGCCTGCCTCCGAACTTAGCTACGCATGTTGGGTCCGGTCATTGATCTTATGAACGCCTGTTTTGTCCTAAATGATTTTGGGAAAAATAGCATCACATCATCATTAGAGTTAGATGTGTAACCTGACCAACTCCCGAGCTCCCTGCTACTTCTCCCCACTGTGGTCTCGATACATATAAAAAGAATGTATAGCAACCAGAAATTATATAATATAAGCATGTAAAATTATTGAGAATTGAATTTAATAAATAACTAACAATAATAAAATGTTGTCCATAAGGATCTGCACTTAGCAATTTACTGCTATTGGGTTTCTAAGAAAACCAACGTAAGTAGTAGAAAAATATTATGAGTCAATATAATTAAATGTTAATCGCTAAGTGTAATACTGCAATTTCTAACATTACCTCAAGGTATAAATTACCATATTTGAATACTTAATATTGATGGTGCATTACCTTTTGAGGAATGTTGTTAATTTTGAGTAAAGGTGAATCATGATATGCAATTTAATTAAAATGAAATATGTGGTCACACTACTACGAAATAAATTATAATACATTGGGTTTGTGTGATTTAATTAGCTCCATTAAATGATCATGGAATCTAGGACGAAACACTATGGGTGAGTAAATATATATTATTTTATATGTGTATTTACATCTTGTAACACCTTCGTTGAAATAAAATATTACGTTTACTTTCATAAATCCTTGTTCAATTTGTTTTAACATTGTTTCATTTCTTTGCAATCGTGTTTACCAGTAAATACACTATGTGACAGTGAAAATGAGACACCGAGAAGGAGTGGGCAGAAAGTTATGAAAATCAGCAAGGATAGAGAGACAGCAACGAATAGTAAGTGATGTATATTGCAACATGATATACCTATACACTAAGCTATAGCATCGTCTGATCAGTAGGTTGTAGGACCACCGCAGGCGGCGATACAGGCAGCAACACGTCTAGGTACAGATTCAATGAGCGTGAGGATGGTGTCCTGATGGATCGCTGCCCATTCCCTGCCAACCACTTGCCAGAGTACGCAAGCGACGTACAATCATGTCCCAGACGTGTTCTATTGGTGAGAGATCAGGGGAGACTGGTGGTCAGGGAAGCACCTGGGTACCTTGTAGGGCATGTGGGCTGATGCGTGCTTTAAGTTGTCGGTCGTTATCCTGCTGATAAAGGGCATTGTGAACCCCCTGAAAGAAAGGGTAGTGTCACCGGTCGCAGACGTCATCCACGCACCGTTGGGCCATCGTAGTGCCATCAATATGGACCAGAGTTGACCTGCTATCGTAGGTAATGGCGCCGCAAACCATAATGCCGCGTGGTCGTGCGGTGCGGCATTCCACAGATGCGGCCGGATTGAACATGTCACCACTTCGGCGAAAGGCTCGTACACGGCGACTGTCATTGCTAAAGTAGAAGCATGACTCGTCTGAGAACACGACTTTGTGCCATTCCACCTTCCACGTGGCTCTATCCCGACACCATTGCAAACGGAGGCGTTTGTGTTTTTCGGTCAATGGTAGTCTCATTAATGGGCCCCTTGAGTGCAGGTCGCCGGAGACCAATTGGCGGATAATGGTCGATATGGGAGCATTACGGGTGTCCTGCATATGCTGCAAAAGGGCGATAGAAGTGACCTGCGGGGCCGCCAACGGTTGCCGGTGGACATGTCGGACCACGCGTGCTGATGTCGCAAAGGCCGTACCGGCACCCTTCAAATACGTCACATTCTATTGTTCCAGTTATCTTAGCCACAGTCTGTGCACCGTGAACGCGTGTAGGTAGGTATCTGTCCGCTGAGATTTGACGTATGGACCAACCTGCCCTTATGAGTCCGATCACAAGACCCCTCATGAAGTGGTCGTTACTTCTGAGACAAAAAAAACATTACAAAATGATTTCTCTGACAGACAGAGCGTCGCGACTGTTGCCGATTCTGCAGTTTCGTTCCCTAATGTCTCACTCAACGTGCGCGGGACAACTGCGCATTTCGCATCATTCACATAACTCGGTAAACTGTGTCTACCCTGTAATTTGCATATTTTTCTGCCCACTCCTTCTTTGTGCCTCATTTTCCTTGTCACGTAGTGTAAAACGCACAATATAAAGAAATTCAATAATGACTCAACTTAGTTTTTCCGCTCACTATAAGGCCTATCTGCTTCTGAAATGTCACTGACCTTAACCTCCAAATCTACATCTGCCGGGTTCGCGGGTAGGAGGGGGAAACTCCCAGTATGAATGGGTCTTAGTGGAGGTATTGAATTCATCTTCAAGTTAGAGCAAATGTCAAGTTCGTTTTCTGGACATAAACCAATCATAGAGTTCCAAAATAATGAGATGCAATTCAGTCAAGTAGCTGCTAAGTAAGTCAATAAATAATTAATTATTTTACAAAGAAACTATGTTATCAACAAGATTGAATTCATCGCATAAAAATGCTATCTTTTTAGCTGGGTTTTACAGTGTACATAAATTTTATACTAAGAACATATTTATTGAAAGAATGTACTAGAAAACAATAATTCTTAGGAGTGTAAATATGTAAAAACCATCTTTTAATATACATATATCTACACATATTATACAAAAAAGTATTATATTCAAATATTATGTTATGTTATATATGTTTATTGTTTCACTGATACAAATTCTACCCTGTAATATTAAAATATTATGAAACAACAATGGATTGAACGTGTATTTAACTTCATTCTAAATAGATAGACGTTTATTTCTATACACAATATGCATTCCATGACAAAAGATTGCAATATATTCAAATGCAATACATTTACATGAGCACATGCCATAATCGACTTAACATAGTATATCTCTGAAATTATTTTAACTGAAACCGCTTGGGGATAACAAAGAATCAAATTCACTTCAGAATTAAGATTAGTCACAGTACAGGTGCTTCATTTGCATTTTCCATTATGAGATAGTTTTCGATAGTTTCACTAAGTTAACATATGGAATAACAAAACCTAGTAAACCCCTACAGTATTTGTTTCAAGTTAAGAGAACATTTGTTTTGTTTTTTTAAATCCCGCTGATTTCTGCTTTTGTTTATCGAATCTATTATTCGATATATGAAGGCTAGACAGCGGGCGCTGGGTATACAAATATAAATTTCTAAAATCTTCGATTTTACAGATAGGGATTTGAAATTTAAAATATACGATTCTTACTTTAAGCATTCTCTTAAAAATTACGGCGTTAGGATGAGACCTTTGTGTTTTATACTTTTTTCACGTATTACTCAAAATTGAAATTAAGAATAAAATATACATTTCTCAGGTATGTTCATCAACAACTGTCATCGTGAAGTGTAAAGTCCTGCTTCTACAGAACTATTATATAATTCATCGTAACGTTATTTGTTAATATTTTAATTTAATTTACCATTTCATAAGTGTCATTTTAAAGCAAGGTAATGCTCAGAATTAAAATTACGTCAAGTAATAAGTGGTCCATGTAGTGTTTTCAAATATTGTCACCATGAAGTATGTCTCAGCTCAAAACTTCCTTCCTAATAATTCCTTTTGTTGTGAATTTATTTGTTAATTTTTAGAATAAAGTGCATCATTTGATAACTTTCATCTACAAATCTTGTGTGTCTTCTTATTCTACTTCACACAATTCTGCACGCTCATCAAGGGAGGTATGGATGAGGTCGATCAAGTCACGTGACGCAATTTATGAAGTAGGCGGATGAGTGGCATACACGACAGAGGCAGTTTTCGCTAGCCTCAAGATCTTTGAATATATGGTGGAACACTTTCACTTGTTCCGATTTTGATGCAATTGTCATGTCATATTTTTTATTTTGCAACGAACTCATTCGACCTACTCAAGTTAAATCTGGACAAAATTTCGCTGTTTTGCGACCGCACAGCAGTCTCAAATATTTCTAAAACACCAATTGTTACAAAAAGCGGTTGCTATATATTTTGAGTTTACCAGCGGACAAACCCTGTTAGATTATATTAAAATCAAAATATTAACAAAGTTGTAATTCAATTATTTTGATTTAATTATTAGTGTAAGTAGATTAGACTACAAATCTCCGAATGAGTACCAAGTTCACAAAATTCATCGTCTTGCCTTACTGATATATGGAGAGAACGGTTTTCTTTTATATAAATAAATGTGTATTTAAAAATTGTTCAGAGTTAAAACAAAACTATTACACAAAGAATATTTTCTAAAAAATGGAATGAACTAGATCCACGAGTATGGTAACAAATTTATTACAAAAAATTATATAAGAAATGATCATTGACTTAGCATTAGTTTTGAATTTCTATTGATCTTATTCAAGATTTCAGTTAAAACTGTGTGGTCTTCCGTTTATGCGATTGCGTTTAAAATCAATAGTGTTCCAGTATACACTATTTTCGTTCGTGAGATATCACATCCCCAGACTCGCGGATTCATACATTCGCACGCACGCACTCACGCACACACGCACGCACACACACACACACACACACACACACACACACACACACACACACACACACACACTGTATGTGTATATATAACCTAAAAAAACGTTCATGGATGCTCGAAACGGGCTCTTCCGTCAAAAACTCGTATTTCCCCAATACATTATGATTTGTATATAATTTATATACATAAAATATTATATTCCCAAATGACAATCAATGATAAATTGTAATTAATCCATTTTTTGTACTCATTTAACATTGCTTTTCATTAACAAATGAAATATTACAAACAAAGGTCTCTTAAAGGTAAGTGATTTCATACAGTATTCAATAATGTCAGGATCTATAACTATATGTTGTCCTTATGTATGGGACTTTGGAGAATAATATCCACCGGCAACTACATGATCATTTTACTTTGCACCTACTCAAAATTATTACAGTATATTTATTTCCAAAAAAGAAACGATAAACATTCCTGGAAAACCTAACTCAGAAATTGTACATCAGCATCAAAAGCACGGTGGATACTTCTGAAGAAATTACTATCCCATGCTTCTCACATTCTATTTCTTAAATTAGAGAACTCTTACAGTAAATTCTCTATTAGTAAGCGGACTTCACACCTTAAACTTTAATGAGTTTCGCAAAATGAACTCGGTATTACGAGGATAGCATTCAAAACGACGTTCCCACATCCTTTTTGCGGCGTGTTACTTTGAAAAAGGATGCTTTTAATTTTACTTTTAATTAAAGATTCCACAACAGGAAGACAACTTTTCATTGTTGAAGTAAATTTCCGTTAAATAAAATTCCCTCCCTGTTGATAATAAAATATAATACTCCAAAGGGACCGTCAGAAAATTATGTTAAAATCGTTAGATCTAATGACTAGTTTCATTTTGCCATTCTAAATAAGGAATATAAACTGGAAATATACTACGTTCTAGTTATGTGATTTGTGTACAGTTTCGTATATTGAATACAGAGTTGATAATTCTACTGGAGTAGAAGGGGGAGGGAGGGGAGCATATTCATGTAAAATTAATGTAAAATGCAGTTTTACATTATCATTTACGAATAAAATGCCTTTAATTATATTTAAAGTAATATGCTGTCTTATCCTGCTGTTAAAACGGTCATGTTTGTATAAAAGTGAAAGATAAATATTTTTACAAATGATATAAATTAAGTTATCAGTGTTCTTTAAAATTTGTAAACTTGCTAATATTATGTTAAACTCTTATTTTCATTTTAGTCTCTAAAATGCCTTCACCTGTATTTAAATCAAATTAAATTCAACCGTGTTAATAGTATATGGTACCAATTTATGTAGAATATTATGGGATTTGTATTCAGAGATGGATGAAAAATTGGCCTTTGTAATAGTTGAAGTTCCTCATCTGCAATAAAAATAATTTTTAAATGTTTAATACTCCAAATTATTTCTGTCATCAATAATTCGAGGTGAAAGAGAATAATTCTAGGATTCGTTTCAGTATGAATAACTTATTGCATATTCAAACAATTTCCTTAACCGAAGAAACGCACTTTTATGCCTCTTTTTCTGTTACGGATAAGAGAATTAAAAACCATTCCTTTCCGGAAATAGTTTTTCCACTGGGATTCTACTGGTCTTATCAGGTCAGGTCTCATCATCAGTGACAAAGTGAGTTATAGGTAAAGAATATGAGCTCTAATATACAAGCCACAACCGTGAGACAAGATTTGAGTATTATCATGGATTTGAAATTTGTACTATTCTGGCCTGTATATTGAAGCTCATATTCGTCACCTGCAATTTACTTTGTCATTTGTGAAGAACGTAATGACGTCCGATAGAACTCAGGATTAACAATTTATAGTAAGTCATAAATGGTGTTTTTATTAAAGACATTTTAATTTACAAATTTGGTTGCCCTTATTTTATTTTAAAGTACAGTAAATCACTTGTTTATGCTGCTTTAAAGTGAAAAAAATCATATAAAGTCTGTTTACTATAGTCTTATTTTTAAAATAATCCGAAATTAAACTTACTGTCAAGGAAGAAACCTGTTTAATAAAAGTTAAAATAAAAGTATAACATTGTCTATTTCTTCTAACAAATCATAAACTAACATATACGATGATCCTTTGAAGTTGAGAAAATGCATTGAAAATAAGAATGTTTAGTGTATATTTATCATTTTTGAATTTGTTGTATTTACTAATAATGTTTGTATTATACACAACTTATATTGATGTTAAACATTGAAAATTTTATAATGTATACATCCTTTCACATATGCGGGTTCAATAAATTTTCAATGAAAAGTTATTCTTAACTTACAATGTATATAATTATTCTTGGAATTTATCATGTTTGGTTATTTCATATGTTAGCTTGTATATATAGAGGTGTATCTCATAATGGAAATGCAAATGAAGTACTTGTACTGTGACTAATCTTATTTCTGAAGTTTAATTGATTTTTTGTTGTTATCATTCGAATTTAGTTAAAATAAGTTCAGAGAAATATAAAGGATAGAGAGGTGAGTCTACTTTGTGCTCATTTAGAATGTATTGCATTTGAATATTTCGCAAAATTTTGTCATGAACTGTAAAGTGTATATAAAAATAACAGTATATCTATTTAAAAGGAGGTTAAGTAAACAGTGAGTTATATGTTGCTTCGAAATATTGCAAGATAAAATATGTGTAAAATTTGTGCAACATTGATGTGAAAAATATGTTTTTAATATAAATATGTGTATGTACTAGTATATTAAGTGACATACAATAAATATTTACCATATTTGAGGGTCGCAATATTCGTGTAGTTTTAGCAACACGTGTTGTTTTTATTTAGCATATTAGGGGACTTCGCTCGCTCCCTTTTCACTACGCTTCGCCACATTCCGTAACTAGTTTTACTAGTCGGTAGACTCCGTTTCCTACTCCCTGGTGCTCGCAGAACTCGTTTTACAAGCTATTTTAAATCAAACTATATTTTAAATCGAAATATGGTCTACTTTACCGATCTTCGCCTCTTACTTGCTATCTGTTTTAGGTCAAATTAAAGTTTAAATGAAAAAAACGTTTATTTTAACGTATTTTCTTATCACTTCTCTAAAAATGTGCCAAATAGCATATATTTGTATACAGTAGCTTTTGTAGTACTCTCAGTCCTGCAAAATTTCAACTTCTTAGGTATATGTATGCAAAAATTCGTGGCCTTGCTACTTTTATTCTTTTTTTACATCATTTTAGTCATTTACATTTTGAGAGGTATTCCGATCAAAATGTTAACTAATCAATATTTCAACTAATTTTCGTTTTTTCTAACAAATATGGGAGAGAAGCAATTGGGTTTTAGCTGTTCAAATTATATACACTTTCTTTTTAGGTTTTAACATCATTGGATCTAATTTATCTATTTCGAATTGTCTATACAATGATGTGTATATTAAATTTTTAGATGATATTATATAATGCTTAAAATTATACAATTCTTAAAATTATACCTACTACTTTGAAAGTAATTATTGGTAGATGTTATACTCAGATAGATTGTTTTAAAATAATTTAAATTATTATATATTAAATTTTATTTTTATTAGCCAGAATTAAATATAAAATAAATTTTTTTAAAATTATAACAAAAACCAATACATCATGATTCTGTATGCAGTAGTTTCTATAGTACTCTCAGTCCAGCAAAATTTCAACTTAGGTATATGGCTGCAAAAATTCGTGGCCTTGCTACTTTTATTCTTTTTTTACATCATTTTAGTCATTTACATTTTGAGAGGTATTCCGATCACAATGTTAACTAATCAATATTTCAACTAATTTTCGTTTTTTCTAACATATATGGGAAGGAAGCAATTAGGTTTTAGCTGTTCAAATTATATACACTTTCCTTTTAGGTTTTAATGTCATTGAATCTAATTCATCTATTTCGGATTGTCTATACAATGATGTGTATATTAAATTTTTAGATGAAATTATATAACCCTTAAAATTATACAATTCTTAAAATTATATTTACTACTTTGAAAGTAATTATTGGTAGATGTTATAATCAGATAGATTATTTTAAAATAATTTAAATTATTATATATTAAATTTCCTTTTTATTAGCTAGAATTAAATATAAAATAAAATGTGTTTTTAAATTATAACAAAAAACAATACATCATGATTCTATTGACTGGTGCACATTAAATGAATTATAAAGCGAAAACTTTTCATAGTATTAAAAATGTGTGAAACAAATTATTTTCCTGCTTATTTAAGAAATTTTGATTTCATTGAAAAAACAACAGAAACGACATTAAAGTTATAGCATTGATCGATGTCACATATATCAATTATGGAATAATCTTGCCAAATTTCATACATATCAATATCAAAATAATGTTCAATTACTATTTAGAAATATATCTAAAAAAAGTCATTCACAATTTTATACCCTTGCAAAAATATAGGTGTGTGTTTGCCTTGTAATAATAAAAAAAATAAACAAGAAAGTTCAATCATGCATAAAACATTGATTATAAAACACTTTCCAAATGGAAATGTAATTTTATTTAGGCGTCTCTAAATTATGATACATTCAGCACTGATATATTATTTTAAATATCATAGTAATTTATTGTAACTTAAAACTTTAAAATAGACAATCAAAAGATGCCAGTAACCCTGGCGGTAAAAGTAAAGAGTTAAAACTCCATATTAAGAAATCGCCAATATCGTGTAAGACACTAATTTAGGTGGGGCTGGGATAAGCTGCATTGTATGGATTTCTATGGCAAAAGACCTGAAATATTATTTAAACTGTCAGTTTTGTAAAAATAAATAATTAACGAAATGCAAGTTAGAACTGAAACAATAATGAAAATTCCTACTCATTCAAAATTATTTTACCTTTCAATTTATTTTTATCTCCATAGATTCTGTACTCTATGCTACTGCTATGAAAAAATACTGTTTAATTATACTCATAATTAGTTAACAATTAATTTAAAACTAATCAAAAATACATATACGAAATACTACGCCTTTTCGTTGTGTCTATTAACAATAGCAGACACTTTACTAGCACTAGCGACATCTACATATAATTCGCAAAACATTATGGCACTTTTAAGCATTTCTTCCATAGTAGTTTATCTCCTTCTTTCTAACTCCATGCTAGTTACACTAAATGAACTTTATTCAAATAACGCCATTGTAATACAAATCGTCTGTCTCTATATGTAAAATCAATGAATATTTCATCATTTAAAATAAAAAATATTGTAATTGCGTTGGCTCAGAATTTAGATAAACAGATAATACGTAAAAAATCGGATGTGAGCAGCACATGACTTTCCTTATATAATGCAATGAATTTTCCACTTTTACAGTAAAAAAAATAGATTATTTTTATAGTAGATATTTATATTCTTTCCAAGATATTGAATTTTCGTCATTGAGTCGTCATTTTCATTGATTTAGCGTTATTTTTATCCATTTGGCGAGTTTATCTCTAATTTAGCAACATTTAAAGAAGTCCCTAAGTTGGCAACATTCCACCAAATTTGTCGCCAAAATCTCACCAAGCTTCATGGACGGAGAAGTAAGTTATTCTTACAGCAGATAAATGACTATTGGCGTTCAAAGTATTACTCAAAGTATATTTTTTCATGAATGGAATAAACTAGATCCACGAGAATGATGTCACCAAATTTATCGCATGGTATGACATATGAAAAGTGAACATGTTTCTCAATAGGAAATATTTTTTTTTTAATTTTATCTCTCGGCGAACTATATCATTTGCTGTAGTTGCTGAAAAAGAGCCTGCGCAGCTAATAAATATTAAGACACTTTTAAAGTGTAGATTAGAAAATGAATTTAATAGCATTTAAAGTTTAAAAACATTTTACAAATATTTGAAAAATAGGAATACAATTATATGCATGCAAACACGCCTCCCCTTGCCAAAAATCACACTTAAACATACACATTTTTTATGTGTGCTAGAATTCCATTCAGAAATTGTAGAAAATTAAAATATATAAATTTCTCGTTGTATTAAAAGCTTGCTGGGTTTCCGGATGGCAAAATTATTTTTGATTGCAGCCCACAATTTGGCAGTCCAGCAGAAGTGAAGAACTATTTTATGTAATATCTTAACATTTTTACAAAATAGCGCTCATTTGCGTCAAATTAACATTGGCGACAAACTCACTAATTCTACACATCCTGATTAGAATCCTCGAATTCGAGAAAAGTGTTATTCACCCATTTCTACTTATAACGGTATCGATTCTATCTTTCGTACTATATGACCTACTTGGGTATGATTTTTGAAAATAATTTTCTCATGGGCATGATAAAAAATAATAATTAAACTCTGGAAATATATTTATTATAAAATATATATATATATGTTTTATTGCTGGAGAATATAGCAAGAGTCAGAATTTAATCGAATTTGTTTTTCTCCCTATATTAAACAATTTTTAATTAAAAAACTACCTAACATATTTTACTGAAACATTTTTTTATATATTTTATGGGATAATTTGAATATTAAAATTTTCGAAGCAATTTGTAAATTTTAAATTCGCTTAAAAAATGTTTGAATAATTAGGTCCCATAGGGTTCAATGTATTTCATTTTTTCAACCCGGATTCAATACAAAACTAATTGGATGATATTATTCATTTATATTCTTATAGGTCTTACAGATTGTCTGAAAAACATACTTGAAGTCATTTTTATGGCAGTTATCATTCTGACAGACAGACAGAATGAATGAACAAAGTCATAAACACTTTTAAACTATGTTATAAAGTGTTAAAAAATAAATTGTTATTATAAAAAATAAAATAAAGTGTTATAAAAATAAATTATGAAGTTCCTTTAATTTTCCTCTCGTTCCTCGCATGGCCGCATGCGTGATGGCAAAACAAGCGATTTGGAAATTGAGTTGTGTTTGATCTGTATCCGCATTATTTAAGTAGTCGATTCGTATACCACTCTTGCAGCGATTGTATTTCAGAGACAGATATGTTAAAATAAGTGCGCCTGTCACTAGTTCTACTGCCTGGAAATTTCCCACGCTTCTGGTAATTAATACTTTAAATTAACCCGCTAGCTTTCGTTAAAGCATCTCAACGTATGGAAATATACTATTGAAAGTCCTATTGATACTATCTCAACGTATTGAAAGATACTGTAATAGTTTCCCTGATGGATAGACATCAGTAAAAGGAACGGGTTAATCACATTCAGCGATGCTCAAAACTTCTAGATTTTCAAAATGAAAAAGCTTTGCCTTGTTATTACTTTATTATAATATTTTTCGCTGATAAGCAATGTATGATCCAGTGAGCAACAGTGTAATTTCACAAAGTGCGTTTTAACAAAACCATGCAATACTGTTAAATATTGAAATAAATTCTATCTATATATTTTTAAGGTTTTCATCGAATAAGTATGTTGGAATAAGATATACCCGGGGGAAATGAATAAAATATTGTAGACATATTTTGAAATGCTATTATACTATTCTGGTATTTGTACTGTATGCAAACTTCTTTTAAACAGTATATTATTCACAATGTGGATTATTTGGATTATTGTGTATATATGGATCTAGAATAGAAAGAAACGCAATTTTTTTTAACATATATTTTACAAAAATACATATTATTCAAAGCTATGCTTCTATAAAATAAGCATGTCATCTTATATTATAAATCTTGATGTGGGAATGAGCTGGAAGACAATGACTTTAGGATGAGCTGACAAAAAAGTTCTTGACAAAGGATAAACCAATGGGGAAATCAGGGATCATGGCTTATTGTGATGTAACATATTTCTACAAAATTATTTTGGATTTTTAATTAGGATCAAGATGCATTTACAATAGTGTGACTAAGATAATTTTATTTTCTCCGGTTTGTTCCAGTCTATTTATATAAATGCGAAGAATAGTTATAAGGATAGTTATAATATATGTATTTCTGCTGATTCGAGATTTAAAAATACTGCCAAACGTTTAAACATGAATAAAATTCATTGTCTATGTTACATTTTTAAAGATTAATCCAACTACTTCTGCTTTGGAGCGTGATATAGACTAAAATCGTTATTATATACATATATAAAGAATATCAGAAAAAATAATAAACTGCTTCACAACTTAAAATGAAGAGCAAATAAAGATGAAGGGCATACGTACGTTTCGAAAATCATTTGGAATTCTTTCTTCAAGGCAACGAGTCCGGACCTGAACGCTGAAATAACAGTAAGATTATGTCGTCCAATCTGAAAATGATTAAATACAGCGTATAACTGGACTTCTTCCTATTATATTCAAAATCATAACAAGAGGCGTCCACTTTAGGTCTTACTAGATATTTATTTGGCCATTTAGGTTAATACTTGTTGCACTGGATCAGGAAATTTGAACGATTTCTGAAGGATACGTATGCACCGCATTTGACGTTGTAAATTATTTAATTATAGTACTTCCAAAATTCAAAATATTATAGGAAACTGTCAAAACGCCAATTTATAAATTCAAAATTCAAAATTACATTTCTGAAAATAAAAGTCTTAACCCTAAGAGCATTACGTTTAAATCATGGGAACCGGAAATTCCGAATACACTAGACAGTGATTTCTAATATTTTACATCACACTACTCCCTTGATATTTATACTTTAATCATATGACATACTCCTTCTAGAATTAGCCATACCTAGTGAGGCATGCACGCATCCTCTTATATATCATTAAAAGAAAATATATTGGGGGAAAATTTACTTTATAATTCTACATAGCAAGGTTTTATTGCTTGAGAGTTATTGCATAGTTCAATTTATCACATTAGAGATTCTAATTAATAACTAAGTTGATGGATACAGAAATGTGTATATTGTTATTTCAACGAAATCTTTAGAAATGTTATTCCAATTTTTGCAAAATAAAATAAAAAATACAATTTAAAAATAATGCAAAAATATATAACTCTTTAATTATACCCGATTTCATGACTATTGCAGAAATCAGTAAAAGAAACATACTTCATGAAACCTCATGTATTGGAAATAAGAGACGTTTTAATTACATTTGACATGTATTTGACAAAAAATATTTTGATAGGATAATTAATGTTTCAATAGCGGTGACTTAATGAATACATATAAAAATATGATGCATTTAAGTCAGATGCAGTTATCAATATAGAGTACATATATTTTTTATAACATTATAGCAATTTGAAAATTAACTTCTTACGAATATTTTGAATATTAAATAATAAACAAAATATAAAGTGCAGAATAATCAGATAAAAACTATTGTGTAAAGTAAATAGATACGAATTTTTTATCATGCGTGGAAAATAAATCAAAATGCTTCCTTTCGTGATCAAATTAAATACAAAAAGATAGTAATAACAGAAGCTGCGTGCATTTAAACCCATAGGTAAACAATTTTTTAGGTAATGATTACGATCTGTTGCTGTTTCAATAAAACAGACTTCATAAAAAAAATTAGTGGCTCTGTAAAGCATCAAGGGTTTTATCGGTTTTATAATCTGTTACAAATAATTACTTTGCTTTTTGAAATACAATATTTATTCAATTAGTTTGAGTAGCAAATTGAATTGAAACTTCAAACGTATTTCTAAGAACAGCCTAATGTAATTTTAAGAACAACCTAAAATGTAATTAATTCTATGAACAATCTAATGCAATTCTAAGAATAACCTAATGACATAGGTTGTTCGAAAGTATGTTCAACATTTATTTTATTTTTTTATGATTGAACGAGTTCATGCAGAAGTGACAAAAAGGTGACTATTATACATTTAAAAAACTATCATATATTATATCACTAAATCATATTTCTACGAAGAAAATATTTCACATTAGAATAAAAAATACACCTATATAAGAAGGAAATATTGTAATATAGCGTATCCGTGATTTAAAGTGAATACTAGTTCTCTCTTGTGTACTTATCTCGAAAACTTACTTACGAAGAGACATGGATACAAGATAATACCCGATTAAGAATTTTGGAATAGACGCCGAAACATTATTTCCATATATTCTTCAAGCTGATTACGAAAGTGTTTTATATATCACACATACTCGGCTATAGGTGATAAATTGTGAAATCTAGTAGGTCACACTAGGGTACTCAAATTCTTATGCACCGAGAAGGGTTCAGCGCCAATCGTATTCACCTATAAAACGGCTTGTATGCAATCATTTGTTGGCATTTAAAGAATTAAATGAATTCACCGATTAAAACCTTAAATTAAACATTATAAAACTGATTGTCTAATATTTTCGACATAAAATAAATTTTAAAACCTTATTTTATCAGCAGTTGAATTAAAAAAAAATTTAATATGTAAAATGATATAACTGAATCTTAGAGCTAGAACTGTGAAATTTGTGATGTATTTTGTATATAATGTTAATTTAAATTTGTTTTCAAAATTTGTTGAATTATATCAATTACAGGGTTTTATGTCAGACTTTGATTTTCGAGACTGAGAGTATATCTGTATAAGTAAAATTAAATAATGCGTAATTAATGCGTAATTAATAAAACAAGAAAGATCAATCATGCTTAAAACATTGATTATGAAACACTTTCCAACTTCAATGCAATTTTATTTAAAAAAGTCAAAAATGCAATACATTCCTCGGTAATATTTTAAAACTTATCACGATACTACATTGATTTATTATATTTGAAAACTTAAACCTTCATTGAAAAAAATGAACTTCATTCAAAAGACGGCATTGAAATATAAATTGCGTGGTTTAAATATCTCTAAAATGCAATACATTCCACGGTAATATTTTTAAATCTATCATAATACTACGATAATTTATTATATTTGAAAACTTCATCGAAAACAACTGAAATTCATTCAAATGACGTCATAGAAAAAATAACACGTCTGGATCTCTCTATAAAAGCAGGATTTCATTCATAACTTTCTCCATTTCATTCATCACAATACTATAATAATTTATTTTAATTAAAAATTAAGACCATGGAGCTACAATTCATAAACTTTATGCTTAAAACTTCATCGAAAAATATCGTCCTTCTGTTTATAAAATCAATTAATATGTCATTCATATCAGCCATGCAGACTCCATGGACTGAATTATTTTGTGTTAAAGAAATACAGTAATTCTAATACAACTCATTCTACATATTTTGCTGTTTACATTTTACATAGGTGAAAAATAGGCTTAATTGTAGAAATAATCAAATTTGAATGAGAATTTAAACTCAAATATATTGTCATTGTGTTGTTTTAGTATGTAGATGCACAGAATTTAAGCAGAAATAAAGTAGTTTTAGGATGGATACAACACTCAATATGAATTAAAAAGAACTTTAAAAAATCACGAATTTGAAACAAGATGGATGCCATATCTCATTTTGAAGTGGGTCATGTGATCGTTTCATATCATGCTCACGTGATCGTTTCATATAAGATGTGTAATTATTATTTTAATTTTTATTTAAAAAACTACTGAATATATTTAGCTGAATTTTTTTTTATATATTTTATGGAACAATTTGACTATTACCTAAAATTTTCGAAGCAATTTGTGAATTTTAAATCCGCTTAAAAAATGTTAGAAAAAGTAGGTCCCATAGGGCTCAATGTATTTCATTTTTTCAACCCGGGTTCAATCCAAAACTAATTGTGTGATATTATTCATTTATATTCCCATAGGTCCTACAGACTGTCTGAACAACATACTAAAATTTCATTTTGATTAAGTCATTTTTACGGCAGTTATCGTGCTAACGGACAGACAGACAGACAGACAGACAGACAGAACAAAGTCATAAACACTTTTCAACTTTGTTGTAAAGTGTTAAAAACGAATGAAGTTTTGAGTTATACGAAGTTAGCATAATATAATTTTTTAATATTCAGAGTATGAATAATGGCTACCATTGGAACGAATAGCAACGATTTTTCGCTCCAAATAAAGTTTATTCAGACAAAATTAATTAGGCTTTAATAGAAAATTGACTTACGCTAACTGCACATTACTATTTGAAAGGACCGTTCCATTTTTTCAAAGAATCCATCAGAAATTATCCTATATATCGTGGCAACCAATTTTTTAAGTTCTTATTTCAAGTAAAACGCGTAATATAACTTACCCAGGTGTAGGGGGCCTTGAGGTCAATATATAGATTTACTTACGACCGACATAAAGTGTAAAATAAATTTATAATTATACCAGTGTCATTATAGCAGAATTTTTTTAATAAAATATTTTTAATCATTTTTTTAAAATGTAAACGCTGGACGCAGAAACTGCTACATTACATTAGTTAATTACATAAGCTAATTCATTATTTCGCTCTAAATAATACATATTTAAATAAAATGCTATTGAAAAATAATATTAGCAATCAAGTTAAGGTTTAAAATTGCGAAGATGTTTTTATAATATTACTTTAAAATACAAATGTAAATTAAAATCATGCTTCTTATTTTCCTGTGGCCTTATCTTTGAAGAACAGATGAAAGAATACATTTTGCCCAGTGGTAATTGAATTAATTTTTGTAATATTATTTTTTTATACAGTTTCAAAATGCAGAAAGGTTAATGTAGTTATTTTACCCTGATATTGAGAAACATGAGGCTTTTAATATTCGGTTAATATATTAAATATTCATTATGAAAGTCCATCTTCCATATTCATTAAATTCAACCTTTGGATGGATTTTTTTATTCCTATTGCTCAAGAACTACAAGGCACTGGAAAACTACAATAGATACATCAGAAAAATCATAATTTCAATCATAAAAGCGA
The DNA here is from genome assembly GCA_951213105.1 of Amaurobius ferox. Taxonomy (NCBI): domain Eukaryota; kingdom Metazoa; phylum Arthropoda; class Arachnida; order Araneae; family Amaurobiidae; genus Amaurobius; species Amaurobius ferox. Next base: position 145,952,656 of record OX578134.1, on the reverse strand, counting down.
ACTGTTTCAGGACAAAATGCAACTTTTATTCTCCACATGTCCACTACGCCTTATACAAGTAGCATGTAAACAAGAATTAAATTGCCAATAAAAATGTATCCACATCATGCAATAGATTCGTTAATCGTGTTCTATTTATCCAATTTCACTCGGACCCCACGTCCAAAGATGCTTTGCATCAAAATTTTAAAATCATAATATATATATATATATATATATATATATATATATATATATATATATATATTTAATATCATTGCATTTAAATTACATCAGATATTGACTGCATCAGCATTACAGAGATAATGACTAAATGCTTTTTATTTGGTTATTTCGAATATATTCAAAATAAACACAACATTCTTATGAATATATACAGAAATAAAACTGACTAATAACTTAAATAAAAGTATACTGATACCGGCACAGACTAAATGATATAATTAAATAAAAAGTTCCAACTGAAACACGAAAAGTCTAAAAAGACTTGGTGCCTCAACCGGGAATAGAACCCTGGATCTCCGAATTGGCCACCGACGTCCTACCTTTGAGCTACTTGGACCAAATTGCATGCTCTTGTCGTCCAAATGGACTCCCCACTCTCCACCCTCTAATGTCAGATTGATGGGAAACTGACACTCTGACTGAATACCTCCTGTTATTTTTACCCCATTTTAGCATCCTGCTACTACTTTGTTTACCGATGTTAGTATCATGCGTGGGAGTTATCCTCTCAATTTGAAATCGGCTCTCCATCTTCCAGAGTCCATTGAATCAGTACTAGTCGTACTAGGATCACTTTTAGACCTCCAACGTCTTTGCACTATCCTACAGGATTGATTTGTTCGGCGTCATTGTAGCCTCCAAAGAGCAAAGAACCTCTAAACTGGCCAGCCGACATTCTACTGTTGAGTCACTGAGACGAAATTGCAAGGTCTTATCGCTGAAATGAACTCTGCAAAAGTAAGAATGGATTATACTTAATTTACATGATCTCAATTTTTAACTGAATTTGACGAAAGTCCCTTTACATCCTTGCGATTAATTTCACAAAGAGCAGTATTTTATTAAGCGGAAATTTAGTTACACAAAGCGGATGTACATAGAAGGTTCAATCTTCCTTATTGCGAAACATTTTAATTAAAATTAAAAATAGATGCATCCTTTATCAAACTAACATGCCGCAAAATAGATGTGGGAAGATAATTTTGAATGCGGTTCTTCGCAGTGCCTAGTTACTTTCTTGAGACTCGTTAAATTTTAGTATCTGGTGGCTGAAAATTAATACTGTATGTATTTTAAACTTTCTAGATTAAAGGGTATCATGTCATGGTGTGTACGGGATACTATTACGTGCAGCAATAATAACTGAAGTTTTACTTTGTTTAATTTATATTCCACAATGAAAAACATTTCTAAAATCCAGGAATTCCGTATAATATTATTGCTCAATCAAACTTTCGAAATGTTTATTAATTTGTTCTACTTGGGGGACAGCCATTACTCGCTAATCTTCGTCAACCCTCTTATTTCACTTGCCAGTCGGCAGGCTTCAGCTTCTACTCTCTGCCGTTAGCAGAGATCAGATCGCCAGCTAGTTCAGGCCAAACTGAAATTAAATTGAAAAACAGTTTATTTCACTGAGTTCCTTTACTTTTTCTTTGCAAATGTACCAAATTTAATATTTTTGTATGCTATAGATTTTGAGGTACAAAACAGAGAAACTCGAAGGACGTGCCGATTTTGACTCCTTGTTGGCTTTCGTTGAGATCACTTTGCAAACATATTTAAATCAAACTAAAATTTAATCCGAAAAATGACTAGTACAATTTCCATAAGCTCCATCCAATCAGGATGCACCACAACATAGGCCAATAAAGGTAGGGAAAGGCGAGTTTCAACGGAGCGTGGGAGAGATGCGATTGCCAGCAAAAAATAGTGCGATACAGGAAAAGAACGAAGTAAGAGGTGCGAGGTGAAGACAAGATGTAAGAGTAAAGTGGTCAGTAAAATTCGAAGACAGCGAAAAAAAATGTTGGTGATATTATATAATTGATATACCACGCTGATCTACCATTGTAAGAGTTGTGCCATATCTTTGAGGTTAGCCAGTTGAATCGCTGCAGTGCAACTGTACAAAAGGTATGCGCCAGCCTTTATTTGCAATTCGTTGTGTATAATTCCTCAATCAGAACCTAGGTCTCACATTAGAACCTCATGGGTCACTTCTTGAAATAATTAGTAAGGTTTTTTTGTAATTATATATGTAATCATATTTTAGTGTTACATAAATATTAATTTTAAAGAAAAAATTGCATAATTAATTATCAATGCATTGTTTATTACTTTCTTTATATACATATAATGTATAAGGAAAGTATTGTGACGTGGTCAAAAATTCGAATTCGAACTTTCGACAGGAGAGCATTTTTAAGCATCCCTATACACGAATCAGACGTTTTTGAGGTGATGCCTGTGTGTGTGTGTGTGTGTGTGTGTGTTGTTGTTGAAATCCAGACCGTCCGACCTACCAGAAAGGTGTAAGGTAACAGTTTGGACGGTCGGGAAGTGCCACCCAATTTAGACCGGAACCCAGTGGGGGAGGCATCCACAGGGACCGTACCCTCCTTCCCCTACCATCAACCTCTCGGAAGGACTTTCGGACCCACATGTTTAACGTGATCGTACTCCGCATGAACACGGCGGCAGTTTTGGCAGTGGCTGGAATCGAACCCGGGCCTACCGAGTGCAACTCCAGCGCGCTAACCAATGGGCTACCGCGCCCCGTGTGTGTGTGTGTGTGAAAGTATGTGTGTGTGTGTGTGTGTGTGTGTGTGTGTGTGTGTGTGTGTATGTGTGTGTGTGTGTGTGTGTGTGGAGACGATAACAGGCAAACGAATGGGCGGATTCGAACGCAATTTGGTACAAAAATTACAATCTGTAAATACTGGAAACCTGTGGTTTTTAAACGCAATAGAATATTCAGAACTTCCCTAAAAGTGTTACATAAATATTAACTTTAAAGGAAAAATTGCATAATTAATTATCAATGCATTGTTTATTACTTTCTTTATATACATATAATGTATAAGGAAAGTATTGTGACGTGGTCAAAAATTCGAATTCGAACTTTCGACAGGAGAGCAGTTTTAAGCATCCCTGTACACGAATCAGACGTTTTTGAGGTGATGCCTGTGTGTGTGTGTGTGTGTGTGTGTGTGAAAGTATGTGTGTGTGTGTGTGTGTGTGTGTGTGAAAGTATGTGTGTGTGTGTGTGTGTGTGAGACTTTGGAGACGATAACAGACAAACGAATGGGCCGATTCGAACGCAATTTGGTACAAAAGTCACAATCTGTAAATACTGGAAACCTGTGGTTTTTAAACGCAATAGAATATTCAGAACTTCCCTAAATTTTCAAGTGAAATTTTGAAAAAAATCATCAAAAAATTAAAACCTTTAATAAAGCTACGCAAATAGACATTTCTTATGTAATTTTTCCTTCGAAAACAATTAACATAAACTTCAGAATGCTAACATGAACCGTTCTCGAGATATTGCACATTTTACAAATAAATTTATCAAAATATCCCAAAAATTAAAAAAATAAATAACTTTTGAAAAACATGTTCACTTTTCATATGTAATATCATGCGATAAATTGGGTGACATCATTTTCGTGGATTTAGCTTGTTCCATTCCGGAGAAAAGATACTGTATTTGAAGTAATAATTCTGTTCTGCCAATAATCATTTATCTGCTATAAGAATAACTTAGTTCTCCGTCCATAACGCTTGGTGACGTAACGAAATTTCGACAAATTCGTCGCCAACTTGGCGACTTTTTAATTGTTGTCGAATTAATTAAAATCTCGCTAAATGGATAAAAATGACGCTAAATCAATGAAAATGACGCTAAATCAATGAAAATGACGACTAATTGACGACAATTCAATATCTTGGAAAGAATATAAGTATCTAATAACTTTTTTTTACAGTAAAAGTAATAAATTCATTGCATTATGTAAGGAAAGTCATATGCTGCCCACATCAGATTTTTAATAATAAAAACATTAGGACAATTATTTTAATTTTAGTGTCTTTTTAACAAGTGAAAATTTTAAAATTTTTTGTATTTATTTATTTATTTTTTATTATTATTATTGAAAGCTCGTATAGTTTCACTTTAATTTTTGTCAGCTATAAATTAATTGAATGAAAATGTCTTTCAAATAGGGTATAAAAATCTGTTAGAACCTTAGCAATTTAAACTTCGTGTGATAGAGATGCGAAAAATCCGGGAAATTTGAGAAGCGGGAATAACCTGTAAATTTTGGGGAATAAACCGGGAATTTTGGAAGCATTGGAAACTTTGATGGGAAGAAACCGTTTCATATGTGCTCTGGCTAATTCGGTCCATTATGCAGATTAAACATTAATGATGAATCGCCATTTAGAAATATTTACTACATCTTTGTGCTAGTTTAAAAGAGGCTATTGGAATAAAAGCTTTGAAAATTTGAAATTACAATATTTTTTTTTAAAAATGTGCAAATTATTTTAGTCACAAAATTATTATTAAATTGTTATTTTGACTAACATAGAATTTTTATTATCATTCAATGTTAGATGAATATGCATGAATTTATCGTTTTTCAGTAAATATTTCATCCTTTGGAGTGTTTTTACTTTCCTTATATGCATAAATGTATGGGCGAAGTATTGTGACGGGGTCGAAAATTCGAATTCGAGTTTTTCATTTTATTCAAATTCGAGTTTTCCACGGGAGAATATGTTTCAAGCATCCCTGAACACGAATTCGACATTTTTGAATTGATGTGTGTGTGTGTATGTGTGTGTGTTAGTGAGTCTGTGGAGACGATATCTCATGACCGAATGAATCGAATCGAACAAAATTTGGTACAAAACTCACAATCAGTAAATACTGAAAGCCTACTGTTTTACACGCAATCGAATGTTCAGAACCCACCTAAATTTCGAAACGAAATTTTGAAAAAATCTTCAAAAAATTAAAACTTTCAATATAGTTACGTAAATAGTCATTTCTTAGAAAACGATTAACATAGACTTTAAAATGATAACCTAAACCGTTCTCGAGATATTGCTCATTATTCAAATAAATTTACCAAAAAAATCATTTAAAATTCATAAAAAGTATTAACTACCGTGAAATTTGTTCATTTTTCATATGTAACATTATGCGATAAATTTATTATCATCATTCTCGTAAATCTATCTCGTTCCATTCACGAGAGAAGATACTTTAGGTAATAGCATTCTAATTTGACGCCATTAGTCGCTTATCTACTATAAGAATAACCTACATCTATCTGCATCCACAATGTTTAGCGAAACTTTGGCGATGAATTTGGCTGAATATCGCCAACTTGGCGAGTTTTTTAAATGTTGCCAATTGACGAAAATTTCGCTATATTGATAAAAATGTCACTAAATTGATAAAAATGACGCTAAACTAATGAAAATAAAGACGATTTGAAGAGAATTCAATACTCTGGAAAAATATAAGAATGTTGTATAAGGGAAGATACTTGGTGTAATAGTTTTGTTTTTGGACGCCATTTGCTGTTTATCTACTTCAAGAATAACCTATTTCTCCACCGATAATGCTTGACGAAATTTTGGCGACAAATTTGGAGGAGTATGGCCAACTTGGTGAGTTTTTTAAATGTCGCCAAATTGATAAAAATGTAGCCAAATTAATAAGAAATGCTGCCAAGTTGATAAGAATGAAGCTAAATCAATGAAAATGACAACTAATTGATAAAAATTCAATATTTTGTAAAGAACATAAGAATAACCTACTTCTCTGTTTGTAACGCTTGGCGGAATTCCGGCGACGAATTTTGGTAGCATATCGCCAAATTGGCGACTTTTTTAATTGTTGCCAAATAGACGAAATTGTTGCCAAATGGAAAACGTTTTTATTAAATCGATAAAAATGTCGTCAAATTGATAAAAATGCCGCCAAATTTATACAAATGTCGCCAAATTGATAAAAATGAAACCAAATGAGATGCAATGTTTTCCAAACTGTTACTTCCGTCATATGATGGGCATCCATTTTATTATATAAGTACTGCTCTTATAAATATCGCCAACTTGGCCCCAACTTTCAAAATTGCAAAAATGACGCCAAATTATTGAAAATCACACCAAATTGATGAATTTTTGATTAAAATATTTAAATATATGAACGATATTGTTTATTAAGCATGATATCACTATTAATAACTGTTAATTTAGAGTTGCGTAAAATATAAGTAAATTGGTTACGAACTAGTTTTATATGTTATTATACGGAAAAGCACCAAATGTACGAGTCAACGTCATAAACACTGTGTTGTGAATTTTCTTATCACCTTTTCACCGTTAAAGAAGCAAATTCATTGCCTTATATAAGGGAAGTCATGTGCTGTCCACATCAGATTTTTTTTATGCCATACTTTTTGCAGTGCGAGATAGAGAAATTCAAGATACTCCCCGATACGGAAGCACACTTTTTCTTCAAGACTGCATAAAAGCCATAATTACTAGAAAACTAAATCGAAATTAAAAAAAACTCCTGACTGCAAAAATTCAACAGTATACAGATTTGCGTCGTTTGCATTTAAAAGTTAGAGCCCGTACAAAACAGCAAAATGTTTGAGCTGGATAATAGTACTAACATGGATGTATACTCATAAAAAGAAGAAAAATCTGATGTGGTCAACACATGACTTTCCTTATATAATGTAATGGATTTGCTACTTTTACAGTAAAAAATAGGTTTTTCTTATAGTAGATACTAATATTCTTTCCAAGATATTGAATTTTCGACAATTAATCGATCGTCATTTTCATTGATTTAGCGTCATTTTTATCCATTTGGCGAGATTTTCGTTAATTTGGCAACATTTTAAAAAAGTCGCCAGGTTGGCGACATTTCGCCAAACTCGTCGTCAAAATCTCGCCAAGCGTTATGCACTAAGAAATAAGTTATTCTTACAGCAGATAAATGAATATTGGCGTTCAAATACAAAAGTATTATTCAAAGTATCTTTTTTCATGAATGGAACGAGCTAGATCCACGAGAATGATGTCCCTCAATTTATCGCATGGTATTGCATATGAAAAGTGAACATGTTTCTCAATAGGAAATACTTTTATTTTATTTTATATGACTTTTTGATATTTTTTTTGAAAAATGTACAATATCTCGAGAACGGTTCATGTTAGCGTTCTAAAATTTATGCCAATCGTTTTCTAATGAAATATTACATAAGAAATGTCTATTTGCGTAACTTTATTAGTGGTTTTGATTTTTTGACGATTTTTTCAAAATTTCATTTGAAAATTTAGGGGGGTTCTGAACATTCGATTGCGTATAAAAACAATAGACTTCCAGTGTTTACGGATTGTGATTTTTGCACCAAATTTCGTTCGAATCGGTCCATTCGTTCGTCGGTTATCGTCTCCACAGACCCACTGACACACACACACACACACACACACACACACACACACACACACACACACACACAGACATCACTTCAAAAATGTTTGATTCGTGATCAGGGATGCTTGAAACGTGCTCTCCCGTCGAAAACTCAAATTCGAATTTCCGACCCCGTCACAATACTTTCCTTATACATTATGTATATAAGGAAAGTAAAAATTTATAGATCGTCAATATTATGTAAATTATTTCATTTGTTTTAAATAAACGTTACACATATAAGTACTAGTTCTGTTAACTTTTTTATTTTAAATATTCATATTTTTTTTTCCAAAGATGAGCAAAACTTATTCGCTTATCGGTTGAATGAATCCTATCAAAATTGAACAGATTTCTTCAATTTGTTCTAATAATATTGTGTTCTCAGATTCAGGCCCAAAAATCTATAACAGGCAGTCTCAGAGATATAAATGGAATTTCTCTGGATTTTCATAGATGTTTGAAATGCGTAGATGTGGCAAAATCCAATAAGTGTATTTCTGTTTACATTCCAACATCTTTATTCTACATATGCTCTGTAATATAATGAAAGTAAAAATGGATCTAAAAATCGTTGCAGTTGAGTTATTTATTAATCATAAATAGTCGTCATAGAGAGAAATCCTAGGGTTGTTTTGAATGAAATGCAGCAGCTATTATATTATGAAGAAAATACGCCTATACACTATTTCGTCTTTACATAATTAAACAATATTACCGAACAACAAAGTGATGAATTATAAACATGCCCAAGTTATCCCTTTTGTTTCCAAATTTTCTCTTTATTCAATCAGATCTTATCGCAAGTGGATTCAACTTCAAATCGAATACTTTTCTTAGATTAAGGATTCAATAAACATAATACCTGCACTTGCCGAAGAATTTCCAATTGAATAGAACTCGGGTGTTTTAAACAACTAGACTATAGATTACGTGTAAAATAGTTTCAAATAAAAACTTCAAAACTTTTAAAATTGAAATTAAATTTTGGAGAAGTTTTAAAATGTAAAACATTATGTTTGTTGTCCACGGTAATTTTCAGTCGCAGCTGTTTTAAGTATAATATCAAAATGTGTGATAATCAGCATTATAAATAGAAATAGTGTATATGCAAAATATATCTTGAGTAATATTTTTAAAGTTTTTAAATTTTCCTTACTTCTGAATTTGACATCGTGGAACAACTTATATATGCAACAAGAAAGATCAATCATGCATAAAGCATTGATTATGAAACACTTTACAACTGCAATGCAATTTTATTTAAACATCTATAAAATGCAATACAATCAGCGGTGATATTTTTTTTTAAATTATCACAGTAATACAATAATTTATTTTACTTGGAAAATTAAAATCATGGAGGTAAAAGTACTTTCGACCTCCATGCTTAAAACTTCATCGATAAAGGCAATCGTATAAACTCGTCTACTTCTCTATGTAAAATCAATGAATATTTCATTCATATCGCCTATATTTCAGACTCTAGAGATAAATTATTTTATGTTAAAATATTTAGCAATTATTATACAACTCATCTTACAGCTTGATTTGTTTACATTCTGCATACGTTAAAATTAGGCTTCGTTGTAGAAATAATCAAAGTTTGATGATCATTTAAGCTAAAATATTTTGTAATTGCGTTGACGCAGAATATAGAAGCACATACAATATCCAAAAATAAAGTTGTTTTAATAAAGCTGTTTTAATAAACCGATGCAACACTAAATATCAATTTAAAAGAACTTTAAATATCACGATTTTTACATTGAGAAAAAAGATGGATGTCATGTTTTATTTTGAAGTGGATCACGTGATCTCTTCATATAATGTAGGTGTAATTCTTATTTTAATATTTATCTTAAAAACTACCGAGTCTGTTTTTATTGTATATATTATACGGGATAATTTGAATATTTCCTAAAAGTTTCAAAGCAATTTGTGAAATTTAACTTCCCTTAAAAAATGTTTAAAAATGTAGGCCCCATGGGGTTTAATGTATTTCACTTTTACAAACCGGGTTCGATCCGAAACTAATAGAGTGATATTATTTATTTACATTCCCATCTGTCCCACAGATCGTCTGAACAACATACAACTACAATTTAGTTTTGACAAAGTCATTTTTACGGCAGTTAACGTGCGAACAGACAGACAGACTGAATGAACAAATACCATTTTTTAATATATTTTTGAGGATACATTATATTAATAATTTTAAGGGTGTATTATAGTAATAATTTTGATGATGTATTATATTAATATTTTTGAGGGCGTGGATTATTAATAAACTGAGCAGAAAAAAAGTTTATTATTTTATTTCTCTAGGCATTATGTGGTTTCAAAATGTTATACGATTAGCTTTTGAATCATTATACATTTTATGTTCTTCTAATATTCAAAATTCTTACCGAGCTTCCCTTTCTTTCTTCTGGATTAATAATCACCATATAGGCGACGCAGAGAAAGGATTTGAGGTTTAGACCTCCAGCTTCAAAATCGTATATGACCTTTCGAAACGGTGAATATCCAGTTACAGTTAATAATAGATTGACTTAAGTCGGGATAAAAGTGCAAACTATATGTTTTACTAATGAATATCAAATATCAATATAGTTTCGCATGTACTAGATAAGTGTTTTAATTCATAAGTATTATACTATAAAAGCTATTTTAATGTGGAATGATTCATCTGAAATGTAAGAACTTTATATCAAATTACTAATTTAGAATTATATCGAGAAATATATTACGAATGAATGATTTTAGCTGCCATATTACACAATGTTTTATATCTACTAATTTTACGTTACTTACGTCACGTTTCATCATCTGTGTTAAGTCATTCATTTATGTATTTATTTATTTATTTACTAATCTGTGTTTTAACTACTTTTGTCTGCTACTTCGAAAAGAGAAGAAGCCCCTATGCAGTTCGTTGATGTATGGAAAATGTTGTAAACGAAATTTGATGAATATGACATTTTTTAGATGTATCTTCGAATTGTATCTCTGTAAAGCTGCGATTCTTTGTCTGAAAAAAGGACTAAATTTGCATATTCAAATAATTATTTCTCAGTAAATTATTACCTCTAGAATGTTCTTATTTGTATAAATACGATTTGTATGAACGTTTACAAACTAATAGAGGAATAAAGAAGAGTCTTACGATAGTTTTCATTGGCGAAAATATGTAAAATTACAAATAGTATTATGAGGATTTATCATAAACTATCAAAAAAATGACACCTAAATTAACTGATGACGTCTGATGAAAAGTAACGCTTTACCTAAAATCTATTTTAACACTTGCTTAAATTTTGAATTTCCATCGTTAGTGTTTTCATAATTTGAGAAATTAAATAAGTTATTAATATATATATATATATATATATATATATATATAAAATTGAAAATATGTCTGTCTGTCTGTTTGTCCCGCAATCACGGGAGAACGGCTGAACCGAATTTGATAAAATTTTGTTGGTAGATTGAAAATAGTCCCACTTAAAATTCGGTCTATGTTTGGAGTATCTACGATCAGTGGTTCTAGAGATATTAGTAAAAAAAGAAATGTTCGTTTGTCTCATCATCACGGGAGAACGGCAGAACCAAATTTGATGAAGTTTTGTAGATAGCCTTGAAATAGCTCTCCATAAATTAAGCCCAAGTTTCGAGTATCTAAAACCAGGGGTTGTCGAGATATTAATGAAAAACGAAACTTTTTCCTAGGAGTTCTACTCTCTAACTTCGTGGTTTATCCAAAAGAAAAGCTTGAAAGTCGTTTGAATGTGCATAAAAACTTTATCTCTGAGTTTTATGGGAGATTTTTTGCACTAATTAGTCACTTTCAGAAAACATGAATTGTTCGAAACATCATTTAACTGGGAAATCTATCTCCATGGTTTACTTTTCACAAGCTTTTACTGAACAATGAAAGTATAAAGAAATCAAAATGGTTATCTAATTTCGCCGTTTATGAGGAAGATTCTATATTATATCACGTTGCTGAGAAACGCAATTAAATTAAATCTGTCTGTTAATTTTAATTATTATTTTTTCGATTTGAATAATAAGTAAATGGATATAAATATTTATTTTAGAAAAGAACGATTTGCTTTTTCTTATAGCATTTTTGACTGGATAATATCAATTACGGTCTTCAGGTTTAAACGTTATTATTATTGATTCAGGGATTATTGATATTTTCAAGTTATTATGCCATTGTTTTGTTATGACAAAAATTATTTAAACTCATATATTGTACGTTGTACGAGTAATCTTCTACAAATGCACGGATATATCTTCTAATCTAAGAGAATATAAGTAGTACAAGTATATTGGCATATGTTTTGATATATATTGGTATATATTGGAATTAATTACGACCTAAATATAACGAATACCGGGTATAAAGAATACCGGGATTATTGTTATTTTCGATGTATTACGTCATCTCTTTTATTTTGGCAAATATTTTTGAATCTCATATTGTAATATGGGTAATCTTCTACTAACACATTGGCATATTTTCTATTCTGCGACAATATAAGTAGTACGGGATTGCATATATTGATTCAATTCCTTTTTTTTTTTTTTTTGTAAATTTGCTTACAGAGAGGTCAGGATGTTTTATTCTTCAGGTCTCTCCGTGAAGATAACTTTGCATAGTGAGAACATATATTCTTAAACTTCTCTTTAGGAGCAATAAATTTAATATTTTAACATAATTTGCACATGATTTTCGAATTATAAGTTTCTTTATATTATATACTCCGTACGAAGAACGGGTATGCTGCTAGTTGATTAAATATAATGATTGACAACTTGCATGAGCATTATGACAGTATGAAATTAATTTATAAGATATCAGTAGTATATTTATGAGTTATACTTTAAAGGGACTTATATAATATAAAACCCTATACGATGAATTTCAAAGCGAATAAAAATTTATCCACTTAATCTTATATTCTGGTATTCTTTCATCTAAAACATTTTGTTGAACGTATATTTATCTAGGGAAATGAATAAAATATTGTTGAAATATTTGAAAGTGTATTAAAATGCTATTCCGTTGGATATTAGAACTACCATCGAATACCGTTACGACTTATGAAATATTTTACTCTCTATGCCGATTTCAATTTCAAGCCTTAATGTTTAATAACAATAAGAGGAGAAAGTTAATCCTTTTGCACCTTCATTTTATTTTTATGTCCTGCTTTTTTTTACGTTATATTTGCAATGTTCCGAAAAGTGGAAAAAGAAACCCCCAGACGGATGAAAAATGAGGTCATGCAATAGGGAGAATAAAATACGGTCATTCAAAGGGGTTCCAAGGTTCCAATTGTGAACCGTGTCCTGTCTTAAATAGTGTGATGCATAAAAACAAGAACATGTTCAGCTGATCATGCTTCCCTATCTGGGAACCGTTGTTTCCATCAGTGGACCATGGTTAAACCATAGAACACGAAAGTGAATTATAGTCAATTGAGCACATTCTTGCTTTTATGCAACAGATCAGAAATTGTTTCACTCCATTTCATAAACTTCACTACATTTCATTGAACTTATTTAATATAAGGCTGGTTAAGTAATTCTCTGCATCATTATTGGGTTCGAAGTAAAATACAAGATAAATTTTAAACTCTTGCTCTAAGGAAATTATTTCCCTCGCTGATCATGTTTTGTGCTAACGAGAGGTAACACAATTGTTCTATCAGAAACATTATAAAATCTTTTATGTCCAGTGTTTTATATCCAGTGTTTATGTTTTATGTCCAGTGAATATATTGTTGCAACCACCGTATTTACTAACAATGAGCGTGAAACTATGATTCACGGGTGGTGAACTGTGGTCTATTGAGTACATTGATCCTTCTATAAATTGACGTGTCACGAATTTTTAATGTATATAATTTTGAAAATTTATTAAATTCTTTTTGATTGAAATACGGCATTTGTTTTCTATATCATTATTCTACTGAGAAATAAGCTAAATATACCATTTCATTCAATTATTTTAATATTTTGTGTATGATTCTCATACGAATATTATTAACACTTTATTCAAAACCAAGGTATTTTCCTTATGGAATAGCCCTTTTATTTCAATTGCTATCTAAATTGATCCTGTAATTGCAGTTTTAATGGCACTCAGAGTAGTCCTCCAGTATCAATTAACTTCAACCAGACGTTTAGGATCGAATTAGATACGGACGATTCGAACATGATTGATTTATAGTAAGAATATATCAAGTAAAATAATGGAAAAAGAAAATTCAGAGATATGTAGATTGATATATTGTATGATTGCCCCATCTAACTAAAAATACACAATGCTATCGCAAATGCCGTATAATTTATTCCAAAGGGAAGCTGCAATGATTGGTTCAAATATGTGCATATCTTAAGTTTGATATTACATAAATATTGGAACTGCAATTCAGAATTTATCTCGAAAAAAAAACTTCGTTTTCGGATCAATGTTTGATCTCAATGAAAATAAAATACATTTTAATATTTGATTTCTTTACAAATCAAGGAATCAAAAATAAATTACAAAATCTAATTGAATTTTGAAAAGCAAAAGTAAATTTTGTAAAACTTAAATATGTGGAAAATGTTTAATTGTATAAAAAAAATGATATACCGGGTGATTCAAAAGTTCGGAACAAAAGTAAAACGCTATAAAAATATCTATGGGTCTGAGAGACATGCGATTTGCAGAATAATATTCCCTTTGGTGGGAAGTTTTGTATGGCATGAAAAAAAAATAGTTCAAAATCTCGACATTCGGGGGGCTGCGGCAGATAAAGCCATGGAGTTGATTTATGCATGGAGGTGATTTCACACATGATTGGCCTGCGAGATCCCCAGATCTCACACCCTGTAATTTCTCGTAGTGGGGATAATTAAAATCACAGGTCTATAGAGGAAAGCCCCAGTCCTTACCTGCATTGAAAGGCGCCTTACAGCAGGAGGTAGCAGCCATTCCCGTTAATACGCTGTTTCATGCTGTATCAGCCGTAATAGCGCGACTGCACTCAGTACTAGAATGTGGTGGCGGACACATTGAGTACTTGCAGCTGTAAATCATGCTGAAATAAGATATCTCATTTCACAATTATTACCTCGCATTGTTTTCTTTGCAGCAGCGCTCCCCTAGTGTCGAGATTTTGAACTATTTTTTTCATGCCATACAAAAAACCCCACCACGATGAATATTAATCTGGAAACCGCATGTCTCTCCGACCCATAGCTATTTTTATAGCGTTTTACTTTTGCTCCGAACTTTTGAATCACCCGGTATGTCTGATAAGAAAATGCTGATATAATTGATGATCTTAGAAACTGTTTTCTGCTAAATTAATCTCCATTGTTTCTGCAATATTTAAATTCATTTAATCATTTAAATTTGAATATTTTTCAGAATATGTTTACACATTTAAAAAAAAAATTAAAGAAATATAATTAAAGTTTGACTTTAATGTTCCATCTGATGGAACATGCATCTGATGATTCCATCTGATGGTTCCATCTGACGCTCCTGTAGACCATCATTCTATATCTTGATTTACAGGATAATAGATATTTTCCTAAAGTTATGAGTAGTATATTATTTCACTCCTCTAATCACAATTTCCCATAGTCTATTCATTGTCTTATGTCTGTATTTAAAAGATTTTGCGTGCAAAATGAAAATAATCTATTGATGACGGATCAGGGAACTTGAATTGAGACGGATCAAAGAACAAGGAATATGAGCAAAAGGTTTAACTTTAATACTTGTATCTTTTGTCCGCCATTTTTCAAAATATTTTACGGTAGATTTTGTTATGTAACTGATAGCAGTATCCTTCGAAAGTTCCACTCTTTGTGCATAAATGGATGGTATTTTTTCTTAAAATAAGAGATAAAACATTATCTTCGAAATATGTTGAATACAGTTTGAGATTCTTCGACTTTTCTTAACTTTAATTTATCATTGTACGAAAAACCAGCAATAATCATAAATGTTTTACTGAAACATTCTTTTCATTCTTTGAACTATGCTTTTAGGTTTTTTTCTCCATATTTGCGTTAGTAAATCGTTCCTTTCATTTGTTACAATAATTCAAATAAATACTTGTTTCATCAATTGCAACAATTTATTTTCATCTGCCAACTCCAAAATTATTTTCTTAGACAATTCAGAGTGTTCTGCCTTGGACCGCATGTCTAAATAAATAGGATTGAACATTATGCTTTTCAGGGCTTTTTTATTTAAATCTGTATATATTATCTTGCTTACAATCGCTACAGAGTCCTTTAAAGACACTGCAATTATTATCAGGGTTAGTGTGTTATTAATAATATTGCTAATTTTTCATTTATAAATTCGAATTCCATGCTTCTCAGAGCGTTTTCGAATTACTGAATAATACTATTTCTCTTCAATAAGAGCAAAAGCGTAGCCTTCAAAAGTTTGTCTACATGAGCCATTTAAAAAGAGACAACACGTAACTGCTGCAAAATATAGTTTAGCTTTTATGAAAGAGGTTTTAATAGGACTTTTAAAAATTAAGTTTTGTTATTTTTTGCAATGGTATCGGTTATAAATGTGCAAATTTGAAAAGGATTTTACAAAACGTTTGGATTTTACAAATCTTGGACACAATGCCTCACAACATTAAGAAATAAATTATATACAAAATGTTTCATAAACCTATTATTAAACAATAATTATTTAAATAAAATCATAAATATAAATAATTGAACCATAATACATACTAAATATATATTTAAAATTAAGCTCTGTTGAATGACAGAAAAATGCCGAAACATTACTGAAAAGTGTTCTAATTACCAATGTGAGATAATTATTTTACGTCTTAGTCTGGTTTATTTTCGGTCTTGTCGAAGCTACGACACGCAGTTAATTACTTTGCTTTCAGTATTGAAGTATTCCATAAATTAGTTTTAGAAGTAAATGTTAGCCTAAGGATATTGAGTTGTTTAACATTTCCGAGATTTCGACGCTTCTAAAGTATGAATAGCATATACTTTTTTTTCCGAATTAATGTTTGGTATGAAAAGATATTGATATATTTTCATACAAATCAACCGTAGTAAATGTTACATTATTAATACGTTCAATTGCAGATACAGTACTGACTTTGTGCACAAAATTACGTAAAATACTGAGCAACTTATATTCTAGAAAGTATACGCTGTCATTACAAAAATATGTGATAGGCTTTTTCGTTAGTGTGAGTAGATCTAAAGGTACATATCATATGGATTGAAAACATGCGGAAAAGAGCTTAACAGAGACGTATAGCAGTAAGGTCACTCAATGAGAGGAATGAGAAAAAATTAAATACAAAAAGAAATATATGTGCAAAATCTAAAACGGTAAAGTCAGAAAAAAATGAACATCAAAAATGCGAGGATATGAAATTAAGAATTGAGAAACCAAAATAAACTAGACCATAACGTAAAATGCTCCGCAAATGAGGTTTAGTATGTAGATGTACGTTTAGAAAACCGCTAGATTTCTTTCTTAAGAGCGAATAAGTCTGAACAACCCATGAGAGCTAGACCTTGTCGGACAATAAAAATTCCTAAACAGAAGGCAACATGGTAGCACCACCTAGTGTGTGACAAAATATGAGTAAAATTATTTATTTTAAATTCAGGGAATATGAGAATCAAATTAAAAAAGAAATAAAATGCTGAATATATAAACTCGATGTTCGAAACATAAAATGAGCGAGATAGGGAAATAAATAATTGGACACGGTCATGCATTATCCAGGATAAATATGGAGTGATTTAAAATCATTAACTATATTATTGGAGATTTTATTAATATGAAAATATTCAAGGATATCCAAATCGTAAACTCAATTTTTGAATAATGGAGGCAGACGGGAAAATAGTCCAGTGACTAATCATCCAGCTTTAGCGATAGAAGATTCAGAATGTTTGGTTTTTCTTTACACAAATTTGAAGGTACTTTATGTGCGTTTAGTTTGACACATGTTCAATAGTCCGTATTGATGAAGAATTTGGTACATGCCCCAATTATTGAGCGTTTCAATAGGATCCTTAAGCGAAGATATTAGTAGAGAGACTCTCATAGTAGAATCCAACTTATTTCCAATTCATAATAATTTTATGACTAATTTTGGGATAGAAAGAAAAACGTAGATTATTGTTCATAGTTTTTTAATTTATCTTCCTTACATTGATGGGGCTTAGAAAATTTGAAAAAGTATTACCAATCAATTATATCCGGCGAGAATTTACGATGTAAGGTGGCAGTTTTTAATGATCTAACTGAGTCTCCAGAGGTGGAGCATAATGTAATAAAGTGACGATAACTTTTTAAGGCGAATATTGGTTAGCAATGTGATGGTAAAAGACTGACGGTAAACAGCGGTTACACATGAATTTTCACTACAAATGGCCATTAAAAATATATTCTAACACATAGGAAAACTGAATATAATAATCAATAGAATTTATAACGAGAAAGATATCGTCTAAGTCCACATTTGATAGGCAAAGAAGACAAAAAAATATCAACCACGTAACGAAAATAAAAGAAAATTGAATAAAATTAAACTATGAAACTTCAAAAAAATACAAGTAAATGTCACACAAAAGGAGGGATACTATTAATTAGTCCTAACTGTACCTAAATTAATAAAATCTACAATTATAATTTTAGAAAATGTTTTAAACTTTTAGAATTGAAAGCTGTATTTATATATATATATATATATATATATATATATATATATATAATATATAAAAGATGTACTATTATATGAGATGTACTATTGATAAAGCAATAATAGGAAGAATACATATATATATATATATATATATATATATATATATATATATATATATTCGATAGTACCAGGAATACCGGTTCTATGTTTTAGCCGGGAGTAAATTCCTGCTGCTTCATTAAGAGTTATTTTACTACATGTGCGATGATTACGGTAATCAGCCATAACTTGTATATGAAACTGAAATTGGTCTTCATTATAAGAAATGAACTTGTTCATTTGCTGTACAAGATCTACTCCATGCTCAGAACTGCCGTTGGTCACCATGATATTATGTACAATTGTAATACTTGCTTCCGAGTCTTCTCTGTCATCCCATGTCTTCGGGTCCAATTGTACAAATTTAATATTCAGTAATGTCAATTTAATATCATTATTATTATATTTTTTATATTCAGTTTTCTAAAGAATGCAGTGTTTTGTGGGGTGTAACAAAAGCTGCAAGCTTCCTATGAACTGTAACATTGATATTAAGAATGACACGGTTTTGAGTAATATGACTTATTTTAAGTCAAAAGCATTGACCCTTTTATATTTGTTGATATCGATTCTTCAAAATAAAAAACCCTATATATGATTTGTCAATTTGGTGCACTTGCTGCTAGACGTGCTACAAATCAGGCTTTGGGTTAGGAAATCACTAAAATTCTTCACCAATCTTCTGACGTGCTTTTTCCTCTAATAATGTCGAAAATCCAGACCACTCGACTCACCCTGAGGTATGAGCAAATTTTTGAGTGGTCGGGAACGAGCCCCTCTAAGGATGTGAACATTTGGTATTGAAATATATAATTCTTTAGAGAGTAAATTAGCTTGGACTTCCAATGTGCATGGTGCAATGCACCCGCTGTTTGAAAATGAATTCCGCGTGTTAGAGTGTCAGCGTGAAAGATATGTGATAGTTCTAAAAATTGGCGGTAATAATATTTTATCTCAATTTAATGCAAAAGCTGATGATTGAAAAAATAGATTATATCTTTCTTCACAGTATTAAAAGTTGATTATAATTCTTGAATGTCAGTACATGTGGAAAAATGTTCTGATTTATAGCATGAAATTCCTTTTGAAACATCTCAAGCAGCAGCACTTCAGGTGCTGAAGAGGGCAAAAGTCTTATTTGAAAATGTAGCGTCGGAAAGTAACTCCTTCTTGAAATGACGACAAGCAAAATATAGTAAATCACTGCTAACTAAACTATGTAACAACATGTCTATTTTAACTATATCTTCCTTGCATTGATGTGGCTTAGAAAATGTGAAAAATGTACGATAAATCAACAATATCCGGCCAGAATTCGCGATGTAAGGTGGCAGTTTTTAAAAATCTAACTGAGTCTTGGAGTGGAGCATAATTTAATAATAAAGTGACGATAACTTTTTAATGCGAGTATTGTTTAGCAATGTGATGGTAAAAGACGCACGGTAATCAGTGGCTACAAATGAATTTTCACTACAAATGGTCAAGAAAAAATATATTCTAACACATAGGTAAACTGCATATAATAATCAATAGAATTTATAATGGAAAGGATATTGTCTAAGTCAACATTTTATAGGCAAAGAAGACAAAAAAAATCAATCACGTAACGAAAATAAAAGAAAATTGAATAAAATTAAACTATGAAACTTCAAAATAATACAAGTAAATGTAAAATAATACAATGTAAATACAATGTAAAATAATACAAGTCACACAAAAGGAGGGATACTATTAATTAGTCCTAACTGAACCTAAATTAATAAAGTCAACAATTATAATTTTAGAAAATGTTTTAAACTTCTCGATTTGAAAGCGATATTATATATATATATATATATATATATATATATATATATATATATATATATATATATATATATATATATATATATTAGGTAGTACCAGGAATACTGGTTCTACGTTTTATTGGGAGTAAATTCCTGCTGCTTCATAAGAGTTATTTTAGTACATGTGTGCAATGATTACTGTTATCAGTCATAGCTTGTATATGAAAATGAAATTGGTCTTCATTGTAAGAAATGAACTTGTTCATTTGCTGTACAAGATCGACTCCATGCTCAGTACTGTCATTGGTCACCATGATATTATATAGAATTGTAATACTTGCTTTCTAGTCTTTTCTGTTATCCCATGTCTTTGGGTCAAATGGTATATATTTAATTGATATATTCAGTTTTCTAACGTATCCAGTGCATTGTGGGGTGTAACAAAAGCTGCAAGGTTCTTATGAACTGTAACATTGATATTAAGAATGACACGGTTTTGAGTTAAATAACTTGTTTTAAGTCAAAAGTATTGACCATGTTATATCTGTTGAGATCGATTCCTCAGAATAAAAAAAAACTATATATGATTTGTCAATTTGGTGCACTTGCTGCTAGCCGTGCTACAAATCAGTCTTTGAGGTAGGAAATCACTAAAATTCATCACATTTCTTCTCAAGTTCTTTTCCTTCTAAAGATGTCGAAAATCTAGACCATTTGGCTCACCCTGAAGTATGAGCGACTGTTTGAGTGGTCGGGAACGATCCCCTCTAAGGATGTGAATATTTGGTATTGAAATACATAATTCTTTAGAGAGTAAATTAGTTTGGACGTCCAACGTGCATGGTGGAATGCACCCGCTGCTTGAAAATTAATTCCGCGTGTTAGTGTCAGCGTGAAAGATATTTGATAGATCTTATAGAAATTCACGGTAATAATATGTTATCTTAATTGAATGCAAAAGGTGATGCTCAAAAAATTTATATATTTCTTCACAGTATTAAAAGTTGATGATAATTCTTGAATGTCAGTACATGTTGAAAACATGTTCTGATTTATAGCATGTAATTTCTTTTGAAACCTCCCAAGCACTAACACTTCAGGTGAAGAGGGCAAAGGACTTACTTGCAATCCAGTACCGGAAAGTATTTCCTTCCTGTTAGTGACGACAAGCAAAATAGAGTAAGTCACTATTAACTGAACCATGTACCAACATGTCGATTGGTATTTGAGCTTGTAGAATAGAAGCGCATTCCCACAATTCGATTCCGGAAGTTTCATTCCTCCAAAGACTCAAAGGAGGTTCTTACTGCTTTCCTCCTAATCCATAAAACAATTTGCTTATTTTTAGAAGTTAGGAAAACTAAAAGCAGACACGATCACACGAAGTCGATCAACACAACATGTTGATTACCAGAGAAGTCACACATGAACCTTCCTTCCAATGGACTACATGAGGAACACCTCCAGCGAAATTTTTCTTTAACACAGATATGATTTGAGCAAGGCATTTTTCAAGGCGACGTTTTATCAAACTGCAATTCATAGTAAGAATGTTTAATAGTATACCCAATATTGTGGACTGTCTGAGCAACAACAAAGGGGGCGATTTGGGCAATTACACACACACACATACATACATACACACACACATACATACACACATACACACACACATACACACATACATACACACATACATACACACACATACACACATACATACACACACATACACACACACATGCACACACATACACACACACACATGCACACACATACACACACACACATACACACACATACACACACACATGCACACACATACACACACACACACATACACACACATACACACATACATACACACACACACATACACACACACAGCCATACACACACATACACACACACACACACACACAGACACACATACAGACACACACACATACACACATACAGACACACACACATACACACACATACATACATACACACAGACATACACACACAGACACACACACGTACACACATACAGACACATACACAGACACATACACAGACACATACACACACACATACACACACACATACACACACATACACACATGCACACACACACGTACACACATACGTACACACACACGTACACACACACGTACACACACACGTACACACACACACACACATATATATATATACTTTAATTTTATTATATTTAAATAATATGTTATTTGTATAAAAGTATAAATAAGATTCAATTTTTTTAAAGGCAAATTAAGTGAGATTTATTTACACAAAATTTCATTACATATGTTTAAGTGAATTCATAGTTTCGTTTTAAGTAATTTGAATAAATAATTATAAAAAAATATTTTATTATGCAAAATAAATTAGTTTTTACTTTATATAAAAAAACTAAAAATAAAACCATTTACAAATAATCTTATTACTTTCGTGTTTTGAAATTGAAAGGAAACAAAACATTAAGTCCCAAATTATGATTTTCAAAATTGACGATATTAAGTTTAAAATGTTAAACGTAACCGAAAATGAAATTTAAGCAGCTTGTTTTATTGTTGTCTTATCTTTTGAAAACAGATAAAAGAATCAATTTTCCGCAACAGTAATTGAATTATTTTTTACAAAGTGGTTTTCTCGGTTATCTAAGTACGCTGCACGAGCTAAAGCTTTCTATAATATTTAATGCTGCATTTTAACAATTTACTATTTCTTCAATATGGTAAAATAATATATATTCAACTGTGTATGTAATATGATAAACATATTTATTCCAAAATAAGAATTATCGAATTAAATATAAAGCAATATGAATTCATAATATGAATATCTTTCTGAAAATGGAGAAAGAGGTATTCATTGGTAATCGTCTACATTAACAAAAATAAAAACAAATTTTATTATTTAGGATACATTGATTATTATCCTACTTTACAAAGAATTGAATTATCTGTTAATTGAGTTTAGTTTCAACGTTGAAATGTATATATTATTTTTAAAATGAAATATGTTTCACGAAAAGCTATTTGTTACTTTTTTTTCGAAAGACTACATGTAGTTTAAGAAATTTATTCTAACAAGGGAAGGCTTTGCAGTAGTTATCTCGGATTGCAATCTTTCATGTCCTATCTTGTAAAGGACCATGAATAATGATAAAACGCCACGGCTTTCATCTGCTAAGTGATAGGGGGCGCCACAATAACAATCTGAAGTTGTCATGCAAACGTGCTCTACTGACGTGTATTATTTACATTTTAGTGTGGAAATATTATCCTTTTCAGTTATTAGTATTATTAAATAATACCTGAAAAAACAACAAAATATGCACAGCCTTTAGACTGCTACTTCTTCAATCCTTATAAGGCATTTGTAAAACGCATCGAAGACTACATAAAAATTCGAGCTGCATGCATTGAAGGGGTCCATAATGAAGACATCGATGAATTTTGAACCAACATCGATGAAGAGGCCAACAGAAAGTTAAATGACAGATTATTTATTTTTAAAATGCATTCATTTGCGTACAATTAAATTGGCTCTGATATATTTCAAGATATCGTAATATATTCTTGGAAAAAAGCTGGATATTCTGTTGAAAATCTCATTACAAAATTTAACAAGGTAATGGCAACTGTATTTAATATTGGTTCAGCAACTTGTTTCATTGTAAATTGCAATGATTATGCATTTGTTAAATGTGCGCATTGCAACGTTTTCATTTGCATTGATCATACATTTAATCATTCCCATTCATAATTTCAAACTTACAAAGAATTTAAATCATTCATTATTTTACAAACTTCATTTGCTTTGACTTTCATTGTAATACAGTCAACAGTTTTGTTCATTAGTTCAGTTTTGGTTTCCAAAAATGTCAGCCTTTGTCGTGTTTGATCAACTTTTACGACCATGTCTTGGCAGTTGCTTAACTAATTAATAAGATATAAATTATATTAGTGATAAATTTATCGTTTACTACTTACCATTATTATCCATTTTATTTCAAAATAATAATAATAAATGAAAAGGCCAATATTTTCACACTAAAATGTTAATAATACACGTCAGTAGAGCACATTTGCATGACAACTTCAGATTGTTATTGTGGCGCCCCCTATCACTTAGCAGATGAAAACCGTGGCGTTTTATCATTATTCATTGTCCTTTACAAGATAGGGCATGAAAGATTACAATCAGAGAGAACTATTGCAAAGCCTTCCCTTGTAAGAATACTTTTCATCTGGAATATGAAAGAAAAAATACACATTTTTCATAATTATATGTTTCTCTGCAATATTCTTAATTAGTAGATAAAACACACAATATAAATAAATTCAATAAGATATATCAATTAGATGTTTTTAAAATTATTCTTACGTTCACTTCCTATTTTTAGACACAGTGTAAAAATTGTCATATTATCTCTAAACTTTCCATTCTATGTAACGGCGTATGAAACTTCTGCTCACTGTGGTTTCCATTTAAATAAGAAGGAGGTATAGTAACCAGAAATTATTAAATATGAGCATGTATAATTATTGAGGATAGAACTTAATGAATAACTAACAAACAAAAAATGTTGACCCTGTCCCAAAGGACCTGAGCTTAAAAACAAAATAATAATAAATTATAAATAAAGCCAACATAAGTGGTAAAAGTATTATGAATTCAATATAATTAAATGTTACTGACAAAGTTTAATACTGTAATTTCTAATATTACCACCAGATATAAATTGCAATATCTGAATATTTAATATTGATTGTGCAATACATTTTTAAGAATGTTGTTAATTATGAGTAGAGGTGAATTATGATATTCAATTTAATTAAAATAAAATATGTGTCCACATTACTAGGAAATAAATTAAAATACATTGAGTTTGTGTGATTAAATTAGCTCTACTAGATGATAATTGATCCAAGGACGAAAAATTATAGTTGAGTAATTATATAATATTTTGCATGTTTATTTTTATCTTGTGACACCTTTGTTGAAATTAAACATAACGTTTCATTTCATAAATCCTTGTTTAATTTCGTTATCACATTTTTTTTGTTTCTCTGCAATCGTGTAGTAAGTAAAACGCTTGGTAGTAAGTAAAACACACATTATAAAGGAATTTAATAACGACTGAACATAGTTTTTCCGTTCACTATGAGGCAGGACTATCTGTAGCTGAAAAACCACTGCCCTGCCCTCCAGATCTGCATGTGCCGGGTGCGAATTGGGGGTATGAGGAAGAAACCCCGAGTATGAATGTGTTTTAGTGGAGGAATTAAAATTTGAGTTCGTTTTTTGGACATAAGCAGACCATAGAGTTCCAAAATAATGAAATGAAATGAAATTCAATCAAGTAGTTGTCAAGTAAATGAATAAATAATTATTTATTTTACAAAGAAACTGTCATGTTATCAACAAGTTGGAATTCACCGCATAAAAATATTATATTTTCAGCTGAGTTTTACAGTGTACATAAATGCTAAGAAAAGGAATATAATTATTGGGAAAATATAGTTGAAAACCGTAATCCTTAGGCGAGTAAATATATAAAACCTATCCTTTAATATACATATACTTACACATATTATCAAAAAATTAATATATTTTAATATTATTACATGCTATATGTATATGCGTATTGTTCCATCGATACAAATTCTACCCTGTAATATTATACTTTTATGAAACAACAATAGACTGAAAGTTTATTTAACTTCATTCTAAATAGATAGACGTTTATTTCTATACACAATATGCATTCCATGACAAAAGATTGCTATATATTCAAATGCAATACATTTAAATGAGCACATGCCATAATCGACTTAACTCTTATATATCTCTGAAATTATTTTAACTGAAATCGCGTGGGGATAACAAAGAATCAAATTCACTTCAGAAATATGATTAGTCACAGTACAGGTGCTTCATTTGCATTTTCCATTATGCGATATTTTTCGATAGGTGCATCAAATAAACATATGGAATAACAAAACATGGTAAACCTCTACAGTATTTGTTGCAAGTTAAGAGAACATTTGTTTTTTAAAAATCCGTCTGATTTCTGCTTTTGTTTATCGAATCTATTATTCGATATATTAAGGCTAGAGAGCGAGCGCTGGGAATAAAAATGTAAATTTCTAATATCTTTGGTTTTACAGATAGGAATTTGAAATTTTAAATTTACAATTCTAACACTATTAAAAGCATTCTTTGAAAAATTACGACATTCCGATACGAACTTTGTGTTTTACACTTTTAGCGGGTATTGCTCAAAATTGAAATTAAAAATAAAATATACATTTTCCAGGTATGATCTTCAACAATTGCCATTATGAAATGTAT
This sequence comes from Amaurobius ferox, assembly GCA_951213105.1. Lineage (NCBI taxonomy): Eukaryota > Metazoa > Arthropoda > Arachnida > Araneae > Amaurobiidae > Amaurobius > Amaurobius ferox. The sequence goes on along the minus strand of OX578134.1, from coordinate 145,926,164 downwards.
AAAGTCTTGCCTCTACAGAACTTGTATTTTTTTCGCCGTAAAGTTATTTGTATTTTTTTTAGTTTATTTTTTCCATTCCATAAGTTTAATTTTATAGCGAGGTAATGCACAGGATTAAATTCAAGTCAAGTAATAAGTGTTCCATGTAGTGTTTTCAAATCCTGTCACCTTCAGTATGATGTCTTAACTCTACAAATGTTTCTTCTTTACAATTCCTTTTGTTGTAACTTTATTTATCAATTTTTACAATTAAGTCCATCATTTGATAACTTTCATCCTCAAAGCTTGTGTGTCTCCTTATTCTACTTCACACAATTCTGCACGCTCAACAAGGGAGGTATGGATGAGGTCGATCAAGTCACATGACGCAATTTATGGAGTAGGCTGCTGAGTGGCATATATACGACAGAGGCAGTTTTCTCTAGCCTCCAGATATTTATGTATATGGTGTAGTACTTTTCGCTTGCCCCGATTTTGATGCAATTTTCATGTCATATTTTAAACTTTGCAACGGACCCACTCGAACTTCTCACATTAAATCTGAATTCAATTTCGCTGCTTTCTGAGCGCACAGCAGTCTTAGAACTTTCTGAAACACCGAATGTTACAAAAACTGGTTGCTATATATTTTGAGTTTACCAGCGGACACACCCTGTTAGATTATATTATCGTCAAAATATTAACAAAGTTAGATTTTAATTATTTTGATTTAATTATTAGTGTAAATAGATTAGACTCCGAATTAGCCATCAAGTTTACCAAATTTATTGTCTTGCGTTACTGATATATGGAGATAACGGTTTTCTTGTATATAAATAAATATGTATTTTAGAATTGTTCAGAGTTAAAACAAAACCATTACATAAAGTATATTTTTTAACAAATGGAATGAACTAGATGCGCGAGAATATTAAAAAATTTATTTCATAATATTGCATATAAAATGGAATATATTTCAAGATAATTTTATATCACTTTATTGAATTTTATGTAATTTTGTTATAAATTTATTTGAAAAACGTGCAATATCTTGAAAACGGTTCATGGTAGCGTTCTAAAGTCTATGATTCGCTTTGTAATGGAAAAATTACATAAAAAATGAACATTTGCGTAACATTTTTTAAAGCTTCGAATTCCTAGTAATCTTATTTAAAATTTCAGTCAAAATTCTTTGGTCTTCCATTATTCGATTGCATTTCAATCAATAGGGTTCCAGTATCGGCTGTTTTCGTGCGTGAGATATCAAACCACATACTTGGGTACACACACTGTGGGAGTCTATATAACCTAAAAAGCGTTCTATTCGAGTTCATGGATGCTTGATACGCGGTCTTCCGTCAAAAACTAGAATTCGAATTTACGACCTCGTTACTGTATTTTCCCTATACCTTATACTTTTATATAATACATACAGGTAAAATATTATATTAATAATTGACATTTAATGACAAATTGTAATTATTCATTTTTTTCTACTTATTTCACATTTGTTTTAGTAAGAAATGAAATATTACTTACAAATGTCTCTTAAAGATACGTAATTACATACAATATTCACTAATAACAGGATCTATGGCTATCACTAATAACAGGATCTATGGCTGGGGAATAATATTCACCGACAGCTATATGATGATTTTACTTTACACCTACTCAAAATTATTACAGTGTACTTATTTTCATATAAGGAAACGATAAAAATTCTTCATGGAAAACCAAACTCCGACATTGTACAGCATCAAAAGCACTGTAGATACTTCTGAAGAAATTACTATCCCATGCTTCTCACGTGCTACTTCTTAAATTAGAGAACGCTTACAGTAAATACTCTATTAGTAAGCGGACTTCACACCTTAAAGTTTAATGAGTTTCACAAAACGAACTCGATATTGCGAGGATAGCATTCGAAACGACGTTCCCACATCCTTTTTGCGGCGTGTTACTTTGAGAAAGGATGCTTTTAATTTTACTTTTAATTAAAAGATTCCACAACAGGAAGACAACCTTTCACGTGCACCCTCTTTTGTGCAAGTAAATCTTCGTTTAACAAAATTTCCTCCCCTTTGAGAAATGAATAGAAAATTTCAAAGGGACCTTCATAAAATTATGTTAAAAGTCGTTGCGATCTAATGACATTAGATTCATTTTTGCCTTTCTAAATAAGTAATAAAAGCTGGGAATTTTTTACGGCCTAGTTACGTTATGTGTGTACAATTTCGTATATTGAATATAATTGGATTGACAATTATTCTGGGGGCTGAAGGGGGGCGAATTCATGTAAAGTAAATTAAAAATGCAGTTTTACATTATCATCTACGAAGAATGTACATTTATTTTTTTAAAGTGTTACGAATTCTTATACTGCTCTGAAAACGGTCATGTTTGTATAAAAGTGAAAGATAAATATTTTTACAAATGATATAAAGATATCAGCTTCTTTAAAATTTATAAACTTGCTACTTTTTTGTCAAACATTTTCATTTTAGTCTAAAATCTATCTATTTCGTTATTTTCATTTTTGTCTAAAATGCCTTTACCTATATTTAAATCAAATTAAAAACAACCTTGTTAATATTTGGTACCAATTTATGTATAATATTATGACATTTGTATTCAGAGATAGATGAAAAATTCGCGTTTGTAATTATTGAAATTTCTCAGCTGCAATAAAAATAATTTTCAAATGTTTAATCGACCAAATTATTTCTGTCATCAATAAAAAGCAGCAATAAGAGAGAAATACTTGACACAATTTCAAATTTAAATCACTCGTCTTACAAAACAAAATGTAAAGGATTAAAATGTAACTTCTTCTCTAAAAAGTAATCCATATCATATTTAACATTCATAAATTTTTTATGAACTTCATGAGTACTCCAAAAATTTATAAAATTTCGAGGTGAAAGAGGTTTATCATAGATACGTTTCAGTATGAATAACTTATGCCAACATATTATTATTCAAACACAATCCTTAACCGAAGTCCTTAACAATTTGTATGCGTTCCATTCTGTTATGTATGCATATAAAAGAATTCGAAAACCATTTCTATCTGAAAATAGTTTTTCCATGAGGATTCTTCTGGTCTGATCAGGTCTCTTCATCAGTGAGAAAGTAAATTGTAGGTAAAGAACACACACACACACACACACACACACATATGAGTTCTAATGTACAAGCTACAACCGCGAGATAAGATTTGTATATTCTTACGGATTTGCAATTCTCAAGGGAGCCTGTATATTGAAGCTCATATATATTCGTCACCTGCAATTTACTTTGTCATTTGTGAAGGACGTAATGGCGGCCGATAAAACTTAGGATTTGTAATTTTTAGTAAGTCATAAATGGTGTTTCTATTAAAGACATTTTAATTTAAAATTTGGTTGCCTTTATTTTATTTTAAAGTACAGTAAATAACTTATTTATGCTACTTTAAAGTGAAAAAACTCATATAAAATATGTTTCCTATAGTCTTATTTTTAAAATAATCCAAAATTATACTAACTTTCAAGAAAAAACATGCTTTGTAAAAGATAAATCAAAAGTATATTGTTGTCTATTTCTTCTAACGAATCATGAAGAAACATATACGATGTTCTTTTGGAGTTGAGAATATTCATTGTTATTTCATATGTTAACTTACATATATCGAGGTGTATTTCATAATGGGAAATGCAAATGACGTACTTGTACTATGACTAATCTTATTTCTGGAGTTTCATTGATTCTTTGTTGTTACTATGCGAATTCACTTAGAATAAGTTCAGAAAAATATAAAGGTTAGAGAGTTGATTCTGCCTTGTGCTCATTTAGAATGTATTACATTTGAATATTTCGCAACCTTTTGCCATGAAGTGTAAATTGTATATAAAACTAACGGTATATCTATTTAAAATGAGGTTAAGTAAACATTCAGTTTTATTTTGCTTCTTTATATTGCAGGATAAAATATGTATGCAATGTCTGCAACATTAATGTGAAAAATATGGTTTTATTATAATTATGTTTCGGAAAATATGTGTATGTATTAGTATATTAAGTCGCAGAATGTATATGTTTCACATATCTGAGGGTCGCGTTTTTTGTGTAATTTTTGCAATAAGTGTTATTTTTATTTAGCATATTGGAAGACTCTGGCCCCTTCTCACAAAACTTCGCCACCCCCCATTGCAAGCTTCAAGTTTAGTAGACATCGTCTCCTACCCGATGGCGCTCGCACAGCTCGTTTTGCAAGCTATTTCAAACCAAACAAAAGTTTAAATGAGAATATGGTTTATTTTACCGTGAATCCATATCATTTCTCTAAAAATGTGCCAAATTTCATATTTTTTATGCTATATATTTTGCGATACGTTCCGTCCTGCAAAATGCCATCTACTTAGGTATATATATGCAAAAAATTGTGGCCGTGCTACTGTTATTTTTATTTTTACATCCTATCAGTCATTTACATTTTGAGAGGTATTCCGATCAAAATTTTAACTAATCACTATTTCAATTCATTTTTTTTATCTAACAAATATGGGAGGGATGCAATTAGGTTTTAGCTGTACAAATTGCATACTCTTTTTTAAGGCTTAATTGTAATTTTAATTGAACCTAATTTATATATTTCAAATTGTCCATACAATGAAATGTATATTATATTTTTGATGAAATTATATAATGCTTAAAATTATATTTACTACTTTTCAAGTAATTATTGGCAGATGTTATTGTCAGAGATATTAACTTAAAATAATATAAATTAGTATATATTGAATTTTCTTTTTATTAGCTAGAATTAAATATAAAATAAAATGAATTTTTGAATTAAAATAAAAATTATTACATCATGATTCTAAAGACTGGCGTACATCAAATGAATTCTAAACGGAAAACTTTTTGTTGTATTAAAAATGTGTGAAACAAAATACTTTCCTTCTTAACTAAGAAATTTTGATTTTATTGAAAAAAAAGACTAAAGTCATGGCATTGATCGATTTCACATATATTAATTCACCTTATGAAATAATGTTACCAAATTTCATGCAAATCAATATAAAAATAAAATTCAATTACTATTTAAAAATATATCTAAAAAAAAAAGGCACCATTTTTATACTCTTGCAAAAATATAGGTGTGTCTTCGCCTTCTAACATAAAAATATTAATTACTACATTATTTCTCTTTGTTGAATTTTCAAGGAAACGTATAAAATTGAAATATTGAATTGCGTTTATGAAGTGCCTTTCATTTTTAACACTTTACAACAAAGTTGAAAAGTGTTTATGACTTTGTTCATTCTGTCTGTCTGTCTGTCTGTCCGTTAGCACGATAACTGCCGTAAAAATGACTTAATCAAAATGAAATTTTAGTATGTTGTTCAGACGGTCTGAAGAACCTATGGAAATATAAATGAATAATATTACCCAATTAGTTTTGGATTGAACCCGGGGCGAAAAAATGAAATACATTGAGCCCTATGGGACCTAATTTTTCAAACATTTTTTAAGCGGATTTAAAATTCACAAATTGCTTCGAAAATTTTAGGTAATATTCAAATTGTTCCATAAAATATATAAAAAAAATTCAGCGAAATATATTCAGTAGTTTTTTAAATAAAAATTAAAATATTAATTACACCTCTTATATGAAACGATCACGTGACCATGATATGAAACGATCACATGACCCACTTCAAAATGATATACGGCATCCATCTTGTCCTCTCTTTCCTCGTCGTTATTAAATGGATTGGCCTTTACTAAAAGGATTATTTGTTGTACGAATGGTTGGTGGCAAAACATGCGATTCGGAAATTGACTGGTGTTAGATCTGTATTCGTATTATTTAAGTAGTCGACGCGTATTTAACACACATGCAGTGATTGTATTTCAGAGGAAACATGATAAAATAAATGGGCCTTTCTCTATTTCTACTGCCTGGAAATTTTCCACACTTCTGGTAATTAAAACTTTAAATTATCGCGGTAGCTTTCAGTAAAACATTCAATCTATTGAAATATACTATTGAAGTGCTATTGATACTATCTCAACGTAATGAAATATACTATGTCAATAGTTACCAGCTGGACAGACAACAGTAAAAGGAAAGGGTTAAACACATTCCGTGATGCCCCAAACTTCCGGATCTTCAAAATCAAAAATCGTTGACTTATTATTACTTCATCAGAATTCTTTTCACAGATATGCAATGTATGATCGAAAGAGCAACAGTGTAATTTTACAAAGTGCGTTTTAACAAAAACATACAATACAGTTAAATATTAAAATACATTTTACCTATATATTTTTAAGGTTTTCATCGAATGAGTATGTTGGACTAAGATATGTCCGGGGGGAAATGAATAAAATATGTATTGTAGAAGTATTTTGAAATGTCACTATACTATTATGGTATTTGCACTGTATAAAAACGTCTTTTGAACAGTAAATTATTCACAATGTGGATAACTTGTACCCCTGCGTATATATGGATCTAGAATGGAAAGAAACGCAAATTTTTCTACACATATATTTTCATAAAATAACAGCTTACTTTAACCTATACTTCTACAACATAAGCATGCCATCTTATATAATAAATCTTGATGTGGGAATGAGCTGGAAGACAATGACTTTAGGATGAGCTGACAAAGTTCTTGACAAAGAATAAACCAATGGAGAAAGCAGGGTTCAAATCGTATTGTTGCCTAACATATTTATATAAAATTATTTGAGTCTTTTAATTTTAATCAAGATGACTTTAAAGAAATTTGACCAAGATAATTTTGAATTTCCTTCGGTTTATTCCAAACTATTTACATAAATGCGATTAATAGTTATAAGGATAAACATACGAAAGGACAGCGAAATTCCTCAATTGTTCTTATTCCTAAAACGTGAAAATATTTTTTGATTTTACTCAGCATATTTTAAGGTTTCAGAAATACGTATTTCTGTTGTTTTAACCTTTAAAAATACTGTCAAACGTTTAAACATAAACAAAATGAATTGGCGATGATACATATTAAAATATTAATCCAACGTGATATACAGCAAAATGTTTAGTATATGAATGTTTTAAAGAATCTCAGACACAATAATACACTGCTTCACAACTTAAAATGCAGAATAAATAGAGATAAATGAGCATACGTATGTTTCGAAAATCATTTGGATTTCTGTATTCAGTGCTTCAAGTCCGGATTTGAGCTGTGAAATAACCGCAAGGCTATATCGCCCAATCTGAAAATTTCTAAAATACAGCTTATAATTGGACTTCCTCCAATTATAATCAAAATAATTATAGTACACGTCCAATTTATTTCCAATTATATGCTCATTTGGCCATTTAAGACTAGTTGCAACGAAGCAGAAAATTTGATCAATTTCTGATGCATATGTATGCACTGCAATGTACGTATGCTCACGTACGCATGCACTGCATTTTACGTTGTAAACTGTTTAATTATAGTACCCTCAAAATTCGAAATATTATGGGAAAATGTCAATGCGCCAATATAGTATAGATAATAAAAGCAAAATTACATTTCTGAGTAAAATGCCTTAATCATGAGAGCATTACGTTTTAATCATGGGAACCGAATGTTTCGAATACACAAGACAGTGGTTTCTAATATTTTACATCACACTATTCCCTTGATAATTATACTTTAATCATATGACGTACTCTTACTGGAATTACCCATGCTGAGTGAGGAATACACGCATCCGCTTATATAACAAAGGCAATTTGATCCTTCGCTATATTTTCTTCATTAACATATTACACCGATATATTAGGCATTAAACCATTCCCGTATAATGCTGCTTAATGTTTAAATTAACATAGAAGCATCAAAAGGTCGTACCAAGGACATTACTACTAAAACTATATCGTCAAATATGCGTGATAAAACAATTATAAATCATATACATAATGGATCTAAGACCAAGAAATGCATAAGTCGAGCTCTGAGTATTTAATGGATATAGAAAAATAAGTTTCACTAGTAGGCGGTATGTATAAATTGTATCAGATATGTCCTGGCAGAACATCAATAATTTGTGGTGATTGTACTTCATTCCAAGAATAAGATCTTATCTCTGTGTTAAGTTTGGATTGCGTGCATTTACTAGCACTGTAAAATGCATGTGGAAAAATTACATCGATAAATCACAGTTAAAATGCCTTTAGACAAAATATATTGTTGAAAATATTGCATTCACTTTATAATTCTACATAGTAAAGTTCTATTGCTTAATAGTTATTGTATAGTTCAATATAGCACATTAGAAATTATAATTAAGGACTAAGTTGATGGATGTAGAAATGTGTATATTGTTATTTCAAAGAAATCTTTAGAAATATGATTACAATTTTTGCAATATAAAATTAAAAATACAATTTAAAAATTATATAAAAATATATAATTTTTGAATTATACCCGATTTCAAGTTACCAATGTCTGTTGTAAAATTCAGTAAAGAATACATCATAAAACCTCAATTACTGCAAATATGAGACATTTAATTAGATATAACTTTTATTTGGCAAAACATATTTTGATACGATAACTAATGTTTCTTCATGAATACACATAAAATTATAATGTATTTAAGTCAGAAGCAGTTATCAACACAAATTATAATTTCCTTTTGGAAACATTATAGCAATTTTAAAATTAACCTCGTACGAACATTTTGAAAATTAAATTTTAAAAAAATGTGCTGAATAATTCAGATAAAACTCTTATGTAAGGTAAATAGATACGAATTTTTTATCATGCTTGGATAATAATTTTAAATGCTTCCTTTTTTGTGATCAAATTAACTACAAAAAGATAATAAGAACATAAGTTGCATGCATTTAAACCGAAAGGAAAACAACTTCATAGATAACGATTACGATCTGTGACTGTTTCAATAAAACATGCTTCATAATCAAATTAGTGGCTGTGTGAAGCATCAAAGATTTTATCGGTTTTAAAAGTGTGGCAGATAATTTATGTAACAGAATATTAAGTTCCGCGAAAGTAAAAAAGTAAGATATTGCATAATTTAATTTTGTCATAAGCTTAAATAATATGCTATTGATTAATAATTATCATAACAATAATTACATTTAACCGTCCCTCATAAGTCCTTGTGGATTCCTTAAAATTTCGATTGAAATGGTCTATAGTGGCAATAGCAAGGTCAACTCACAGGAAAGAGACTATGCTCTATGGTTTGAGAAAGTTTGTAGCGCCCCTAGCGACACATTGAAGAAGTTAGAATTCCTATCTCGATAACGAAGCGATATGCAAAAATGTCCAGTTACAGGTAGTTACAGTACTTTGTAGAACTATTTCTATTTAGTATGGAAAGAGATAGATTTATAATAACATGTTCACTGATATTAAGAATTTATGCCAAATAAAATTATAACTGTTGTATTGCATCATTTGTATGGCCTACAACATTTGTTTATGTGTTTCCCGCACGGGGGGGGGGGGGCTCGCCAATAATAGCTAAGAGCCGCAGATTCTCCGGCCTGGAAAAAAGCACGATCCCCAACAACAAAGTCAGTCAACGGCTGTCACCAGGTTCAAAATTCAAATTGACATGGCAGTATCTTATTAGTCAGTTGCGACAGATACATAAAAATCAAATTAGCTCATAACAACATATAGCAATATACCTAAACAGTGATAATGACTTCTAAAAATAAACCAAATAACAACAAAACGCCTAAGCAGGAAGGGCAACTTCTAAATAAAACTGCTAACCAAGAATCAACCAACCCCCAAAACCCAAAGCCACTAACCACACAAAAAAAGAAAATACACAGCCGAATAGACTTCCCAGAAACATCCAGCTCACCGAATTAAATAAAACTAAAACAAAGTAACAACCGGGTGGCATAAAACAAAATCCAACAACATTAAAAATAAAAAGTCCAGAAAGACAAATCAGCAACTTCGCTACCCCAAAAGAAACCCCCTGTCTGAAAAAAAATAGTTATAATTCCAGTAACCCGGAAAGAAAAAGATAAAGGGAAGAGATGGGAAAAACAACAATAACAGAAAATGCCCTGCACATTTTTTTTAAACCAACCCGAAACATCCAATCCTACCATTGACCACGAACCACAAATTCTCCAACATAGGTCTATAACATTTATATTTTATTTCAAAAAGAGTAATTCTAAAGCAATAAAATTATTGGTCTATTGCACGGATTACGGATTCTGGTTTCTTCAATTCGCCGCTAGAGGCGCTGCAAACTTTTTCAATCGATAGCGCATAGTCGAGTTCTTATTAATAGATCCTACTTTTGCAGCTCTAAAACTAAAACTTCAATTATATTTATAAAGACTTATGAAGGAAACCAGTATATCCTCTTATGTGAGATAAATAAATTCTCTCTAAACCGAGAACGAAACATTAAGTCATCGGTTGTTTATATGGCGGCCTATTCATAAAGATACAGGGATGGTCTTCTTGACTATAAGAGCTTTGCGATAATGTCCAGATTTCTTAACGGTACAGCGTCGGCTAGCCAGTAAACAGATCCGTGATTCAATTCCCGGTTGGGGCAGCAAGTTTATTTACAATGACACCAGAACAAATCAACCTTGGAGGTTAGTGCAATGTTGGTGGTGGTCTGAAAGTAAGTAACCCTAATACGACTAACATGGATTAAGTGGGCCCTGGTTATTTAGCCCCGATTTCAATTAAGGAGGTCAATGACCACGCAGAAAGCTAATCTGGTGGGTAAAAATAGCAATAAAAAGTGAACTCGAGGCCAAAATAGTAGAAGCTAGTCAGCCAGATTGTCAACTGTCACATCAATCTGGCACTAGGGATATATAATTCAGAATTCACTTGAATGACATAAGCCTGCAAATTCGTACCAATAACTCAGCAGTAGAGAGCCGACCGGCCAGTATGAAGATTCGTGTTCCAATTCCCGGTTGGGGCAGCGAGGTTCTTTATAAAGCTACATTATCCTCTTTCTCATTTATATTAATGCAACTTCCAATGTGTGCATCCTTCTCATTTTTTTAAAGTTTAATTCACAGCACAAAACTCTGCGGATTTATATCAAAGAATCTGAGACAAGTATATTTGTATCAAAAGTTAATTTACCCAAATCACATGAATGTTTTTACTCTCAGGTTAAAAGGATGAATCTGAATTTTTGGATAACTGACGTATTTATGTAAAACACAAGCTTAAATAGCAACAATATACAATCAATAACTCTGTAGCTATCTTGCAAGGTCAGTAATACAACAATTAAATGTCAGGATATTATGTACTCAAAATACTGACATTTCACAATTCAATTTTAATATTACTTGTCAACTCATTCTAAGTCAACAGGAGCCGGCTCTATGGAAAGATCTCGAAAAATCGACGTAACTCTTGAAATGTTTAACCAAATTACACAATTCGAGAAATTTCCAAATCTCACCAAATTCGCCAAACTGTCGCAAGAATGTGTTACCAAGTTCACAAAATGTGCAATCAATGGCAAGCGACACGGACACGCAAATAACAGTACTGGTTTCGTGTACATTTGTCTTAACTTGAGGCTAGGTAATTGCTAGGCTTGTCTTAACGTGAAGCTCTTTTTAGATATTCATAACAATATTTGACAATATAAATTTATATTAATTTTAAAATTAGTTGCAATCTACTACTATGTCATATTTGATTCACTTAATATTATTTATATATATATATATATATATATATATATATATATATATATGGGTGTGTGTATTTTTTTTAAGTCTTTATGGGAGGTACAGAAAATAAACTGACAAAGCTTCATATCGATAGTTAATATAGACAGAGATAGATTAGAAACTGAAAATACGTGTTTAGAAAAACATCGTGATAAATCAAAGACATCGTGAAGGAAACTATTTCTCTCTAAGCAATTCATCTTTGTCAAATATTGAATAGATAAATGACAGTATGTATAACATTTATAATAAAGTTGACTACCTTTAAGACAAATAGATGTAATGCTTTGTTGAAAAGACCAACTCATTCACAATATGATTTCCTACTATTAAAAAGTTATAACAAATACCAATGGCATGCTTAATAAAGAGTATATTAATTGTACACATCGATTATAGGCATAATATGTTTCAATGACATTTGATTTTAATATTACTCGTAAGAGGGATTTTAATCAAAATTGCATACTTAGGCTTGCCACACACAGGAATACACGAGACGGCTTGACACAAGCCATTTTTATTAGAGACAAAGATGAAGTAAATGTAGCTTGATATATATCAGTAGTATGCTGATTGGGACACTTTTCTCAAGCGGTTTGAGACTGTTTGAGAGAAAATATTAAAGGTGGCCAGACAATTTTCTGCGCGTCTTTCGTCACCGCTCACTTGTCTAGCAGTGTGAGATTAAACAATATTTGTATGAAATCAAACTAGATGCTGACAAATTTATTGCTTTTGCTCAGGTAATATCTGAATCATCCAGATTAAGGATTATTCCAAAATGGATGTTAGTGACACCCAATGGGATGAAGGTGCATTTTGGTAAATTAGACATGTCTAAGACTTACAAACTACAATTTTCTTCTCTAAACATTACAGGTAGTAATATCCAATTCTTTATATCTCACAATATTGACTCAGAAGGAGACAAATCATCACTAAAAATTATACAAGTCGCAAATAGTCTGAAACAAAATATGTCTCTAATATCCTGTCTCAAGGTGATTCGCTGTTGGTAGTTTTGCCTCTTTCTGCGTGCGGCCAACCTTATGACTGAAGAGTGTTTTGTGTAGAGCACAGCACACATTTACTACTCAATTGTGGTGTGCGTTGATGTACTAAATATGAAATAAAACTGACCATTATATGAGTTAATTTTTTCGTAGCTGCACATCACAGTCTGTGTTACTCTTTTTCCCACTTTATTTACAGAATAATATTTGAATTTGTCTTATGCATATGAATAAAATACTCTATTTTGTTTTGAGTGGTTTAAATGATTTTCCAACAATATAATTTCGTATGAATGAAAATGTATAAACATTTATAAGTGAAGTGAAGGGATGTATTATTGAAGTAGATAGTGGTAAAGTGCATTGAGTTGATATATGCTCCTATATTTTGTTTTTATTCAGAAGAGTTCCACGACGACTGAAAAATAGAAATCATTTAAATATAGTAATAATGTCCACAATCAATCAGTTATCATCGTTTGACAACTTTTGTCCTTATTAGTTATCATCAGCACCGAATATGCATTAATCGAACTTACAGAAATAAATGTAACGGAACTTTAAAAACCCCTGTTTCGAAAGAGTTAGTCATATCATGCACCCGATCTAGTATCTTTATAGAACTTTAAACTTCTACTGCAAGAGAATATTCAGTCATAAAATCTACTTATAAAGGTTTTTACAGTGTTTTCAACATACTCAACACCATTATAGAACACATTTTGCTGTCGGTGAAACTCATTATCAATAAAAGTAATGTCAGTTTCAAGGTGCGGTTGCTATTGACAACGTATCTGGTCGGCGGATTTTGTGATTTTTTTAACATTTTACAACAAAGTTGAAAAGTGTTTATGACTTTGTTCATTCTGTCTGCCTGTCTGTCTGTCTGTCTGTCCGTTAGCACGATAACTGCCGTAAAAATGACTTAATCAAAATGAAATTTTAGTATGTTGTTCAGACGGTCTATAGGACCTATGGGAATATAAATGAATAATATCACCCAATTAGTTTTGGATTGAACCCGGGTTGAAAAAATGGAATACATTGAGCCCTATGGGACCTAATTTTTCAAGCATTTTTTAAGCGGATTTAAAATTCACAAATTGCTTCGAAAATTTTAGGCAATATTCAAATTGTTCCATAAAATATATAAAAAAAAATTCAGCGAAATATATTCAGTTGTTTTTTAAATAAAAACTAAAATAATAATAACACCTCTTATATTAAGCGATCACGTGTCCATGATATGAAACGATCACATGACCCACTTCAAAATGATATATGGCATCCATCTTGTGTCAAAATCGTGATTTTTAAAGTTCTTTTTAATTCATATTGAGTGTTGTATCCGTCCTAAAATTACTTTATTTTTGCCTAAATTCTGTGCATATACATACTGAAACAACGCAATGACAATATATTTCAGTTTAAATGCTCTTCCAAATTTGATTATTTCTACTATTAAGCCTATTTTTCACCTATGTAAAATGTAAACAGCAAAATATGTAGAATGAGTTGTATTAGAATCGCTGTAATTCTTTAACACAAAATCATTTAGTCCATGGAGTCTGCTTAGCTGATATGAATTCATTGATTTTAGAAAGAGAAGGACGATATTTTTCGATGAAGTTTTACGCATATAGTTTAATTATTTGTAGCTCCATGGTCCTAAATAAAATGTTTAAATAAAATAAATTATTATAGTATTGTGATGAATGACATGAATGGGGGAATTATTTATGAATGAAATGTTGCTTTTATAGAGAGAGCCAGGCGTGTTATTTTTTTATGACGTCATTTGAATGGATTTCAGTTGTTTTCGATGAAGTTTTCAAATATAATAAATTATCGTAGTATTATGATAATTCTAAAATTATTACCGAGGAATGTATAACATTTAAGAGATGTTTAAACCAGGCAATTTATACTTTAATGCCGTCATTTGAATGAAGTTAATTTTTTTCGATGAAGGTTTCAAATATAATAAATTAATGTAGTATTGTGATAAGTTTTGAAATATTACCGAGGAATGTATTGCATTTTAGACATGTTTAAATAAAATTGCATTGAAGTTGGAAAGTGTTTCATAATCAATGCTTTAAGCATGATTGATCTTTCTTGTTAAACTTATGCAGTTTGAGATCTGGTCATTATTCTGAGAATTTCATAATACTTTACTGTGACTGACTCAGTTGGTTACCTGAGTTTTACGAAATGTTGAACATATTAACTGTTTTGATACCAGTATGATGACGGCTGCAGCGTGCTAAATTTTCAAAGGCCAACCGATATTGGATGCTTTTTTGAGAGCGTGATACCGAGTATTAGAATGTTTTTTATTGGTAGTTTTTGTGACTACGCCGCAAATGTACTCAATAATGTCGGTTTTACGGTGCCATCGCTTCTGAAATGAAAAACAAGAGACGCAAAGAACAGTTGATAGTAAAAGTTTTACGACTAAATGAGGCACCAAATACGACATTCCGTCTAAAACTTAGCTGTAGCCATCGCCGTAGTTTATTACCTTTCAACAGAGACACATGTTCAATTCTTAACGCGTAAACTACTTCAACAGGATATCCTTGCTGTTTTATTAAAATATTTATTAGTGTAGTATATATTAAATCCAATATGAAGTCATACATGGTGAGTAACAACAACAATACACACTTTCTACATCTCAAGCAATACGCATTTATTTTCTTTCCGTACAATTTACGTTTTTAACTTTTTTATCCGCATTATCTTTATTTCTCCACCATATTAAATTTACGAAAGCATATTACATATTAAGCTTATGAAAGCTATACGTAGGATGTGTGCCAACCCTTGGATTCCTGATTACTAAGACCACTGCACTTTAAAGTGAGATACTTGGGATTGGATTGAACATCATATGGTATTCAGATAAATTGTTATTATAATTTTATTAAACGTTTAAAATCTAGAAATCTGGATATCAATTAGTTCTTTGCAATTGTCTAATCATAAAAACGATTTACTCTTTAAATTCTATCGTATTAATGTAGTCTTCAGTATATGACTTGAATCACTTTGCTTTAGTGACTTATACGCATTTTTAAAATCACTTTTACCTTATAGAAAATATTCAAACAACCGCATTACTCCTTAAAAATATATTTCTTAATCTTACCTCACCATGATAAAATTCTATTCAAATATATAAAATTTTGCAATTTCAAAGATCCACGATTTATTATTAAGCAGAAATTTTTACTATCATGCGAGACAACTTATACTGTGTAATATCTTTTGTACGCTTGAATTCATCCATTCAATATTTGACAAAGATGAATTGCATAAAGAGAAGGAATTCCCCATGATGTGTTTGATCTATCGAATTCTATTTCTTTTTGAAGGAATTTTTGAGTTCTAATAAATCTTTGTCTGTATTAAGCACCCATACATATTCATATTCCTATCAGAATATTTTCAGACATTGCTACCAGTAAAACAAAGACCTCGAGGAACAATGGTAGAAAATACAGGGTGTTTCAAAAAGATTGCATGACAAAGTATTTCTTAAACAATTAGTTGCAGAATATAACTTCCTATACAACCTTGAAGAAAGCAGGATATATGTCAAGTGACTACAATTGTTTCGAGGGCATCTTAAGCCTCCTCCTTCAAGTAAAGTATATGCTTCTAGCAATCGCTAAGAACGAAGTGCGAAAAGGCAGACAAAGGGAAAATCAAATAGAGCTGGAATACACCAAAAGTTATCATCCATAAACATATCAATAAAGTAGATAAAGGTGCTCTCCCCCGTATACAAAGACGGATACAGCTTGTCTTAAATCTTAAGATTGAAATGTTAAGCATCATATTTTATTTAAAATAAAACAGAGAGAAAAAAATGAATTGTTAAAATTACTGGTAAAAATGAATGAATTTAGAGGGGGATAGAAATAAACAAATCACTGTAACGGAAGAAAGATAAAAAATTACAGGAGAATGGAGTAGTAATTAAGAAGAATACAATAGACGTAAGTAGTACTCAATTTCGAAAGTTAATTCCATCAATTAATCTAGTATAAAAGCAACAGTGGGTGAGACTAGATCAAATAAGAATATAGCACAGAATGAAGAAAAAAACGGGGGAAGATGTTATATGAACTAACTTCATCAATGAAATAAGAGTATCAATGGAGTAAACTACTAAAAATATCAGTGAATGAGACTGTAATTATGAAGGATGCAACAAAATTGAAAGGAAAACAATCGGTTTCGGATATTATATGAGCTAAATTTTAAAGTCAAATATGTACATAAAGAATACTTCTCTGGCAACGAAGATACAAGAAACTGTATATTTATCAATAACAAGATTATCAGAGTTCGAATAAATATAAACTTGTAGTCAAAAAGTAAGTTCAGAAGTGGTGCTGAGAAACAATCGGTTTTGGAGCGATTCAATAATTACTTCAGCAAAAATATTCAAGTAACCAATTAATAAACAAAATTAAAATACCAATGCATGATATTGAAATTAAGAATATAAACAAAAATAATAAACAAACCGGCTATGAAAGGTTAACTTCATTAACTAAATTCCAATAACAAGCAACTTTAAATCACTGTTGATTGAAATTGGAATTGAGAAATAATTAACTTAAGAAATAAAGGAAATCGGTTTCGGATGTCGGTATTCTATATAAGCTAATATTTGAAGTCGATATTGTGTATGGAGGGCATTTTTCTAGGCTGAGAGGACGTAAGAATCTGTTGATTTATAATTTACAAAATTTTCTGAGTTCAAATACATAAAAGCTCCTTCCACATAATCTAGTTCATAAGTAGTGCGGGAGTGAGATAATGTTTGCCTTAGAAAATAGAAATTAATGATTTTAGAAGCAATAATGTTGGTTAATTGATGACTCAGATGCTTTCTTCTTAACAATCATCGTAGAATATTCTTTAACACGTTCCTCGAGAACTCGCTTTGTCTGACAAAACACCACATTTACGTAAATGCAGAATAACATTTTTAACGTATGAAAACTGGATGTTATTAACTGGTCATAAACAACCTTTATAATTGATTCTTGATAAAACTTTAGAAATGTTAATATTGAAAGGCGGGTGAAAAGCCAAATATATAAACTTGATATGGAACGATATGTTTATCCGATTAAAGAATGGGTAGTGGACACTGCCTAATAAATTTTACTAAAGCTTTATCAATGATAGAAGAATTAAAACCCTTTCCTTTAGTTAAAGATTTCAAAAACTTAATTTTAGAAGTTAAAAATGTTGATTAAGAGTATAAATGAACCGCGTGGTACACATATGTTGAAAAAACAGCCAGTTTCTCTTGAAGAGGATGGCTTGAAATATAATGTGGAGATATAAAAACAGTGAAATAAAAGAAGTATTCTTTCAAGAAACAAGAATATTTAAAAAGGTCAGTTGACTGTTCATTTCAATTTCATGTGTAAATTGAATGTAAGGATCAATGGAATCAACAAGTTAAGAGAATGCAGGAGATATCCAATATATTCTCCACAAGAATAAAAGTATCATTAAAAGACCGAAACCAATATTTGAATGTAATTTTTTAAAGGATTTTTCCTTAAAATAATGCATATATAAATCCTAAAGAAACTGTGATAAAGAATTTCCCATCGAGAATATTTCATATTGTTTAACATACGTACGCTTGTTTAATACATAATTTAGTCATTGCCAAAAATTCATGAACATCAATATCAGAGTAGTGAAATAAATCCCCTAAGTATTTTGTCTAGGCACAGAAGAGCAGAAAGTTTAGGAATATTAGTGAGCACGGATTTGACATATAAAAATAGCATCGTGCATTTTATCGGAGAGAAATATGTTAACACTAACAAACTCATAAGGATTTTTTACAGTGTGAAATTATTATCTGATACCAGAGAAAGCGTACTAGCTAAAATCGTTGCAAGAAGATATGGGGTAGTGCCAACGTAAGATCCAATGGGCCTAAAAGAAATATTCATGTGTTGAACATCTGTAAGCACATAAAACAACTAGCAATAGATGAAAGAACTGACAGCTTAATAGTTTCCTTAAACTATACAGAATTTTTAACAATATTTTTAAAGAAAGGCGTTACTCATCCAGAGATGTAATGCTTATATCCTGAGAGTACGCCCAGGATTAAAGTGGTTACGTCGAAACACTGTTTCTATTCGTCCATCTAAATACTTACTCAATAATATAATTCTGGTCATATAGCACCGATCAATAATTCTTGTTATATTTTCTTCTTTTATATGGCAATATGAAATACATATTTTTCTGAGCATCTAAATGATAAATATTGTCAAGATAAACACACACAGGCACATACCTGGCCATCCAAATGGTTGCTCATTTCCTTTGGATGAGTCGGACGGTCTGGATCTTCAACAGACAGGCACATACACGCAGACATAGACAAGAATGAACATTCTTCAGTACTAGTTGTGTTGCTATCAAGTTAGATCTAGCTCGTTTCAGTTTGCTCATATTAGTGAGCAAACCTTTTAAATATAGCAAGTTACTTAAGCATTTCAATTGTCTGTCTCCTTATTAATACTTAAAAATCTACGCATTCCATCGTATTTATAAAAATCGTGTATTTGCAATGTACTGATAGAGATACTTCACCTGTTTCGATTTTGCTATTTCGTTATCTTTGGTTGAAGACTGCAGTATCTGAAAACGATTTCAATTCAGCATACGATTTTTTTCTTAATATTAATAAATACTCAATTGAGCTCACTCTTCTTATCCATAAGAACATGTTTCATCATTTTTGTGTCAATTAAATGGAATTCGATGTACAATACTCATAATTTCCTTATAACCAGCCATTTCCTTGCGCGGAAATACATTTTCGATACTGACCTCGTTGAGTATGATTAGTGAACTTCTCGTTTAACCTTTTGCTTACGGGTGGGAGAGCGTCAATACCAAAGGAAGAACCTCTCAAAAAGACATATAGTTTGGAATTGACGCTCTCCCACCCGTAAGCAAAATGTTAAGCGAAATTCTTGTTTTCGATGGGTTCACAGTGCTGTCAGTCTGTCTATGATGGTCTACTTACATAATTCTCTTTGATCCAGAACATGACTTGGCACCCGCCTCTTTTTGTTTCACCAACTCAGAAACTAAAAATTGTGAGTTAATTCTCTTTAACATGATCTCATCAATATAGAAAAAAATGCTTATATTCAAATAACATTCAGATTTCATGAGCCGTACCATGAATTTATGTGTCCTATATAATGGGAATGCAGTCTGTATATATATGACAAATGTGCGTAAACTAATGGGGAATTCAATTTAGGTTTCACGCATTCATGGCGGAGACAGACGTTGTAATTCCAAGTGCATTCTAATCCAAAATGGAAGCTTTAAATAGAGATAAATATTGATAGCGAGGAAAATTCACAATATTGATATCCATTTTACCATCGGGAGAAAAGAACAATAATGAGGCTATATTATATATATATGGCCAGCAGATATACTCAGCGGTGCTCGTTAAATGATATATGTGCTAATACATGTAGAATAAATGTTCTTAATGATATTTCTCTTTAAAAATATATTTCCTTTGTTAAAACACACGTATATTTGTTCTTGGTATAAAAAATGTTTTATTCTTCAGATTTGCACAAGAAGACATCCTAGGCCCAGCTGTAAACAGATTTGTAAAAATATGAAATCTGGCCATCATACGCCGAAATATGAACGCTAAAATGGAAGAAGATATACACTTACCAGTTTTATCTTTTTCAAAAATCATTAAGCACAATAAAAATATTTAAATATGACAAATATTTAGTAAAATAAAATAGATGACTTAAAAAGTTAAAATATCAGTAATTCCCGTAATCGTATTATTTCAAGGCAGTAACTATTTCAATCCAATCGAATATATAATACAGTTCATTTAATAAAATTTATGTTACATCAATTTATTTATTATTTAAATTGTATAACTAATTTAATTAACAGCGGTGACTTTCTTATAAAAGTATCCACTTTTAAGTAGTTTGTAATAATTTTTTGGCAAATTTTGCAAGGAAAAATTTGAAAAATCTGTATTGTTGGTCCAAGTGATCATAATTATCGGACGCTAAGCATAATTTTAAAGGGATTTAAAAATATCTCGATGGATACCAAGTATGGAATGTATCCCCTCCGGGGAATAATAATATCACGAACACAACATTTGTATCAATGTTATTTTTCACTACAATGTCTGATGTGATCTACAAAGACATGTTAAAGCAATATAAAATTTTGAAAAAATAAATAAATAAATAAGTAAATAAAATATATGTAAAATTTTTCACTCGAATTTAATAAAATTCTATGTTTCAGATTTCTTGTTTAAAAAGCTGGATAAAAAGTTTCGAAAATATCTGCCACTGTTTGTGGCATCATATTGTGTACACAAGAATTCGACCACTGACTGACGACAGACAGACGGGCATCACAAAATATAAAAAATCTAGAAATCTATTTTCGTGAAAACAACTTTCTCTATACTATATTCTATTGTAGGATAAAGTAAAAATCATCTTATGAATAAACATATTTGATTGAATTAGCAATATGATATCAATAAAGTATTTTCAAATAAAGTTTAGGAAAGTAATCAGTTACAGTATCCTATTTCTATGGAAGGATTAATTTCGCGTTTTTTATTAATAACTCGAAAAGCTCTGATCAATGAAACTCGAAACGTAGACGGAATTACCCACAGTGATAAAGGGAATCATCATACCAAATTTTAAAAAACAATCTGTCAGAAACTGTGGAATTCTATACGGAACTGCTAATCTAACAAGTAAACAAAGTGTACGTTTGTTGTACCCACGTTTATATAAAAGCAATGCGTATGCAAAAAGTGTATGAAAAGGTTACGTTTGTTTAAAATACCTTTATGTAAGTTTCTCTCTATATTAAAAAAAGTCGCTGATGCTGCTGTCGCCGCTGTTTGACAAATGTCTCGTTTCTCGAGATTCTTTGCTTCGTACCGTAAAAACTATCGTATATAAAAATATGAAATTTGGTACACTTGTAGAAAAAAGTTTTGGGAAATGCGCTGAAATAAATCGGTCTTTATATATATATATATATATATATATATATATATATATATATATATTATATTTTAAGAAATATTTATTGTCAAAGACCAAATGTTTGAGTTGCGAGTTCGTGTCCTGAATAGACTGACAATAGCAAGACCACGAATTTTTGCAGGCATGTATCTACATAGGTGAATTTTTGTAGGACGGAGTTCTTTTTTTAATTTCGATGTAATTTTTGAGATATTGTACTTTTTATGCACTTCTGAAGTGAACTTTTTAATCTGTTCGGCACGTATAGATATTTCTCTGTATCGTGGCGTAGAAACTACAGCATACAAAAATATAAAATTTGGTACATGTATAGATAATTAATAGGGTAAGACAATGAGATAAACCGTTTATCTATTTACATTTTAGTGTGGCATGAAATAGCTCGCGAAGCGAGCTCATGATCTAGGAATTCAGCTTTTAGATTTCCGGAGCTAAGAAAAATCCCTGCTTTTCCCTCCTGCGGAAAATAGGCAGGTATAGAAAATAAATTTTTGAAGGTAGAATTTTTAGGAAATATATATATGAAGCGAGCTCTGCGAGCGCAGGGAGAAGGAGGCAAAGCCCCCGAAGTGTAAGGTTATCGCGCGAGAAGAGCGACAGGGAGCAGAGTCCCCTAGGTCATGAAAAAATACATTTCAGTATTTTGCAGTATATCGATTCGTTTGTATGCGTGCGTACAATTTACGAACAGATATCTCTACGTGATTATTCAATTAAAAGAAAACAATAGCACATATATATTTATTTATTTGTTAATGGCCATACACTTGATACATTCACTTATTCGTCAAACATTGGCCAGAATCGTGAAGCATTTAGTCGTCATAAGAATTTGTCCAGCCGCACAGTGGAGGACGGATGTTCACTATGGTCAACAATAAAACATCCATTCACACAGGCGGAATTCGAGCCCACAACTAGTCAACCGAGCGAGCACGAAGAAGCTCTTGCTTTGAGCGCTTAGCTACCATGTCAGTGCATACATATATAAATACCCTCCAAATGTTAAAATGTTTATGGGATTTATGAAACTTTGCACGAGTTGAGAGCAAACACAATTTTTACAGGCCCGGCCATATACATTCCCCGGCCATATATCTTGCTACCATAAGCCTTCGGGTTGGTCGTGTGGTCTGGGTTTTCAACACTACAATTTTGCAGAAACTACCTAACCGAATGAAACTAAATTTAATATTAAAGTATAATTTAACAGGAGTGACGCAGGCGACTTGGTTAGCTTTAAAATTTTGATCATACCAGACGTTATATACGAATACACATCTAGCAGTAGGGGACGATATAGCCCATTTTTCTTCAAATCTACGCCGCCGATTGAAATCAAATACAGATCAAATGCACAATTAAGAAACAGCATCGTGCCTTATTTATTTATACTTTTTTTATTTTTTGCTACGTTGTGGAGTATGGACATTTTAAGTATATTTTAACAGCACTACAAATGTCCGTACAAATTACTATACATTTATAAATTTTTATGCACAAATTGGTGAAGATGATATCCACAACTATGCTATAAAAGTCACAGTATTTGCTGAGAGATAGAAAGTGTACAGCGAATACAAACTCTAGTTTCATAACAAAATGTGGGAAGTCGAATTGAAGAGTGGGGAAATACTCGTGATACTTCTTTTACTAAATTAGTACTTTTTAAGTTATATTGTATGAACTTGTCCTTTTTGAATATTCAGCACGTTTTATAACGTAAAATTGGACATCAAAAAACTCCTTAAACGCCAAATAGACATCAAAATACAAGAAAAGCCAGATTTGTTTTTATTCAGGATAACAGTAAGACGTTCAACGCATGGCATATACCTCCATGAATCGGCTGCATTTCTCATCATATAAATTTGACAATAATTTACAGACGTTAAAAATTTCTGAGTCTTAAGGATTCTTTTAAAAAGATATAAGTGGTTTCTAGATATTAGGAAAGCCCACTAAATTTAAGCAAGATTGAATTTTCAGAAAATATTCAAATAATTGTATTTATTTTTATTAGGTATTATCTTAAAATATAGTATCTCATTATAAATCCCAATTTCCTTAATATTGTCTCAAACTTCAGAGAGCGTGAAGATCGTTTTCTCGTCTTTGAAAAATTAAATTCACAATAATAACCATGCTCACTGAATGCCCGTGATATTTTCCTCTTCATACAAAAAAAAATATTTTTATTCTAGCTCTACCTGGTACGAAAAAAGCAGTAATGGATAATTAGGCGGTTTTTATTCTATAAAAAAGTGTAGTCAGTTGGATATTAACCATGCCCACAAAATTTCTGTAGGACTGAACTTTCAAGGATAAAATATAAAGGTTTTAATAAGTTCTTGAAAATAAAAATTAACTTCAGTTACCAGTGAATGCCTCCCCCCTCTCTTCGGCAATCATTTATGGCATACAGGGATTTTTGCGTCCTGTAGAGACAAATAGGAACATTGTTGTTAGATGTAGAAAAACTTAACTGCAACCACAAGACCACACGTGTTTTAACCTGCAGCTCCCGTATTCGGAGCAGCTTACTTGATGCTATTTGTGACGGATTTCGTATTCACGATTTTATTGAAAGTCGAGTGTCGTACGGAACAGAGCACCAGGCGCGAAGCGCCTTTAATCTCCAATTTCAAAATGCGGTTCTTATCGTCATACTGTGACATTAATTCAGTTACCCAGAATTTAATGTCTCACTTGTCAGGAGCGGGATTCGTACTTGGAACCAACCGATTACAAGCCGCGCGTCTTAGCTTTATGCCACAGCACCCGTTCACGATTTTATTAAAAGAAACCTCTCTTTTTATAATATATACTTTTGAAATATTAATGGTAGATAAACTTTTAAATACTTTGCCAGTGATTCCCAACTAAGATTGCAAGGAACTCTGTGGCTGCTCAAAACTGGATCAGACGTTGCATGAGGGTTTGCAAAAGCTTTCAAACAAATGTATAACTTATAATTTTCAATACTTCTTTGAAAAAATCAGGCATACGTCGTGAATACAATTATTTCAGGAGAGTAAGCTCTTTTTCTCAGGCTAAAAGAACAGTATGGATGAACCACTAATAACACAGTTTTGTTAGAACAGTTTTTTTTGTGCTAGTTCAATGTGCTTTCTTTGTGTAATTGAGGACGAAATGGGATTGATCAAGTTTTAAACATGTTCTTTTAAGAAAAAATGAATAATTTTGAAAATTTACCTTAATTAGACATTTGTGTGATAGTTATAATTTAGCCTAGCTCAAAATCGCTAAAATCAAATTGTAAACTAACTAAAATTAAACTAAATTAAACGTTTAAACTAAACTAAAATTAAACTAAATTAAACGTTTAAACTAAACTAAAATTAAACTAAACGTTTTTTAAACAAACTTAAACTAAATTAAACGTTTAAACTAAACTAAAATTAAACTGAATTAAACGTTTAAACTAAAATAAAATTAAACTAAACGTTTTTTAAACAAACTTAAATTAAACTAAATTAAACGCTTAAACTAAACTAAAATTAAACTAAATTAAATGTTTTTTAAACAAACGAAAATTAAACATTTTAAAAACTAACTAAAATAAAACTAAATTAAACGCTGTTTAAACTAACTAAAATTAAACGTTTAAAATTTTTTAACTAACATTTTAAAACGCTAAACTAACTCAGAATCGGTTCTTTACAGTGTAAAGGAGTTGGTCTTATTCGTTTTTGTCGTAAAAAATTACTTGTAAAACAATTGCTTACTCTATACGCTTTAGCAAATTTAGTTCTTTATTTCAGATTCTAAAAAATTTTGTAGGCCATTTCGGAAAAAAACAGGTTTTTTCTCAGAATCGTAAAAGTAAAATCAGCAAAATTATCACACACAAGTAACTTACACTCTAAGACAAAAAACTCGGCACACCCCGCAAAATAAACCGATAGTAATGAAGCTGTACATGCAAACACCTGTTGACCAAATATGCAAATGATCAAAAATTCGCAGCCAATGAATGAATAGTCGGAACTACAGCGCATTGAAACTGAACACCATGGTGGTGTATATAAGGAGCGAAACTCGCTTTCAGGAACAAAACGTACAGTGGATTTCGATTGTATTTATATACTTTCACTGTAACAATGCCTAGCCGGCGAATTCGCGGCCACTACGAGCATATGGAGGAGTTTGAAAGATGGCGCACGGTCGGACTGTATTAGGCTGGATGGACACAACGACAAATCGCTCGACATTTGGGTAGGAGCAATAGAACAATTAGACGATGTTGACAGGAATGGCAGATTTCAAGGGCGAACGATCAGAGGACGACGTAGAGCGACGACAGAACGGGAAGATAGAGCGTTTGTAAGGACAGCCCTGACAGCACGAGATCCGTCGCTATAAATCATTCAACGTGCGACAAACACCGAAGTGACCACCCGGACCATTAAAAAAGACTACGGAAGCGGAATCTATACTCGCGTCATCTATTACGCTGCCTACCACTGACCAGTATGCACCGTCAATAATGATTGCAATGGTGCTGGGCCCGATCAATGTGGAATTGTTCGGATTGGAAACGAATTATCTTCAGTGATGAGTCCCGTTTCGAACTGAGTACCGACGACCAGCGCAGACGTGTCTGGAGACAGCCCGGACATCGTCAGGGTTCTGCTCTTACTGTCACACGCCACACGTCCCGACAACAGGGAGTTATTGTCTGGGGCGCCATTTCGTTTGATAGCCGGACCACTTTGATAATCTTTCGAGGCACCATTACAGTATAGCGGTACATTGTTGACATTCTATGACCCGTTGTATTGTCATTTCTTTCGTGACACCCCGGTTTGAATTTCAGCAAGATAGTGCCGGACCACACACTGCACGCTTCTCTATTGATTGTCAGCGTGCTTACGACACACTTCTTTGGCCAGCCAGATCCCCAGATCTCTCGCCTTTTGAGCACATTTGGGCTGAGATGGGGCGTCGTTTGCGCCCATTCCAGAATGTAGGCGAATTAGCTCATCAATTTGAGGTCATTTAGAACGACTAACTCAGAACACTATCCGGCAACTTTATGCATCTATGTCACGTTGGGTAACAGCTTGTATTAAGGCCAGACGTGGACCAACACCATATTGACGTGCTCACTTTGTGTAGATCTTTCAGTGCAATAAATCATCCAAATGTTCTGAAATTCTAATCATTTCTGTTTCTGTATCTCCAGATTACAAGCACAAAATTCTGTCTCATTTGGATAATTCTTTCTTGGTGCGTCGATTTTTTTGTCTTAAAGTGTATATACCACAGTTTATGAAATTTCACCGAATAGATTTTGAGCTATTGATTATTGAGCTATTGATAGATTTGAGCTAGATTTTGAGTAGGCACACAGACAAATACATACAGATATCCCGTTAAAATATCCTTTTTCATGTTCTATACTGCACAAAACATTTAAATGAATCAAAATATCGCGTTTTTATTTTGTACCGTAATCTAATACTTTCGTTATATTACAATGTGTTGCAGAGTAAGTGAAAGCGTTTAACATCCTCTTTTGACTTCCAATCTTTGGAAAAACATAATAAGTATGGTTAACTTGGAACATATTTTGATTTGTATTATCATATTTTAAAGCAACGAATTCAGAACAATAAAATGTATTCATTTTTGTAAATATTCCAGGAAGGCCCGATTTTGAAGAGCATTTTGCAAATAATTAACATTATAATTAATGCTTCATTTCTGAATAGCGTATTATAGAAGGAACCGCCATTAGCAACCAAGCACTATTTTTAAAAGTATATATTAGCTGAGAAAAACTTATGTCATGTATAAATACATAGTGGCATGCATTTTAATAGTGTAGAAAACTTTGAATTATATGCAACACTGTTCAAAATAATTATATAAATATTTCTGTCTCACTATTTAAATTTATCAGAAATGTCCAGGGTTTTTAAAGAAAAGACTGTGCTTTTTTATACTAATCAAATGCACACACATTATTCATAAATTATACATTACACATTAGAAGTTACTCATTATCAATATATATTATTGTCCCAGTTTTTGCAAAATGAATGCACACGCATTATTCACAAGATGTGATGTAATGCGCGATAACCGAAAGTAACAGTTTAAAATACACGGTGTCTAATCATGCACATATGATTTCATTTCACGAGTATTTTGGTTGGATAATTTTTAAGTGAAGAATTCAAGATGCAAGTGCCATAACGTGCTATTATATCATAATGGCATAAATCTTTATGGGATATTTCATGTCTGAATAATATTATTAATAATTTAAACCTTCTAAGAACATATTTTAGTCTTATTATACTTTTGCTTATTTCTACCCGATGTTTTAAAGATTATGATAAGTAGTCTGAATTTTTAATATGCACTTCATAGCAAATTTAATATGAAAAAAGTAGTTACATTTATTGATTAATAAAGTGTCAATGATCATACATATATATATATATATATATAGTATATTGTATATATATATATATATATATATATATATATATAGTATATTGTATATATATATATATATATATATATATATATATATATATATATAAGTATGAAAAATATATTCAAAACCATGTGAATTAAAATTTCGAAAAAATATACATACAAAATTAGCTAGAATTTTTCATATTATTTCTAAAATCAATAGTTAGATTACACAAAATAACATTCAATAAAGAAGTAATTTACGCAATTCAAAAGTATATTATTAAATATATTGGTCAATTTTAGAATAACATGTATTAAATCTCTGGTTCGAGTATGTTGTTGTTGAGTCCCAGACCGTCCTACCTACCAGAAATATGTAAGGTAACTGTTTGGAGGCACGGGAAGAGCCACCCAATTTAGACCGGAACCCAGTGGGGGAGGCATTCACAGGGACCGTACCCTCCTTTCCCTACCACCAACCTCTTGGAATTATTTACGGACCCACATGTTTAACATGATCGTACTCCGCGTGACATGTCGGCAGTTCTAGTATATGTAATAATAGAGGAACGGATTCCATTAAACCGTAATTTAGTTTACCTGAAAAAATTCTACTAAAATGAGCAATAACGGATTATGATTTTAGATTATTGTTATAATTGTAATATCCCTTTAAGAAAATTTGACTGGTAAACAAATTACAACATTATCACATTACGAGCTAGAGGTACAAGTGACATGATTATATGTCTTAACTGTATAGGGGGGTGGGTTATAAAATTATACTCATTTTAGTGATAAAAGGATATAAATTATCTATCAGCCTATGCTAGTATATATTGGTAAATATCTTAAGCAATCGAAAATTTTGCTGTGTGACAATCCCCAAATTAAGACAAAATTAAAAACAAAATTTGAAAACTTACTATCGAACGATCTATTTATTATTCTTGCACCAAAATCCAAATCTGAGTCTAAAATACTGATTCATATAAAAACTGGTTGCTATAATTGGTGATAAGTATCGGAAACAGTATGCAACAATGGCAAATCTAATACTATTT
This sequence comes from Amaurobius ferox, assembly GCA_951213105.1. Taxonomy (NCBI): domain Eukaryota; kingdom Metazoa; phylum Arthropoda; class Arachnida; order Araneae; family Amaurobiidae; genus Amaurobius; species Amaurobius ferox. The sequence continues at coordinate 145,896,760 of OX578134.1, read as the reverse complement.
TTATTACAATTACTATTAATGCTCAATTTTTTCGGAATCAGTTTTTCTGCATTTGTATTCCTTGACGTCTAGGGTAGTTTCTTGAAATTGTATAGTGTTTTCAACGGAAGATGATGTCGCCCTAACAAAATAAGGGTTTAATTGTTTATTTTGGATTTTTGTTGGAAAGGCAGGTCATCGGTGAGTTCTACTCACCCACAAGAGGAGTTTCAAACCTGGGTGATAAAAATTGCGAAAGTTAGATTTCCCTGGTTGGCCGTGTCGAGCGGAATCCCGCTCCTACAATTGGTGCCTTGTGACCTTGCCTCTTGAGGACCTGTTGTTTCGAAATTTTTTTAAATGGAGTATTTGAAATATAAATGGTTGAACTGGACATTGAGTTGGTATGGAAAAATTTGGTTTGGTTTTGCGAGCAGCACTCTTTTTCATGTTGAAAAATTGTAAATTGTTAAATCGTTGGAATCAGTGTGAAATTTTATTTAATATGAAAGTGAAAAATTTAAAGAATTATGAATTTATTGTGACACGTACTTGTGCAGAAAAAAGACTAATTAAGAAAACTTGAGAGATCTTGGTACAAAGGTTGCACAGTTTTAAATGTGAAAATATTAAAATTTATACATGGTGATGAAAAAGTGGTGTACTGCAAATTGGTGTATTAATAATTAGGAATTTGATTAAGGATAATTATATTTAGGAATTTGATTAAGTAATAATTTAAAAGTTGAACTTAACTAGTACGAAATTTTAATGTAATAGCTTGTTTCGATTTGAGATTTCGGAAGATTTCTTCTGTTTTCGATGTTGTTTTTTTCGATTGTGTTAATGTGTGGGAGTCGAATTCCTGCCGTAATTTTGATTTCGTCGAGCAGTTCGAGGTTGGCAGTTTCGAAACTCCGGGTGTTAGTTTTGTTTTAATGTGAGATTGAAGATTTGGCCGGGAATGGAGCCCGTCTTCTGAAGATTGGTTCGAAATAAAAAAAATTTGTAATTGAAAATGTTTAAATGCTTATATATTGAAATTAAATTAAAAAGTACATCTTTGTTGAAAGAAAATAATACCTAATTATGACTATACTTAACTGTGACTTGAGAAATTGAACAAAGTAATTCGAATAATGAACCCAAGAAAAATATAGAATGATTTGAAAAAAATAAATGTTGAAATAACATGAAAAAATAAAGATAAAAAGTATTTTATTGTTGGTATGTGCAGAATGACACATAGCCAGATTTGAAAATTGTGGTGCAAAAGTTGCACAGGGAAAAAGTTCTATATTTATTTATGACTTTGATGTTGAATGGTTAATAGGACATGTGAAAATTTAAGAATTAAGAAATTTATTATTTAAAAACTTGATTATAAATTAATTTGAATATTTAAATTTGATATATACGAAAATTAAATGTAAATGTTTATTTTAGGAGACTTTCGTTTTGAATTTTTGCAACTTTTTGTTGTTTTCGGTTTGAAATTTTGTTTGAGTTAATGTGGGGAAATTCTCTGCTGTAATTTTTTATTTTCGACGAGCTCATTGAGCCTTTTCTCAAGTGGATTTGTGCTGAATCCGAATCTCATGGTGTGTTGGGTAGTTAAAAATGGAGCTGCAATTTTGAGCTGAGAATGAGAGTTGTTTTCGGGAGTTTGGTCGAAACTCGAAATTTGTAAATGTAAATACTTGAAATTTAATTATAAATACTTAAATACCTGAATTAAATACTTGAATTTTAATAAATACTGATATATTTAAATACTGTAATAATAAATGGTTAAATGATTTAAAGTGCACCCTGTTTATAAAAATAATTACCTGATTGTAACTCACACAATCTTGACAAATACCAAATACTGACAACTTATGTAAAGTTTGATAAAAACAAATATAATTGCGTGAGAGAAAATTCGGTGTGGTGTGGCTAAAGAAAGCACACATTTTTGAGTTCTATATGACAGACAGACTCTGTTGATGGACCAAAAGTTTTAATTTCAAGATTTAATGAACAAAAATAAAACAGTATTATAAGAAGAGGTGTTTTGGTCACATCAAACATAAGATTTACCTACATAAGATAAGTTTGTTATATTTATATATTTACTTAAGTTATGTTGTTTTCGAATGAAATATTAAAAAAATGCACAAATGTATAAGATACAAGATATAAAATAAAATATTGTGTAATATTTGAAATAAATTAATGTGCGGTGTCATTTCATGATTCGAGGAAGAGCAGGAAACATTTTTAAAAGAGGTGAAATTTATGTAATAGGTTGACTTAAAATATGAGAAGTGAAAAATTTTGACTTAGAAAATTTTGAATGATTTTGTGGAACATTTGACAATTGAAATATGATAGTAATAGAAATTAAAAATAAGAAATGAAGGAAATGTTTTCACAGTCTTACTTACGAAAATGATAATTTTGAAAAGTCAAATTTTGAAAATGTGTTTGGATGGGACTGAGAGCTATTTATTTATTTTCCCTGAGAGTTTGTAAGTGAATGTAATTTATTTTGTCTGCCTCAGGCTGCTGTTTAATTGAAATGAAAGATTATCCACTTGTATATATATTATATGTTTGTGTTCCGCTTCCTTGCCTATCTTTTTGCATCCAAACATGTCTGCTTCTATTTATTTTCGTGTCTTTGACTTTCCTAAGTTTCTGTTGTGATATTGCTGTGATTGCGGATTTGCGACCCGTTTTCGCTGGTTTGTGCTGACTGTTCACGCCAGTCTTTGTGAATGTTCGAAATTGCCTCTCAAACAATTTTGAGGAATGTTGAGTTTCTTAGGTTTGGAATTGACTTTGTTGTTTGGAATGCTCTTTAATGTCGTGTCGAACTAGCGTAATTCTGTGGGATGGTTGATTCCCCATTAGTTGCTATTTTCGTGGGTGAATTAAATGAGTTGAATGATGTCCTCTTAAATCCCCTTTTGCATTCATGCCTCTATTTATTTCGGTGGCAATGAAAAAATTCTTGCTTAAATTTGCTTTTCGGAAAATTTTGTGTTTAGCTCCGGTTGATCTTTTCCCTGTTGAGTCAAACGTCTTGGTTGAAAATTTTGAAAAATCTTTCAGGATGGTTTGTTGGGTAAGTGAAGTATTGAAAAGTGAAATGTTGAAAATTTGAAAACATAATGTTGAAAATGTTTGATGGAAATCGTGGAGAAACGGTTTTGAAAATAAAAAAAAATGAAATTATTTAATTTGAGTATATTTTAAGAAAAAGTTGAAAAATGACTTATTTATTAATGTTTGACATTGAATTTAATTTTAAATATGTCTTGGCCTCAGTTTTCCCTTTAAAAATCTCCTTGGTATATTGAATTTTGAGAAAAATATTGTTTTGAAAAATAAGTACGAAAAATAATTTGAAAAGTGTTGATTCCTAGCTCTTGAGTTTCGATTTTCCCGTTACTTGTTTATAAGATCTGAATGCGATTCGAGGCGCCTGAACGTGAGTGGGTAGATTTCTCCCCCCCCCCCCCCCGTTCGAATCTGGGTGGCGCAAGGATGTTAAAGCTAAACGGTTTTGCTGACACATGAAAATACTGTTCCGATAAGAAATAATTGACCTAGATTCTGACTTGTATAAAGGACGTTGTGGTTTCGCTTCATAAAGATGCGGCATAAATTTTTTGTTTGTGTGATTGATTCTAGAATGAATGTCATTGGCACTAAGATGTAACTTTGACTGCAGTTAAAGAATGAATATTTTTTTAACCACGAAATGAAACTTGAAATATGAAAGAGAATTAAAATAGAATTCAAAGTTAAACTAGAACTCGAAATTTATGAAAATAAATTTTAGACTTAAATATGAAGTTATTTGAAACTGAAATATTTTACAAACTTGGAAGAATTTGCAACTCCTACTTAATTACAATGTGAAATAATTTAAGAAATATTTGAGAAAAATAATAATACAATTGGAATTTGGAGTCTGAAACTACTTGTGTACTTTGTGGAATTCGCATTAGAGACAGTGCTCTAAAAGTAATAAAAAAATAGAATTGAAGTATAGAAATTGAATCCACAAAGGGATCAGTAAGAATTAAAATATTTCGAAAGTTTATTTAATGGTAATGTGGAACCTTGATAGAGTTAAGGAACTCTATCAAGGAAGTTAATTACGGAAAGATAAGTGACATTGAGAAATTTTTCCACAAATTGAATTAATACAAATTGAGAGTGTTTTAACAGTTTATTTACTTATTGCTTTGTGTGGAAATCTTGAGAAGAGAAACTCTAAATTTATTTACGAGAAATGGTGAATTTTTTAAACTGGATTCCACAAGTTAATTTACTTTATAATATATTGAAATTTTTTGTTACTTATTTACTTTTTGTAATCCATATTTTAAAAATACTTTGATTTGAATTTAAGAATTTTATTTTTAAACATTAATGATTAATTACAAAAGTAATGTTGGATTTCATTTGATTTTGGAGTTACAAATCGAAATATTTGCACTCGAGACTTGAGAATTGGTTCAAATGAGAAATAACATTGAGTAAAGAATTTTTTTTTAACTGATCTTAATTTCGTCCTTGACTTCAACTTAAATTAATTACAATTTTGAAAGGCAACTTAAATTTAAAGAAATTTATTGATTTTGAAAAACAATTTAATGAAATTAAATCGAATTTATTGAATTTTGAGGTGACACTTATTTATTTACGAATGTTTTTAAATTGTTGACAACATAATTGAAAATTATAAATTGATTTAAGAATTTTATATATATATTTTTTTATCTGTGACTTTGGTGTTTTGTTGGGGGAGTGGCGAAAAACTTGTTTCGGAATTTCAGGATGTTTTTGCTTTCGGTGCCAAACCTTGGAGAACTTCATAAGAAAAAGAAAGAAATACATATGAGATATTTAATTACAAGAATTGAGGAATGAAGTTCGTGCCTGTACCATTAGAGCACTGATTGATTGGGGGCACATTTTATTTACAAAATAAATTTTATTTTCTGAGTTGACCGATGGTGACAGAAGGTTTTGACGTTTTCTCCGTGACTTGGGTGGGTTCTCGAAGGATGAGACCCTAAAATTATTTACATATGAAATTTGTGTACATAAATTAAACTTAATGTATAAAATAGTATTTTACATGTATTAGTGGATTGTCGAATTTGGAGATCCTTTTCTTTTAGCCTCATTTGGACTTGGGCCCTGCAAGTGTTGAGTGTACTAGCCACACATTCTGATCTTGTAGGTGTGGTGGTGTTTGAACATATGCGCCTTGCCTTTCTCTCTAAATTTCTTCAAAATTGCTGACGCCAGTACAAGGAGCTGGTTTGTCTTTTTCCTTGTTTCGGGGATGTTCCAATTTTCATAGAGTGGTAAAAGAGAATGATTTCGGGGTTGGATTAGTGTGAATATATATGTGTTATGTGGAGTAAGGAAAAAAATCCCTTACTGCCATATTGTATATGTTTCATGCTTCTATATTTTGTGTTTCACATATATTTGATTTTGTGTTATTGGGAGAAAATAATTCTCTTGATAATTATTTGCATATTTACTTATATTTTAGTGTATATTTTGTGTTTACATATTTACATTTGAGATGTTGGGAAAGAAAGATTTCCTGACATATTTATTTAGTGTATATTTTCGTGTTTACTTTTCGCGAGTCACAGACTTTTGGAGAAAATGATATTTGAATACTTGAGAAATATATTGCAAAATAATGAGTTCGGATCTGTCACTCGGCCATTTCACTTTGTGTTAAGTTTTGCTTGCCACGTTGATTACATTTGGAAAAAGAGAAGAATATATTAATTTCGACGTCGGAATTTGAAATTGTGAGGATGTTTTTCGGCCATTGATGCCTCCATTCTGCCACATGATGGTTAAATATTTGAAATAAATTAGTAATGTTTATTAAATGGTTATTTACAAAAGATTGTCAATATTTATTAAAAAGGAAATAATTTAATTTGTGAGCATCAAATAATATTTGAAATAATTTTTTTTAAAATATGATTGAAATATTGTATGAAATTATGAAATAAGAATTGAAATAGTGCTGGATAATCTAAATGATTTATGTGCAATTATATAATATGAAAATTTCATTGAAGTATTTTGGTAAGAATACTGTGTTATATTGATGTTTGCCTTGATATTTGCCTCTTTGCAAGAGAAGAAAAATAATTCTGTGTCCATTGGACACTTTTCTGAAGTCAAGTGACTTATTTTGTGTTTTCCACTGGGCCAGGTTGGTAAATTTTTATTTATTGTGGTATGGTCTTTTACATTTTAATCTGTATTTATATTATATTGTGGTTTAAAAATAGTTATTTATAATTACTGTTGTGTCTACTTAGACAAAACTTTGGGAGTTAATGAGCTAAAAACTGACTACTGTTTATATTTTGATTAACTGAGACTTGTTTATGATTTGTGTGGTCATAAAATTTTAATTACCATGACGAAAATAAAACTTAATAAATAAATTGAAAGAATGTTTACTGCTGACCACTTGTTAACATCTTAATGTCTGGATTTTCGATTACTCTAAAGAATGTGAAGATATTTTTGAAATTTAATAATACTGAAAACTGAAATAATTTATAAATTAAAAATTTAATTGAATATTCTATTTTGAAAACTTATTTACAGAAAAATTTTATTTTACCTTTTTGTTTGACTTGAGGGTTGTATTGTACATATTTAATTGAATTTTGGAAATTGATAATTTAATTTATTTGGACATTCACATGATGTGAACTTTGTGAAGGGCTCGTAGTAATTAGGATTTCCGACTCAGTTGTAATCACTTTTAGGCTTTTTTGGTCCTGGTCCTTTGACATGCGCCCATATGGGATGGTGTTCGTGTCAAGAGTTCCTGGGTGTAGTTCGATCGGCTGCACCTCTAAAATTTTTGTTGAAATTTTTCTTGAAGGTCTAGAACTTCAAGAGCCTAATGCCTACTTGCACCTACTGGCTATGCTGCAAAAATGTTCTCCTTTGTCAATTTTTTTCCTCGGGGAAGGGGGGAGTTGTCGTGACGAGATTCTTAATCTCGCGGCACTTGTGTGTAAAATTGTAAAATCTACATCATTTTTAAACTTATGTAATTTTTATATATTTATATTTATTTTAATTGTGATCCGGAACCCTCTTGTCTTATGTATATATAATTATCAATAAATATGCATTCAATTTTGTTCAGTAATTGTAGCCAGTTTCTTTAAAATAATATCGCATTCACTCGGGGAGTTCGCGACCGTTTTTTTGAGGTCATGATTTTTCGCCTGCAGAAACGGTTGTTTATGTTCTCGCCGCATGTCTGGGGACGCCATACTGTGCAAAGTTTCATTTTTAAATGCACGTGCCCTGCAGAAATAACGGCGGCTGATGAGCGACTCTGGGAATAATTTTTGAATATGTGAAGTTTTGGATTGGAGGAGCGTTAGAATTGGGCTTCTCGGAGGTCTGTGAGAGTCTGGGCCCTGAATCGGCCCTTGGTACATAAAAGGAAGACGAAAGGAGTCTTCAGTGCGCACCCTCCCGACTGACACCTTGAACAAACTCGCGCTGAGCTCGGAGTTCAACCCCCAGATTGAACTGCCGTAGCTGTGAGTTGGAGAGTGTTGCCTGGACAACGACTGCCGAATGGAAAGATTGACCGACAGTGATCCTGCGAGCCTGGAGTTGTGGTAAACCTTCAGAGACCTGGAGTTGTGGGAAACGCTAAATGATGCCTGGCCCACGACGGGACGATGCTGGTATCCTGCCAGCACTCGAGCGTGCCGTCGTGCCTTGCGGTACGGGGACTGAGTCCTCCCCGAGGGTGTGTGCGGCTGATGTCTGTTTCACCACTTCAGTGACGTGATTGAGGTAAGATTTTGTTGGATCCCTTGGTCAGGACTTGTGAAGGAACGCCATGTTGTCGGACTCTGTGGAAACCCCAGGCCGTCCGACTCTGTGTCGGACTCTGTGAAATCTCTGACGCGACTCTGATTTTGATCCTAATTACCTGTATAAATTCCAAAGTAAATATGTTATAATTTAATTATTCGTTTAATTCTTCGAGAGTTGTGTCTCTTTGTTGTCCATACCAGTGTTTGATCTAATAGATAATTTATAATATTAATTTGACATAATTATTTATATTCATTTGTATAATTGTTCTGGCTAAGAGCCGTTTGAAATTAGTTAATGATTGGTCCAGTAGAAGTTGGGAGCTGATATAGATTCAGCTATTTGTAAATATCTTACTCCATATTTAATTTAGCCATTAAATAAAGAAGAGAATTAAAATAAATTCAGTGCACTCTTAGTTTCTTGATATTGTATAAAGTGTTTTCAGCGGAAGATGATATCGTCCTTACAAGGTAAGGGTTTAATTGTTTATTTTGGATTTTGTTGGGAAGGCAGATCATCGGTGAGTTCTACTCACCGACAAGAGAAGTTTCGAACCTGGGTGATAAAAATTTTCGAAACTTAGATTTCGCTGGTAGGCCGTGTCGAGCGGTATCCCGCTTCGACACCCTGAGTAAGTGCGATATTATTTTAAAGAAAATGGTTATCATTACTGAACAGAATTTAATGCATCTAAATTTATAATTATATATACATAAGACAAGAGTGTCCCGGATCATAATTAAAATAAATATAAATATATAAAAATTACAGAAGTTTAAAAATGATGCAGATTTTACAATTTTACACACAAGTGACGCGAGATTAAGAATCTCGTCACGACAACTTCTAGGGCTCTCAATAGTATGTACTACGAGCATTGGATATGTATGGTAGAAGCTAGCGACAGTGCATTCCATAAGTAAATACTATCGATTATTCTGTTTATTGTCACCATCGTATCCTCAGGAATCATGAGTGTACACGTAGGATATAAGAACGAGGACAAGTTTCTTGATAACTAACGTTTATTCACAAGCACAAAGTGAACAGGAACAATATGCACTCAACAGCACATTAATACTACTATGCAGCACATTAATGCTGCAAATTTCTCAGAATAAGCAATATTATTCTCAAGACACTGACGAAGAATAATTTCACAAAACAACTGCTATTATTCTCAAAACATTGACAAAAATCTCAGTCCAATGCAACTTGTGTCACGTCTATGCGTCAACTTCACTACAACGGAGGGATGAATCCTTTTTATAATCTCTCTGTAGAAACTTCTGGAAATATCTATCTCAAAGAATAATCGTTCTATCGAAAAGTTTCTGGAACATTCCGGAAGTTGCCAAATGGGCGACAAATCTCCAAATTTGGAAACATTTTTTTCTAACTGGAAAATCCTGGCAACCCTGTTCTTATGCCATCTTCACGCTATGCTGACGTCATGGACTGTGTTTTCTTCGCTTGGCCTTCGAGACAGACGAAACAGGAGGCACCGAAAGTAATATTATGCGATCGCAATATTATAAATCCAGTACTGGAAAGCATTCACAATACTACAAAAATAAGTATTGCAAGTTATAGCCACGAACAGCAGAATTCTCAATGATATAAAAGATGTTATCTTTACTTCAAGCATATTCAGTTGAACAGTTTTCCCGTGGATATAGCTTATTTGTACAGAATGCAGTGGCAATAGAAATTAGAAATCACGCATTTTTGAAAATATTTTCTGCGCCTGACAAAATCAACTGACACAAACATTAAATTTATGGACAATCGAGTTTAAACTGTGATACTTTCTGTCCAAAACAAGGTCCTATTGCTAGCTAGAGTATCGATTTCAAATTTGAAATTGTCACAGTTTCTGAATTAAACCATTTTTGAATTGGACATTAACACTATCTCGGTCAGACTTGGTGAAGATTCATACATATTTATAGTTTTGAAAAGTGTGATATAATAAAGAAGTCTCAACTTTTAAGCATAAATTACAAATATATATGAATATAAATAAAACGGTTATATGACGGATGCAGCACTAATATAATACAATGCATATGCATTTAAAAGATCTTTCAACATCACGATTTTTACACAGGGGAAAAATAGATGCCATATTTTATTTTTAAATAAGTCACGGGATCGCTTCATATAATATGGGTGTAATTATTATTTCAATTTTTATTTAAGAAACGGTCTAACATATTTTGCTGAATTTTCTTTATCCATTTTACATGATAATTTGAATATTTCCTAAAATTTTTGAAGCAATTTGTGAATTTTAACTCCGCTTAAAAAATGTTCGAAAAATTATGTCCCACAGGGATCAATGTATTTCATTTTTTCAACTCAGGTTAAATCCAAAACTAATTGGATGACATTGTTCATTTTCAGTTCCAAATGTCCCACAGACTTTCTCGACAAAGTACTAAAAGTTCATTTTAATAAAGTCATTTTTAGGGCAGTTATCGTGCGAACGGACAAACAGACAGACAGAATGTACAAAGTCATAAACACTTTAAAACTTTGTAGAAAAGTTTTAAAAATGAGTTAAAATAGATAAAGGTAAGTATGAATTTTCATTACAAGAATATCAGAACTGTGAAATGGGAATTTAACATTGATACACTTTTTCAATTACATTGTTAAAAACAAAGGAATCTAAAAGATGCAGAATGATGTAAGGCGAAGTACTTAAGGCGAATGAATTAAAGCGAAGTAATTAAGGTTGTTGTTGAGACCCAGACCGTCCGACCTACCAGAAAGGTGTAAGGCAACTGTTTGGACGGCCGGGAAGTGCCACCCAATTTAGACCGGAACCCAGTGGGGGAGGTATCCGCAGGGACCGTACCGTCCTTCCCCTACCACCAACCTATCGGAAGGACTTACGGACCCACATGTTTAACGTGATCGTACTCCGCGTGAACACGGCGGCAGTGGCGGGAATCGAACTCGGGCCTACCGAGTTCAATTCCCATGCGCTAACCACTGGACTACCGCGCCTGAAGTAATTAAAGTGAAAGAATTAAGGCAAAGTAAATGATTTTCAATCACAAATCGGCATAAACCATCGTGAGTTATAGAATAAGGTTAAAAATAGTGAATAAGTTTAGAAAATATTTTCAAAATATCCCACTAATAAAAAAAAATATAGTGAAAGGAACTAATAAGCTTAGGCAACTAGTGGTTTAATAACATGAATTGTGCTTTTTAATGTCTGATATTCACCCTCCATATTTGTCTAACTTGAAAATATATTAAAATTTTATAACTTGTGTATCCTAAAGTTATATTAATGCGAAGACTCCAATAAAAATCAGAGCCAAAAATCATTACATAGATAGTTTTTTTTCTTCGATTTTTACTCCAATGAATGTGGAATTGCATGACCTCAATATTCATGTTACAACTTTAAAGTATTAGACAATTTGAAAGCTGTTCCTAGGCATTGTAGATGCATTTTCTGCTTATTGAACACATACACTTCATTTTAAGCTCGTTATTCCAAGCATTTTGGTAGTTATATTCTGTTTTAGAGGAATAAAAAAAATCGATGTTCTTTGCAGTTTTTATTCCAACATAATAAAAAACTCGTTAAATGCAGCAACGGGACATTACTTATCGTTTATAAAACAATTCATCATTTTTAAAAGCTAAAAGATAGCATCAAAGAGAACAACTAAATTCTGAAGGAATCCATCGCTTGTTTTCGCATAATTAATTTATTGATCTAAATTATTTTCCGTTAAAAATTTAATTCAAGGCTATCACAAATTTTGACAGATAATATACTTCTCGGATCCATCATTGCATGGGAAAATATTCGTCTGCGTGAAAATGAAATCATTTTTGTATATAATAAAAATTAAAAAAAAAAATTAATTTATGTTTCCGCTTATAATTTTTTCTCACTCACTATATAGTAGCATTTACTTGCTTGTGTCCTTAAAAAAGCTTATTAAGTCATCAAAATTAACTGCTAATTTTATATTCAAAACTTTTACTTTTATATTCTTAACTGATATTAAGCAATCACGTTCAATTTCAAGTTGCATGCGTTACGAATTGAAATGACAGAAGTACATATAGTGCGCTTCATAAAAATTGAAGATACTTTTCTGTCAAGATATATCATTGACGAATATATATTCTCACCAGAAATAAAGTTGAAGCGTCCTTGAATATACAATATTATAAAATTTAAATTAATAATAATAAAGCATTTAGAAATAATTTAATAAAAAGTGTACATTTATACGTCAAATGTTCAGCAATTTTATTTTGCAAGTAATTTATTTATTTTGCATTTCATTCCAAATTCCATCCTGCATATCACACTTAAAAAACGTCAGCTCAATATATTTACTAAAGGACACGTAAGAATTGATGAATGTTTAAAAATGTCAAATATTAATGACAATTTAAATAATAAATATTTTAATGATACATAATGATATTATAATAACATTTTAAGTTTAAATGAATTTTAATTTATGCATCATAAGTAATGTATTTACGTATGGTAATTTATTTACTTAAGACGAAGCCGGACTATACATACCGGTCGGTTTTCCTAAAAGAAGCATTGTGCAAATACTGTACGAAACGCATTATATCCTTTTGTGAGACCAGTACGCATCATTTTCAGATTTTGGTGTTTGCTATTAAACAAAAGGCTCAGACAAGTAGCTCAAATTTTAACAGTCTTAGTTCGAAAAGTTATGACCCCAATAAATATATGTGACCCAAATTATAAGAATGACTTGGGGCAACAACAATGCTTAGGGCCAGGACTTGAAATACATTTCATTCGATTCAAAGCCACCAATAGAAAATGACTTAAGTTTCGCAGAAATATAGATGACTATTGTAAATATGGCTAAAAACTGCTAAGCAATATATTCCATTATATTAAAATATACTAATTATTAATTCATCAATTGGTGTCATTTTCGCATGTTTCAAGTCATTTTTGCCAATTTGGCGACACAATTGGCAATTCAGCTTTGACACTATATTAAAAGTCGCCAAAATGGCGATTCATCAAATTAATCCTCAAGGTTCTTAAATTTATCGCCAAGTGCTATATATTTTATGATACTTAGTACTGTCTATGTATATGAATATGTAACATTTTACATACATTTTTTAACAACGTGCAATATCTCGAGAACTGTTCAATCTAGTGTTCTAAAATTTGTGCTATTCGCTATAGAAAAAATTATGTATAAAATTATTAAGTATTTAGCAATATTAAATGTCCTGATATTTTTATGATTTTTGAAGAATTCATTAAAAAATGTAAGAGTTTTCGAACGTTTCACCACGTTTAAAATCCGTAAAGTTCCAGTATTCACCAATTGCACCAAGTTTGGTTCAAAACGCTCCATTCGTTCGTGAGATATCACATCTCCAGACTCACGGACACACACACTAACACACAATACACATACACACATATTAGCATATATACACACATACTAAATACACACATTAACTTATATACATACATACACACAGAGACATCATTTCAAAAGCGTTCGATTCGCGTTCAGAGATGCTTGAAACGTGATCTTTCGTCGAAAACTAGAATTCGGGTTTTCGACTCCATCATAATACTTTCCCTATGCATTATACCATAGATATAGGGACAGTAATAATATTAATAGTTTTTAGTGAGAAAAAAAATTATATTTTAAGTCGTGAACATAAAAATTCAAAGCCATAAATATTTGCCCACCAAGAAGTAATTGTGAGATCGTAACGAAACTTGGCATGAAGGTACGTGGCAGTCAAATATGCAAATGATTAGAAATACATCGTGATTGAGCATTGCGTAATGCCACCAGAGTGCGTTGAACTCCGTTCTCCCTGGCGCAGAAAAAAGATACGCAGAGACTTTTTGTCTGTACTCAATCTGTTGCAGAGGGACGATTTTTCATTAGGGATGTCGTTTCGTCACCATCGAAGACAATATGATCAGCTGTCAGAGTTCGAGAGGGGAAGAATCATCGAGGTGATGGAAGCCGAGTAGTCAGTTCGGCCCGCCACCTAGGCCGTTTTGACTTTACTGTGAGGAGGTGTTTGGACCAGTGGACTATAGTGAGATCGCATAAACGGCATCCAGGCTCAGGATGCCCTCAGCAGACCGCCATCCGGACCAATGGACCTCGGATGTCCGCCATCCGGACCAATAGCCGAGAAGACCGTCACTTCACCCGACACGCACGCGCAGCGCCAACTGCATCATTGTCCGCTATCCGGACACAGACAGCACTTCATTAAGGGTCCCTGTGTCTGTCTGCACCATTTCGAGGCGCTTGGCTGAGGGACATTTGGTATCGCAGCGCCCATTACGTGTGCTGCCAATGATACCCACCCACCGTCGTCTTCGTTTGGAGTGGTATCGTGCTCGACGTTATTGAACCGCAACTGAATGGAACCAGGTCGTCTTTAGAGACGAATCGAGATTCAGTTTGGGTTGTGATGACAAAGGTGTACATATGTGGAGGCCCCGTGGTTAACGCCTCAATCTTGTCCTCTCTTTACAGAAGCTCACCGTTCTCACAGCCGGTGTGATGTATGGGTTGCCGTCGCATACGACACTCGGTCACTTCTAATATTGATCCACTGAACCATGACAGCTCAGCGTTACGTTCATAACATCCTTTAGCCACATGTATTGCCACTCATGGCTGGGCTCAGAGTAGGCATTTTTAAACAGGACAATGCATGGCCACACTCAGCAAGGGTGTCACAGGAATGCCTCCCCCAGATTACTACCCATCCCTGGCCTGCCGGATCCCCAGATTTGTGACCGATCGAGCATGTCTAGCATCACTTGGGACGACAAGTTGGACAACCTACGAGTTTGGTCGAACTAGAGGCGCGCTTACAACAACTGTGGAATGAGACGATGCAGGGCACCATACATGACCTGTATGCCTCATTGCCAGCCCGTATAGCATCGTATATTCACGCTAGAGGTTGCCCAACAGGGTACTAGAATCTCAATTTGTTTGTAGTTTTTTCTGTAATAAATCATCCTTTTGCTTTCATTATGTAATCACATACTTATATCAACGTCGCACTGACATGCATACAATTCTGTTCGATTCTGACAACTCTTTTTTGTTGCGCAAATTTTTATGGCAATGAGTGAGTGTATTTCTTCAAAAATATAATACATTTAAATTATATCTATATTTTAATATATATATATATATATATATATATATATTAAAATATAATGACAAAAATATCATTAAATGCAACGACTCCAAGAATACCACTTTTAAATATATTCTAAAAAATAAAAATTATCATTCTCATTATACTTATTTTGAGAACTTTGAACTTTTAATAAACAAATTAATATAATTTTCCTGAACACATCGACCAATTATATGTTGAATATTTTAAAAGGAAAAGAACAGGACACTGAATATGCTCAAATAATGTCATGGGATGAAATATTGGTACATATCGGAGGTTAAAGTCTTTCTGACTAGAAACTCCTCATTAGGAACATATTGTGACTGGATCTAATAGAAATAAAAACATCCACACAAAAATAACATATTATTAAGTTTACTACACAAGTCATGAAATTACAGATAACATATTGCGAATGTCATAACTAATTGAATGTTTGTTAAACTTGGTCTTCATTCAAGATAATTATTTATAGAGATCCTATGAATATCTTTAACCACCCCAATAACTTTCTAGGGAAAGGCTCGTGAGTGCACATGATAGGTTCATTTATAGTAAAGTGACCATGCCCGATCGAATAAAAGTGATTGTAGTGCCCCTAGTAGAGAATTTAAAAGTTAGTGTTGTAAATCCAGGCAAAAAAAAGAAGACAAAAAAAATCTAATTATAAAGTTATAGGAAATTGTCCAATCAATTGTAATCGACAAGAAATGTTCGTTTTCAAATATACGTGTAGTAATATTCTCAATTGGACTAATGAAGAGTTGCTAGCAGATTGAAAATGATGTCTAGTTTATAAGAAAGGAGACGTTTTAAATTCCTCAAATTATAGAGGAATAAGCTTATTGTGAACAGCATATAAACGTTTCTCAAATCGCTATTTGTAAAAATTGTGCCTGTTTACTGAGGCAATTGGAGAATAGTACTGTGGATTTATAAGTGGAATATCTACCCCAAAACAAATCTTTACTTAGATATTAGTCAGATTCTGAAAAAATGTAAATAATTTAGTCACATATCATCTTTTAATTAATTTTAAATTTGCGTATGATAGCTCTGGCGGAGCTGGTCCTTTACCGGCTATGGAAGAAGTTGAAATACTTGAAAAATTAATGGAATCTTATATTCACTCTAACTCGTTCCATTATACAGATCCAAGTGGGAGTCTCAAAATCTTTTGATATTGAAAAATGTATTAATCAAGACATACGGTTGTTTGTCTACGTTTTAACTTAGTCTAAAAAAAGTAATTGTAATTTAATCAACATTATGTAAACATCTACCTCAAATCTATGCAAATTATTGCATATGGGTGACATCGATATTATAGCCAGAGCCATTAAAGATCTTAAGGAGACCATCGTCTTAAAAAGCGCTGCTGTTAAAATGCATCTGAAAATTAACCAAAGCAAATGTTAATACGTGGTTTTTATCCAAAGCGGGACTTTTGCCACTCGTGTTTGAACATTTGAACTATCTCAAATAAACTGTAAAAAATAATATTAGTTTAGAAATCCAAAAACGAATATTATATCTGAAAATCGCTGTTTTCATGGATTAGGATTTTTTTTAGATCATGCATAATTTGGAGAAGGTAGAAATTACAATTTTATAAACTTCTTATAAGACCTAAAATGGGTCTTATATTTATGCTTCAGAAACATAAAATATCAAAGGAAATCATGAAAAACTCTTTGCCTTTTTGAGAAAAAATTATGCTCAGTATTTTGTGTAGAATTCAGGAAAATGATATTTGCAGAAGAAGATACAACTTTGAACTATGCAAATTATATAAAGATTCAATAAAATTAAATATATTAAAATTAACAGCATGCAATGAGCAAGACATTTGATGAAAATGGAAAACAACAGAATCAAAAAGAAATTTTTTAACTCCACATTAATGGAGAAAAAACCGGGAGGATGAAGTTAAGATGGGTTAATTGCGCGGGCAAGGATTTTTGAGGTGGTAAGGAATAAAAATTGGAGAAGCATTGCTTCAAAACTAACTACTTGGGAGGATCTCGAGATAGGCCAGAGCCGACAGTGGGCTGCCAGACTATTCAGGATGATGTGGAGGACAATAAAATTGTTACATAAGGCATTTATTTGACGTAATAGATTTATTTACGAACTGCTTTTCTATGCAGAAGTGATAAAATAAACACTTACATATCCAGAAATCATACATATAGGCTGAACATATAGCCAGATCATACTTACACTTACATACAGCCTGTTTAAAGTGCTTTCGGCCAGCAAAATGTGGATTGGAATGCGAGAGAGATTACGTCGTACTTTGACAAACACTACAAGTGTGTGAGCCAACGTCCCTAACGTGCTGAAAACACCGGTTCTCGTTAGATCACCGTAGTCAAGCAGCATAGGGCGCGATTAGTATTTGGGTGTGGGTGACCACCTGGGTACAACGCGTGCTGTTGGCATATTTGGGGCGCGGTAGTCCGGTGGTTTGAGCGCTGGATTAGCAAGCTGCCACAATTTCCGCCGTTTTCATGCGGAGTAGGATCACGTTAAGGTCCGTATATGTGGGTCCGCAAGTCCTTCCGAGAGGTTGGTGGTAGGGGAAAGAGGGTACGGTCACTGTGGATGCCTCCCCCACTGGGTTCTGGTCTAAATTGGGTGGCACTTCCCGGCAGTCCAAACGGTTACCTTGCACCTTTCTGGTAGGGCAGACGGTCTGGGTCTCAACAACAACACTAAAAGTGCCATCATGTTGCACACCCTATTGATACAACTCTTTTACAGATAATTTATTGCCTTCAGTATACACGTTTTGCTCTATCTTAATGTGGATCCCTAATAATTAGATAAAGCTTTACAACATTGCAACTGGCATTTTCGTTCATCTCACCTTGTTCCCGAGCTTTTTATCCTAGCATTTTTAAATATCTTCTTGAGGCGTCGCAATCCCCTTCATTCCATTGTGAATAGTCATTTTATATACGAATACCTAAAGTGTACACTCATTAGAGCTCTCAGAGCTTATCTTACAAGATTATTGCGGTGTAGAGTTAACGCTCTAAAGAATTTCTGACAATCGCTCAAAATAGACTTAAGAGACACCTTTCTATGTAGAAAAAACTGTAGTCTGACCATATACAATGGGATATATAACGTAACGGCTGATAAATTAGTAAAATACACTTTGTACAAAGGATAAGGAAAACTTCAGCAACGTATAGAAGCAAAAATGACACAATAATGCAGCATACAGCTGCTTCGAGGATATAGTGGATCCACTCCTTCAGTGCAAGTGAACCAACAAACTCGAAATCCAAACATGAAAGATCAATCATGCTTAAAGCATTGATTATGAAACACTTTCCAACTTCAATGCAATTTTATTTAAACATGTCTAAAATGCAATACATTCCTCGGTAATATTTAAAAACTTATCACAATACTACATTAATTTATTATATTTGAAAACTTAAACCTTCAAATAAAAAAATGAACTTCATTCAAATGACAGCATTGAAATATAAATTGCCTGGTTTAAACATCTCTAAAATGTGATACATTCCTCGGTAATAATTTTAGAATTATCATAATACTACGATAATTTATTATATTTGAAAACTTCATCGAAAACAACTGAAATTCATTCAAATGACGTCATAGAAAAAATAACACGCCTGCCTCTCTCTATAAAAGCAGCATTTCATTCATAAATAATTTCCCATTCATGTCATTTATCACAATACTATAATAACCTATTTTATTTAAAATTTAAGACCACGGAGCTACAAGTAATTAAACTCTATGCGTAAAACTTCATCGAAAAAAATCGTCCTTCTCTTTATAAAATCAATGAATATTTCATTCCTATCAGCTACGGAGACTCCATGAACTAAATGATTTTGTGTTAAAGAAATACAGCAATTTTAATACAACTAATTCTACATATTTTGCTGTTTATAATTTACATAAGTGAAAAATAGGCTGAAAAAATCGTTGTAGAAATAATCAAATTTGGATGAGCATTTAAACTCAAATATATTGCAATTGCGTTGTTTCAGTATGTAGATGCACATAATTTAAACAAAAATAAAGTGGTTTTAGGACGGATGCAACACTCAATATGAATTAAAAAGAACTTTAAAACTCACGATTTTGAGACAAGATGGATGCCATATATCATTTTGAAGTGGGTCACGTGATCTTTTCATATCATGGTCACATGATCGCTTCATATAAGAGGCCTTAAATTTACCTTAAATTTTCGAAGCAATTTGTGAATTTTAAATCCGCTTAACAAATGTTTGAAAACTAGATCCCATAGGGCTCAATGCATTTCATTTTGTCAACCCGTGTTCAATCCAAAACTAATTGGGTGATATTATTTATTTATATTCACATAGGTCCTACAGACCGTCTGAACAACATACTAAAATTTCATTTTGATTAAGTCATTTTTACGGCAGTTATCGTGCTAGCGGACAGACAGACAGACAGAATGAACAAAGTCATAAACACTTTTCAACTTTGTTGTAAAGTGCTAAAAGTAATCCAAGACAATTTTCCCATTCCCCTTTTGGACTTCGGATTTGTTGGCTCTTTTGCAGTAATGAAGGCGATCCAACATATCCTCGAAACATCTGTATGCTGCATTATTATACTATTTGTGTTTATATAAGTTTTATTTTGATTGTTGATTGTTTTAATATCGTATTTATTATTAAAGACAACCGTACTCTAAAATTACTTAAACAATCCTTAAACTTTTAACCTGCGTTATATGTGCCAGAAAAAACATAATCACATATATTACTTGGCAATCTAACCAATTCCTCTCCCAATGTTTCAGAACAAAATCAAATGACACGGAAAATCTTCAGAGAGAGATAAAATCCCTCCCCATCCAAATAAATAACAGATCACTAAGTCTCCTACACTCATATAACGAATGACACAAATGCCAAAGTTTTAGGGCAAGAATGTGGAACAAATCGCGACGCCGAATACTTAGTTCACTAGAATTCCGGAAAATCGAAACCTACCCCCTTGCGCTCCCTGGCGAGAACGTGGAGCAACCACGTGGATCCGGATAACAGTCCGGACGGGAGTTCAGTCTTTGATAGTCCGTGGTAAACACAGGTTGCATACCGGACTGTCTTTAAATGATCGGGAAAATGTGCTGGCCACGGCGCGTGGAAATCGCCGTTGGATACTGGATTATCATTATGCAGTTGGCCGTGCAATGTAAGTAGAACTTAAAATATCGATATATATTTTAAGCGCTGCTATAGTGGGGTAAAATTAAAGAAAAAATTTAACATTCCAGGAAATGTACAATATGAAATAACATTAAATAATTGCGAAAATATGTATTGATATGGTACGTAGATAATACGTAGTTTATACATATTTAAGCGCGTAATATAACAAGAACATATTATAGTATGGCTCTTGAAGTGTATTTTCTAAATAAAACAATATATGATACACAATTTATATTTCGATTTCTTTTGAAAATGAAACAACAAAAATTTAAATAGTGTCTAATATATTGAAGTTTTTTTTTCTAGAAGAACGCTTAAAAAGCATGTTCCCCCCTTAATGTTATTGGCGGCATGAAATTCTTAACAATAAATTAAAAATAAAAAATTACTTAGATTCCCTGTACCAGTAACATACAAACTTTGTTTTAAACCAGAATGACACATAACGTCTTCATACAAGTGTATAGAAATAAAACTATAAATATTAAAATGATTCATATTTTACATCTGTTTCTTCAATATTCGTCTATAACATGATTAAAACACACTATATATATATATATATATATATATATATATATATATGTATATATATTGCCCAAAATGCATTCATAACAGTTTAATATTAAGTAGTACTACAAATTTTAATAAAAATTAACTGATAAAATTAACTGAATTTTAATAAAAATTAACTAATAAAAGTATATTTTATATGTAATATATACCATTCTAAAAAGTAGCAATTTTATAGATTGGGATATTGGGTTTGAAAATGATTCCAGCAGTTAAAATAATACATTGAAAAAAAATTAATAAAATTTCATCACTTTATGCTTTCCTTTACTGCTATTTTATTTAATTGAATTTTGTAATATAAAAGTGAAAATATATAGTCTAAACAGTTACAAACTCAACAGCGTATAACTATTTTTATCTGAAAATTCAGATAAAATATCAAAGTTAAACATGCTTAAATTTCTTTTTAATTGTCTTAAACTGAAGATAGCGCATCAACGAGCGTTTATTAAAAATTTCAGATACATTTAAAATGGAATTTACTGAAAGGTAAAGAATTTTTAGTTAGAGAGGTTGGACGCGAAAACTCTACTAAACTTCATCACTAAACTTGTAGTAATACATTTATGGATGAACTTCATAATAGTGTCTAAAGGACAATGTAAGAAATCAGTATGACATTATGATCAAATTTAACATAAAATATATTATGGAAAATTGGCAGATTTTATAATATGCAATACACAGCAATATAATACGGATGTAATATTTATGTTACGGATAGACCAATATCATATGATACTTAAATTCAAAAGCACACTATATTTTAATGTATTTCTGATAGTGTATTTACTTAATAAGCTTTAACAGCACATTTAATAATTTACTTAGTAAGTATAGTATTATCTCTAAATTTTTCAAATGCTTCTGCATACACACAAATCATTTATAATATTGTTCAACTGTTAAAGAAATAAAAAAACCTCACACTCAAGTTTCATTTATTATTTACATGAATAAGTAACATATTTTGTATTTGATTGCTAGAAAACATAAAAATGCCACCTATTTTTTCATGTTTGCTATCTGGGTAGTAAGTAAATGTGTATTAAATGAGCAGCAGTTAAATTTATTTGGATGCCATCAAGTCGAAAAATAACACATGACTCAAATGTAAGAGTCGTTTAGATTAAAAAAAAACAAACAAAAAAAACAATTCTTTCCGTACACACTGGCATGAAAGTATTAAAATCCAATTTTGCAGCATATTTTGAATTTCTTTGAATTTTTTAATGTGTTCGTTATTCAAACAAAGTAAACGCGTCGTAAATAAATTGACACGTTTTTTCATAACAAACGTGTCAGTTACTTATAATTTACGAATATTATATGTTTTATAAATGAAATATTTCAAAGAAATGTGACAAAGAAATATTTACAAAATTTGAGAATATGAGAAGTATTTACAAAATTTGAGAATACAAGAGATAAAAGCAAAGTTGTTCAAACAGCTCTTTATACAACACAGTTTATTGATTGATAGAACAAGGAATAAATTGGTAAGATGTATTAACGCATGATGTATTAACGTAAGATGATATGCATTGGAAATTTAATAGAAGATACGGTTACATAATATTTAATTTCTCTAGAAGAAGTTATGGTTACATAAAATTTAATTTGTTTAGAAAAGTTATGGTTTCATAAAATTTAATTTGTTTAGAAAAGTTATGGTTACATAAAATTTAATTTGTTTAGAAAAGTTACGGTTACATGAAATTAATTTGTTTGGAAAAGTTATGGTTATATAAAATTTTATTTGTTTAGAAAAGTTATGATTACATAAAATCTAATTAGTTTAGAAAAGTTTTAAAGTTTCATTTATCATTTAAGTGAATAAATTTACACAAAATATACTTACTAAATAAAGTGATAATTATACAGCATGTTTTCTATCACATTTCATATCTCCATATAAAGTAAACTTTCAAAGCAAAGTAAACTTTCTATGCATTGTAAAATACATTTCGCAGTTTATATTTATATATTCACACGTTTCTGAGGCAGAAAAATATGCTTAGGAAATACATTCTTTACAAAGAATAAATGTTATTTTAAAAGCGTAAATATATATATTTTGCTTTTCAGAATATGCAAAATGCTCCTCTATAACCGTTTTCTTATGTTCTGAATAAAATCTCTAAACATAAAATGCAATGTTTTTAATTTCGCATAATGTATAATAAAGGAGTTATCATTCCCGGAATTTATTGCGATGAGAAATCCCGTATTAAGGGCTTAAAATTATGTGAGTTCCTCTTGTTTTCTATATACGATTATATACCTATTATGAACACTAACTGAAACTATAGAACTGAACTCTGTAAAATCAATTTTATTCGAATATAAAATCTAAGAATCTATAGCTAAACTGGCGTTTTTGTGTTTCTCATGATAATCTTTATCTGAACGTAAACATCTTGATTGCATGCATTAGTTATTTGCATAGTAAAATATTTCGATGGAAAAATGGTATCAGTAATACACTATTTCACGAAATGACAGTTTAAAGGGTGTTATTCAAAATAACTGCATTGCCTTCTTTTTAACACTCTATAACATAGTTGAAAAATGTTTATGACTTTGTTCATTCTGTCTTTCTGTCCGTTGGCACAATAACTGCCGTAAAAATGACTTTATCAAAATGAAATTTTAGTATGTTGTTGAAACGGTCTGTGGGACATGTGGTAATGTAAATTAATACTATTACCCAATTAGTTTTGGATTAAACTCGGATTGAAAAAAAGGAAATACATTGAATTTATCGCATAAAATATATAAAAAAATTACAGAAAAATATGTTCTGTAAATCTGAAAGATAAATATTTAAAATTGATATACCTTTAAATTAAATAGTAATATCTGTTAATGTTTTAATGTAACAGACTGCTATATTATCAGTATTGTCAAACAAAATGCATTCGAAAATTTTCAATATAGCGGAAGTTAGATCCAACACAATGCAAGTATACCTATTCAAATGTCCATGTTTAATCCATAATATCTATATTTTACTTTTATTACTTCATCACTTTCGCTCACATGTAGAAATATTATATTTACATAAAAATACGATGTATCCGAAAATTTAGTTTTGTAAATAAATTTATTTCCTCCAAATAGTATACTTTGTAAATTAGAATGATGATTTTTATCCATTAGTTCGAATTTCTATATTCATCTTTGAAATATTGAACAATATTGTAATAAAATAAAATATTACAATCATTTGGTGGGAGCAGTATTTAAAAAAGTTTCTAAATTTCATATAAAACATCATAAAATTACATGTTTAATCGCTTTAATGGTTTACATACACACATATCTACATGCTTTGTAGTACGCAAATTAATAATGCAAATTGTCGTGTATTTAATTTCAGTTGCTGTTGGCTATTTATAGTCCGTAACTTCATGCAAAGAAACATGAAATTCGGGGCATATGAAAACAAGCAAGATTGAGGTTTAAATAGACAAGACATTTTTGATAGAACGAAAAAAATAACACTTTTAAGCATAATTTATTTACGTTCCTGTTAATGACAAGAAAGGAAAAAAAAAGACTAATTACTTAACCGTACATTTATTTTTTCTAAACTATTTTGACTTGAGAGCTGATTGATGCTTAAGTATTTTTCCGCTGTTGAACTTTCATAACACTTGAGTATTTCATTACTGACAATAAAGTTCATAAAAATACTTTTTTACTAGGTTTTTAAAATGTTGGAACGCAAATAAATGTTGCTACAGATTGGACATTATTTTAATATGATGGCTATTATAGAATGAAATAAAAGTAATAATATCGGTTTCTATCCTTTATAAGAGATTATTCTAGTAATATGGAGGAAGCGAAGAAAATGACATAAATTCGTTATACTACAGGACAGTTGGTGAAACATTATTTTTAGATATCCCGAAATATATGTAAGTCAATATTTGGGGAATTATTTCAACTAAATAATTTAAACTTTTAAAATTCATACCAGAAACCTTAAAATAAAATATCAATTAATATTATTTTAACTGAATAATTTTAATTAACTAATAATTTTAACTAATACTTTAACTAATAATTTTACTTAAATAATTTTAAAACTAAATAGTTTTTTGTATAACGTAAATTGAACGTTTTATATAATATAAACGATGAGTGCATACAAATTAGAAAGCAAATCAAACTTCAATAGTCTGATTTTAATACAGTTTTAAGTACAAATGTTTACTGGAATCAAACACATTTTGATCACAATTTGGTTATCTGCTGTGCCTACAGTTTATTTTTTGAGGGCTTAAATGCAAGTAGATAGTACTCAAACATAAACACATATCTCATTTTATAAGCAGTCGGCTTTATCCGTGTGTTTTTAATAATTGTACATAACTTTTCTTTACTAACTGTCCGTAACTTTTTTTACTAGTTGTCTAATTTACTAATTTTACTAATTTTTGTTAGCTGACAGTATATTTTTTAATAATAGTCTGTATATTGTTTAATAAATTGTCCGTGGCACTGCAATATATATATTCATAAAGAATTAGAAAAATGCATAACTACTTTAACAACATTTAGACTAAAAGTAGATCTGAAAAAATGGTGCAAACATGGTCTAAAGTATAATGTTGCGATTCTTATGTTGATGACAAGACAAGAAACAACAACAAGAATTATTTTTACTTCTTCACCTGCTAACTGTATTTTATACCTATAAGTCTCAATGATGTTCGTTGTTTAAGGATTTTTATAACATTATTATTTAATCTTTTTTAATGTTCCATTATAAACAATGGAAATGTTTTCGTGAGATTTCAATATATCTTTTAAAGAAATAAAAATTGAATGAATATCGAATTATATTTAATTGAATGGTAATATTTTTATTATTGCTCAAATAAATTTTAAGAATATAACAGATATTTAAGATATTTCTGAATTTTCAGAAATATTTCATGTATTCCTTTATTTTTTTCCCTTTACTTTAAGATTTAACATTTTAAAATAACTTTTACATAAATAAAATTTTGAATTAATATTTATTATATTATTGTTACAGTAAATTATGTGCATAATCTTAAAATTTAATTTCAACCTTTATCTCTGATACAGCGGTAACAAATTGGCTTTTTAAAATAAGTCGAAAAAATGTTACTCTCTCTCTCTTTCTCTCTCTTACTCACTCACTAACTCACTCACTCACACTCACACACACATACCACTTCAAAAAAATTCGAGTTCAGGAACATTTAGAACATGCTCATTAGTGGAACACTCAAATTCGCATTTCATAACACTTTCCCTGTCTCAGTATTTTTCATGTGCATTATACTGTCTACCAAATGAAAACGGATATTTAATTAAAAGTGAATTCAGTATAATTTCAAATATTTATGAGTGTTATTTTTTGTGCAACTAAACTCAATTTAATGAATTATGAAAGTAATAACGAGAAAACGAATTTGAGGCTGTAGGGAAACTCATCTGCTGTTCACATTAGATTTTTATTTTTCAGTTTTCTTTTATTTTTGACGTAATTTACGTTCAAACATATTTATGATATTTAGATAGAAGTGTTAGAACCAGCCGAACGTTTCATCCTAAGACAATGAACTGTAATGAGCAACGAAAATGCATGGAAAGGGCAAAATTATAGTCATGCCGTACGTAAATGACGTAACGTAATGACGTGAACTTTTGATAGATGAAGATATCCAACGAAAGAAACTGCACGCTGAGTTCCATCTTTGTATGTTCTTTGGGAGGCAAGAACAAGTCTGTCAGAGATGTTGAACGAAGAGACACGAAGAAAATATATAGGGAAGAAAATGCACTAAATCGCACGTTTTAAAATAATATAAAGAGTATAAAGGGAAAACTCCTTTTAATAAAAGTCTTTTAATTTGATTACACCATTAAGACGTTAAAATTGCACAAAAATGGTTTTTATGTAATTTTGAAGTCTTAATGATGTGATCAAAATAGAAGATTTTTTGTGTTGTTTATGTAATTTTAACGTTTTAATGGTGTGACCTAATTAAAAGACATGCTTTTTATACAACTTTAGCGTTCTACTGGTGTGCTGAAATGAAAATGCTTTCGTGGTTTTTATGTAAGTTTAGCGTCTTAATGGTGGGATGAAATTTAAATACTTTTATGGTTTTGATGTAATCTTAACGTCTCAATGGTGGGATCAAATCAAAATACGTTTATGAAAATGATTTTATTATAAAGTGTATTACTTTATATAATTTTTAGACATGTCGCTATCCTCGTTAAAATATAAAGAATATCCGCATAAATTAGACATCATATCAAATGTGATATTTTTTTTTAATTTAAGGAGCACATTTATCTACAGATTTTCACTAAAAACAAGTACATCCAAATATGATAATGAATGTTTGCAGTGCATAAAGCCTTTACATTTTAAATACATTTAAACGCTAAGTACTCAAACATAAACACATCTTATCTCGTTTAAACTGCTGCCGGCTATTAATTGTCTATGTCCTCATGTAACGAATAAAAAAAAATACTTTACCGATGCTTCGACAAGATTGAGCTTAAAAGTAGACAAGAAAGAACTTGTTTTTAGAGAGTAAAAAATAAATCTCTGAAGTATAATTTATTTACGTTCCTGTTAATGACAAGGAAATAAAGACTTTAATTACTTTTTCTATTTATTCCTTTTTCTTCAAAACTTTTTTGACTCGAAAGCTTACTGACAGTTAAGTATTTTTTCATCGTTTTTCTTGAGAGTCTCTTGAGAATCCCATTAAAATATAATGACGTTGATAAAAGTGATTCAAAATAGGGAATTTTAAGAGTGGACACTCAATAAATAGTGCATTAAATAGATATGAAGTTTAACGCATGTTACAAGTTTAAAAATGGCAGAACGCATTTGGGCAGAACGCATGGCTTTAATTCGTATTGATGTGAATAACATCTATGGTTGTGATTTTCCTGGCAGGAAAACGGAACGTTACGGAAAATGTAAATAATTTGGGCCCCTACACCTTCGAACTTTATAAATAAAAATACAAATAATATTTCTTGTTTTATCGTAATTATGGTCCAGATTATGAATATATAAAATAATTTCAATATTTTTACATTTTAAACTTTTTTTTCTCCAAAAAATCTCAAAAGTAACTTTCCGAGGGTATCTTGTTTTCATTTTCCCAACTTTCACTCGAAATATATAGTAAACTATAAAATATAGATATAAAACATAAACGACACAAATTCGTACTATAAAATTTAGTATTAAAATATATTTTCATTATTTAAAAGAGCTGTTATAGTTTTCCAGTAGTATTCTCGTCAAAATGAAGAAGATTGAATATATTCGTAATGTTTGTAATATTTATACCTCAAAACCTGGAAAAGTTAGCTTTAAACAATAAGCAAGAATGTGTTGCAATTTAAAATCACTATAAGTGTATGTAATTGGATTTTAAATAATTTTTTTTTTAAAAAAAAAATTAAAAAAAAAATGTCTGTCTGAACAATTATTTTTTTTCATTTTTTTACTTTCGCTCAAAAAAAAAACTATTAAAGATACCAAATAGATGTTCATTCCTAGGGCTCTTTGATTTTCTGCTGCAGATGACACAGACATACAGGGAGCCATCTATCTTCCTTTAATGTTACAGCTTTGCGGCAGTTTTTAAATTATGTAGTGTTTTATTTGGCAGACTTGTCCGATATTTTGAATTTTGTCAGTGTGAGAATTCGTGTTTAAGAGAATTTAAAACGTGAAATACTGTCCAATTAAAAAAAAAATGAAAAATATATTTTAACAGTATATCATACCTTCGTCGGAGTTATTTTATTATTTATTTCTATATTTACGTATAAAAGCAGTATTCAATTATCAAAATTTAGTGTATTTATTTATTTAAAAGTTTTTAAATGTATGATTTAATAGAAAAATATGAATTTTAGGAATTTTGCTTTTGCACTGAATGTTATTCGGCACAACTGCAATACGTGTAAGTAAACAAATACATATAAAAATTATTTAACTAGCATCTTTAAAAATATGAGTTTTCCATATCTGCATGTCGATATTTTTGAGCGAAATTTAGAGAAAAGCGTGACATTTGTATTTTTGTCAATTAGCACGAATACTAAATCACTGCCTTGATAACGTATAACAACAACATTACGAAGTTTACTAGCTGCCCAACGTCTCAGAACTTCAACTGTAGTGTATACAGGCACTATAATTATACAGACACATAAATTTCAGTACAATTATAGTTATACAGATTCAACGATAGTTATACAGATTCAATTACAGTTATACAGATTCAATTACGGTTATACAGATTTTTTTACAGTTATGCAGATTCAATTACAGTTTTATACAGATTCAATTATACAGCTTCAATTACACAGATTCAATCCAGTTATATAGATTCAATTATATATTTAACTATATTATGCAGACACATACATTTCAGTGCACATATACATGTGTCGCTGTAAATAGTTAACCAATGTTATTAAGGGCCTGAATTGTGCAAATTTATAGAAATTTAGAAGTTTCAACCCTATTATAAAGCATTTACTATATGTACAGTATTGTATGGAAAGTATTAAACGAACGTTAAAATATTATTTAAACGTCAATATCCAGTAAATTTGACAGCATGTCCTTTGTCGCTCTCATGTAGCCAAAACTTTTCCTGTCAGCCTCGAGACAAGATGAGGTGATTAAAGTAATGATCTTATCCGTATTATATTCTCCAAATGTTCGCAAAAGTTAAGTAAAGTTTTCATAACTGAGAGTAATAAAGCATCATAGACGTGCAACAGCAATATGAATCCCTTGTGAAGTAATCGCGGACGTCCAGTATGGTGGTTCCAGACGAAATGGTTTTGCGTTAATAACGTTGTAAAATAAAATATTGAAGTATAAAAAGTAAAACCAT
The DNA here is from genome assembly GCA_951213105.1 of Amaurobius ferox. Classification (NCBI taxonomy): domain Eukaryota; kingdom Metazoa; phylum Arthropoda; class Arachnida; order Araneae; family Amaurobiidae; genus Amaurobius; species Amaurobius ferox. Next base: position 145,866,891 of record OX578134.1, on the reverse strand, counting down.
TGTATTTCAGAAACTAAGAACTCGCTTCGAAATACAGTTATATATCTTTGTATGGATGGCAAAAAGCTGTAAATTATTCTCTCATAGCACGTTCGTTTTCGATTTTACAAACTTAAAAAACAGTAATTTTTTAATCTTCTTCAACTTAATAAGACGATTGCCCAAAGAGTTTTGTAAAACAAATTATTGATCTAAAACCTGGATTATCTACCGTGCATTTTTGTTGCTCTTTTATATCAATCGTTTACAGTTTAGAAGATATTTCGCAAACATGGTTTAGAAGATTTAAACAAAGTGAAGTGAACCCTCGCTCGGTTTCTTTACTAAAATATTAAAATTATCTTTATTTGTTCATAAATGGTACCATATTTCTGATAAAACACGTATAAATTGTTTAGATTTGTATCTAATAAGTTTGGGTATAATATATAAGAGTGCGAAGTTTTTACATCTTTCATAACGCTCAGATTTCAATTGGATACTACGACCACATTCAAGTCAAAAGTATCAGATAACGCATTAAAATAATTGTTTGACAGTTTAGTGTCATTAAAAGTCATAAATAAATACAGAAATGGAATAATCATAATTCGCTATGATTATTTGTTACGTGAACACTCTGTTCATTTTGATGACAAAGTGCAAAGTACCCAACTTAAGCACTACTTACCTCATTTAACTTCTGTCGGGTATTAATTGCGCGTATCTTTCTAGTAAAAATAAAACTTAATTTGCCGTTGCTTTGACAACATTGAGATTATAAATAGACATGAAAAACTTGTTCTCAGCGAAAAAAAATTAAAGCTCTGAAGTATAATTTATTTACGTTCTTATTCATCAGAAGAAGAAAAAATAATCAATCAGATTTTTTTTTTATTTTTACGAAGAGCTCGTCAAAGCGTAAGCGTCTTCTTCCCTTCGTACTTGAGTGCTTCTTGAAAATTCCATTAAAGTTTAATAAAGATATTTTTTAAATGTTTTATAAAGTATTTAAACTTAAAAACAGGTTGCATCACTTCAATAAGTGTTCAATAGTACGTTCAAGTCTAGTTCGCATTCATATTATAGACACATTTACTTCAATGGAACTTAATCCATTTTTACATCGCAATTAAAATAATAAATTCAGGTATAAGTTAACTTTCATCTCTTTATCTTACATGTCGATTATATAAACAATTATAATACAGTAGTGTTCGATATGTTCTCGAAAATTATGATATTTCCTAGCGTTTTAACGATGTACATATTTTCAGAAAAATTTTGCAAATTCAATTTTAATGTTAAGGTACTCAACTATAAAAGCAAATGCTGTCATTTCAATTTTAGTAGATACAATCAAAATTTATATGAAGGGAGAGACAGCTACGCAAGCATGAAAGTAAATGTGTATATGCAATTGTAAAATAATATTTAGGGATATTTTGAGTGCTAAAATGATTTTCTTAGAAATCCTTACGAATTTCCTACACTAATATTGCGTAGTGAAATACTATTTATTTTTATTCTCTATTTCTATCTCTACTTATAATAAAACATAGTGTGTGTTTGACGGGGAACGCTTCCGGGACAATTCACTCCAGAGAATAAAAACAGAAACGGTTTACATTTGCCGCCATCTATCGGCAGAAAATATAACTAAAGTTCTCGCAAGTTGAATCGATTAGAAACTGCCTCAATAATATTCTCACAAAAGCTCCTTTTAGATTTGTGATGCTCTTTGAAGCAATTGAAGTAGCCTTCATTTTTTTCCAAGTTCATCCTCGCAGATAATTTCCCTACCAGATCGGAGAAAGATTGTTAAACAAACTCGATAGTGTAAACAAACCCGTTCCTTTCCCGTGATTCATTCACTGCGTTCATTGGAGATTCTTTATAGTAACGTTTTTTAATATTCTTATATATTAAGATAAATACAAACAGAATTGATTTAATTATAATGTTTATTTATTTTCGTATATTTACATATAATTTATTTTCGTATATTTACATATAATTTATTTTCGTATATTTAAATATTTTCGCCAAAAATAAAATACTCAATACTCAAAACGATATGAGTTTAGTAAATATTTGATTTTGCTGTTGGCAATTGGCAACAATAATTTGTATTTTCGTTTTTAAGCAGCTTTCATTATTTTTTCGGAAACGTTTCTTTAAAGTCCCTATTACATGACAGTATTTGGAACAGCAAAACCGTTCACAAAACAGCTCAGACAACAAATTTAGCTGCAGCATTTTAAGTTTAATCCTAAAATATTATTGTTGAGTGAACGGTTGTGCGAAAATCGACCAATCAGAAGTGCGTAAATCCGAACGTCACAGGTGACGTGCTTTCGAGTTATTTTATTTCTTACTTTAATGGCGACCAAGATAGCCGATAGACTGTTTTGGAATGCGTTAGAATCTCGAGATAGAAAAAAATAATAGAACTTCCACTAAATTATAGACACCTGCGGGATATAAAATATCCAAATTATACGAAAAAACACACTAAAGAATGCTTTCTGAAAAAGACGGCATTAGACAGGAAGGGCTTGATAGAATGGATGGGCTTAAAATAGCATTGCCGAATGGAAGTGCTAAAGTCTGGAAATGGAAAAATAATAATAGAACTTTAACCAAATTACGGACATCTATGAAATATGAAACATCTAAATTATACGAAAAAATATTAAAGAATGCTTCTGGGAATGAAATCGGCGGCATTAAAGGGGAGGGGCGAGTTAGAAACGCGGGGCCTAAAGTGTCATTTCCGGGCGAAATTGCTAAAGTCTGAAGATGAAAAAATAATAATAGGACTTTTACCAAATTACAGTCAACTGTGAAAAATTAAAGATCCAAATTATATGCAAAAAACACCAAAGTCTACTTCTTGAAATGAAATCGGCAGCATTAGAGAGCAGGGGCGTGTTAGAAAGACAGGGGCCTAAAGTATCATTGCCGGGCTGAATTGCTGAAGTCTGGAGATGCAAACGGAAAAAAGAAAATAATTTTTACCAAATTACAGACACTTTTGAAATATAAAAGATTTAAAGTATACGAAAAATACACTGAAGAATGCTTTGTGGAATGAAATCAGCGGCATTAGAGAGAATGGGCCTGTTAAAAAAGAGGGGCCTAAAGTGTGATTGACGGGCGAAATTGCCGAAGTTCGGTTATAAAAATTGCCCGGTGTAATAACACTATTATTCAATCGAAACAGAACCTTTGGGATGTTAACATTATCTTTACAGTAAGAGAACGAAGCGATTACGAAGCAAGCGAATGCAAAGGGAAAAAGTTTCCCCATTTGCTGCTTTCAGTGACGTCACTTTCGTTCTGTGCTGCGTGGAGTGACGTCACAAACGTTCCAAAGCTGTTTTGCGAATGGTTTGTGTCCCAAATTACCTCCGTGTAATAGGGCATTAACAGTATCGACTGTTCTTACAGTAACGATTCTTTATAGTAACGTTTTTTGATATTGTTATTAAGATAAAGACAAACAGAATTGATTTAATTATGTTACGTGTTCACGGGTTGGAAGTAAGGGTAATCTTCATATCTTAGCTCAAAATGGTAGAACAGCTAATATTATGTATCCAGAAGCTCTTCAATATTACTATTAATAACGGGGTATTAAATAATAGCATGAATGATACTTAACATAAATGATTTTTAACATAATTTTCTAGATATTTTACAGAAATTGCGCTTCTCTTACTGTACATACATTTTTTACATGCTTTTTAATTTTAATTTAGTCATTTCCACAAATATTATGTCGAAAAGGCCCATGTAATATAATTTATAAATTTTTGCTGCAAAGAATTATGTAATTTTTTTTTTTTTGGGGGGGGACGCTTAATGAGGAAATATGCCTATAGCGGAATCAGCCTTATTTAGCGGTGTCGCAGACCCAGACTGTCCGACTCACCAATGGGCAAGAGCAGCTGTTTGAACGGCCGGTAATTTAGCGGTGTGTAACAAAAGGGGTAAGGCATCCATGTACTCCACCTCAAAAAGGGTGGATGTGGAAATGAGTACAAAGGAGTAGCATTTTCTTTATTTTTACACTTCAAAACATGTGATCAAAATTACAGGATTTAAATACACGATATACATGTTTAATTGCATTTTATTTTTCATATTTTATTTCTTGTCCAATTCATAAAATATTTTTGATGTTTTTTTTATTTGACTATGCTCACTAACTACGCCGACAACCATCGTCTGGTACAGCTATCGATTCTCACCCTAACAGCCACCTGGTCGTGCAGGGCCCAACCACTTCTACTATCATGTTGAGAGATAGTTTTTAAACGAGCAGTATCCCGTTAGGCACCCAGGGCCTGCCCACAACTTTGGTAAAAATTCGATATTTGCACATTTTCTGATTGCTGTACGAGAGGAAGGCTGGACGCCGTAGGCTGCTAGTTTAGGGATATTTTAAGTACTGAAATTATTTTCTGAGAAATACTTACGAATTTCCTACGCTAATATTGTGTAGCGAAATACTATTTATTTTTATTGTTCTACTGGGGATGAAAGGGCGTTTCACAGTGCTTCGAAAAAAAAAAGAACGAACATCCTTATTTCCAATTGATAGACATACACATTTTTGCTTAATAATTTATCCTATCTTCACTATTTAATCACCTGCTGTCTAATAACAGTTGGTGTACATTACAAGTTTTTTTATCCTATAGAAAACCATTAGATATTTAAAAATTAAATATATATATATTTGTTTTTAATTATATCTAAAATATTATTAAAATGTTGAGAAAAATGTTTTTTTGAATTATTTACAAAATATTCAAATGAAATACGGAGTCAGCCAAGTTTTCACATAATTTAACAACGGTCGATTTGCATAATATATTTATTCACTTTAAATTTCTTTACAAAGTATTTTAAGTGGTAGATGGATTTTTAAAAGAAAAGTGAATGGCTAGATTTTCCTTCTTGTCATTCTTTGCAGTTTATCTTTTTGAATATTATAAACAAAGTGTTTTTTAACGAAACTAAAATTGGTTATCTAAAATACACGTTTTTAATTAGCGTTTTTCAGTAATATGGTCTGTCTAGACGAAATGGTCCAAGGGAGGTGTGTACCTATAAGCACCAGAAAAACATCTATTTCTTTATTTCCAGTTCTATCAGTGTTTTGTCAGCGATTTTTCTGTCTACCAATAGTTGCTTGCCCACGTATCAGAATAATAGTAGTATGTCAGCCTATTACGTAAGCTACTGGTCATATGTAGCGGGATGCATCAGACTACAAGCTTGCGGGATAATTAAAAATGTACCACTGCAATAAGTTTCCGTCCTTGGTAGGTAATTAGAAATGTACTGTTGTAATAACTTTTCACCACACAAATCATATTGAAAACATCTTACAGATAATTCAAGTTGAGAACGTTTTTAAAAATTAACTAAGCGAATCACAGAAGGCGGCTAGTAACTTAATATAGTACATAATTGTTACTGTTATATAATTATTTTTAATCATTATGTAAGGAGCTCTAAAGCACTACCTCTAAATTGAAAAATAAATTACTTAAATTACTTAGGATATATCTTAATTATCTAGAATGTGTTACAACTTGAATATTTATTGAAAACAAAATTCAATTAAGTTTTCATTTATATTCTAAATCGATTTTCTGGTTAGAACTTTTGTAATTATTTTGCTTCCCTTTTTCAGTCAACATCATATTTTTTCCTGCTTTGAAAATACTTCCCTATATTTCCCTATTGAATCAATTTAAGATAATAATAATTTTGTTTTACATTTTTCAGATTAAGAGTATAATTTTGTTTTACGTCTTTTAGATTATGGTTTGAAACATTTAACACGTTTTGAACAACTATAAATATCAATCCAATGTGTCTATGACAGAAAGCGAAATTTAATAAAAAAATTTTGATTGATTATTTAAATCAGTGCTAGTACATGGGTGTTGCTTTTATTTGAAATCTGATCAAATGGAGTTTTAAAATTTTTATTTTATAATCTTTTTTATTCAAAAATAGAAAATATGACCGTGAAAATTCGACTAATATTAAGGGTTAAATTATGTAATCGTTAAAATCCCTTAATTTTTTATGTGAAAAAATAGCTACATTATATGCATGTCATTTATTAATTAAAAGTTAATGGAACAATTAACTGAAAAAAGAGTAGAATTATAATCCTTTAATTTAACTATTGATTACAACTAAAAAAAATGTTGTTATAAAAAAATTATGTTTATTTTATTGTTAAAAATAGTTATTGACACTTTGCTGAATTACCTAATTAAATCACTAAAATTTTAAATAGCAAAAACTCACAAAGTAAGCACTAATGATATATTTGTTTATATTTTATAAGAATTTAAATTAAGCTATGCTAAAATAAATAACCTTGCAAGCAGCAAAATATGGAAATTTCGAAATAAATCACTTAAAATAATAAATAAAGTCGAAATAAATCATTTCTAAATAAATCACTCAAATTAGAGATCTCCGTCCCTTGTTCGCTAAGCTTCGCCAACCCCCGTAACTCGCTTCGCAAGTTGGGTGGCTTCGCCTCCAATCGCTAACACTCGCCGATCTCTCTTCGCGAGCACTTTCGTGATTCCTGCTGCGCAGGAGTGCACGCAGGATTCCTGCTACGCCTGCTGGGGACATTCATTTTAACTGATATTCACCACCCCTAGAGCTTGCTGCGCTATCGCTTTCAATCTGGAGTGCGTGTACGACCGCATGGTGTCCCATGCTCGCTGACGCTCGTAAAACTCCGGGACCCCGACCTCCATTGGCTGGCGCTCATTAATTGGATATAGCCACAAAAGTGATGTCCCTTTTGTGGCTTCGCCTCATTATTCGCTGACGCTCACCAACCGACTTAACTTTGCGAACAATCTCAGCAAGCTTTGCCCCAGATCGCTACGCTCGCCAACTTTGAATATCGTTTCGTCAGTTATAGCTCTTCGTCTTCGACTTCGAATTTCTAGCGTTTGCACCATGAATTCTTTCATACAGTCTAAGAACGATTGCTTACTTACTATCTTTGGAAGAAGCTGCAAAATTTCATAACTTTCTGCTGGTTGTTCGTAATACAGTGGTAAACTATCGTGTTATGCTTTCAGTATATACAATATATTTACAATAGTATTTTATACAATATATTTACAATAAAATAATATATGAGATATTTGCAAAATATATTATGCGAGATACTTACAACCATAAAACGTATAATGTTGTACAATATAACAATAAAATAGTGATGTTCATGATAACTTTTTACCATATGCAATAAATAACATTGCAGTCATGGTTAGAAATAAATACCTATACTTTTAACGTTTTTATTGCCTCAATAATTCAGGCCACGACCATTTCGTAACGTTTCTGCTAGAAACCAATCAGAATGAATCTTGAAATCATCTCGACCAATTAAATCTTTGCACGTAGTAATAAAAAATTTTCACTTCAGAAGTGCCTGAAAAATTGAATAACTCATTAACTAAATCGAAATTTAAAAAAGGGATCAGTCCTGCAAAAATCCTGCTATGTAGGTACATGCAAACAAAAATTGGAGGTCTTGCTATTGTTAGTCAGCCCAGAACACGAACTAGCAGCTCAAATACTCCCCTGACATTAAATATTTCCGAAACTAACCCTTAAATCGAAAAATGGTTTATATCAATGTATTCCCCTAATATTTCTCTACAAGTGTATCAAATTTCATACTTTGGTATACTATAGATTTTGCGGTACGTGATAGAAAAACTCAATGAACGAGAAATCTGCCAAACAGCGGCGGAGTCAGCGATTTTTTTTAATATAGAGAGATCATATAGTTTGGAGAAAGTACTGTTTTTAAGCAAATTTTCAAATTCGAGATTTTGATTCTAATATATGTGTCAGGACCTCCTGAACACGTTTGACTTATTTTGGAATGGTGCCCACTTTTGCTGTCTGTTTGACAGCTGCCACAAATATTAATGGATGTTTCTTGACATAGCAGCATGGGATACAACTTGACATAATCATTCATAAAAAGAGCTATGTATGGCTCAATGATAAGGGCAAAATAACTGCGATTCAATTTTTGTGTTCAATTTTTGTGACTTCATTAGCTCCTTCGGGGGCGAGTTATCCTCCCCCCCCCCGGATGTACAGTGTCACGTTTTGTATCAATCGAAAAATATTTCATGCTCTTTAAAGGGAAGGGTAACATGCTACAATTGCAATTATTTGAATCAACAATAGAGTTTAAAAATAAAAATTGGAAAATATTGTAATATATATTTTTATGAAAGAAAAAAAATCACATGCTACTTAAAAATTGATTCTTGCATGAGAAAGTCAAGTGCAGTCACACTACAATTGTTTATGTACAACATTATTGAAAGTTCACATCTTCGAAAATGTGTCTGCTATCAAATATACAGGCTTTAGTATTTCTGAAGGCTTTGAAAATTTGTTTTTAGTACATTTGTATCTGTTATATGAAGCATTCCCTGCATAATGCAATGCTTTTCTTTCTTTCATTGCGAATTAAATTGTACACTAATATTTGGTAAAATTTTGTATCGCGCGTATCTAACTTCGCACTTAAAAATATTGTTAGAATCCAATATGCAATATAGTCCATGTATTAAACGATTTAAATAATTAAAAACATCGTTTAAATTATGAAATCGATGGATTGAGTTTCAATCAATAGATTCCAAAATTTTTTAATTTTAATTCTAACTTATTTTCTAATATGCCAATAATGTATTTAAACTGTTGTTATTCAATTTGAAAAAGTGAATCACGCTACTATGACAACGAACAAAACATCGTCAAGTGTGCATATTGTTGCGAACGTGTAATTTTCTATCACTGGCGTTTTCTCTTTCGCATCTTGCTTTCGACATGGCGGAGAAAGTACCATCATGTGAGCGGTCCATGACGTAGGCATGACGTGAGCGTAGGATTGCCATTTGCGAAACTTAGAGGAAAGGTTGCCAAATTTGGCGCTACATCCTGTTGCTACATCCTGAATATTCGAGAAAGACCCGGAAATAACGATCTTCGTGATATTAAGATTTTTCTAGAAGTTTCTATGGAGAGTCTATAAATAGGAGTCATCACTGAGTCGAGGGTGCAGTTGTGGAGTTGACAAGATATGAGCTACAGTAACTTTCGTTAATGTTTTGAGAATATAGTTTTGGGAAATTTCTTTGTCAGAATTTCGAGAATAATATAGCTTATATTGTGAAATTAGTGGAATATTTAACAGCTGTTTGATTGTATATTATTCCTGTTTACATTCTGCTTGTGAATAAAATGTTAGTTACCCAGAAACTTGACCCATTCTTGTATGCTGTGTGTACACCCACCGATTTTTGAGGATACGTTCATAAAAATATGAATAAACTAAAAGTTAAAATTGTCATGCAATGAGGTGCATAAAATTGTAAAGGATTTCCTCTTACCAACCCTCCTACAGAATTTGCTTATAAGATCTTGCTTATTATATCATTGGATTTGAGTTTACTATTATTAAACACACGCGAGGTACCACGTCTTCCAATTAATATAGTCAATTATTATACGACTGTCTTTCGAAACATCATCAATATATCAGTCATTATAAATCTCAATTATTTTTGAACAACCTGCGCCCCCCAAAACAGTATGTTCCATTACCACAGATATCAAAACTCACTATATTTCGAATCCAGTGCACTAATTTCCAGTAAGATACAGTGAGTATCAAAAAATTAAATTTTATTTTCTAAGATATTGCATTTTCAGGAATTTGCCGGCAATTTAATTAAATAAACGTTATTTCTGACAAATTTTCTATATTTTGCAAATTAGTCGCCAATGTCACCTAATTTATATCAAAGCGTTACTTATACACAAGGAGGTCATACATAAATGATGAATCCATACCTTCATGTTCTTGACGATTAATTAACATTTTGTCAATTGAAGTCTGACGCTTTTGCTGATTTTGTTAATTAACACAAGACTGGTTTGTTCAAACTAACATGCAAAATCCTCAACTTTTGCAATTGGGATTTAACTAATATTACGTGAAATAAATTTACATTGGCTGTTTGTGTGGCGCCAAAATAGAAAACTATTACAAAAAGTAAATTATCTCGGCAATGGTACGAACTAGATTCACGAGAATGGTGTTAACAGATTTTCGCATAATATTACATATTGAAAGGGAATATATTTCCCGATACTAACTACTTTCTAAATTATGTTTTTATATTATTGTAGATTTATATATTTATTAATTTGTTTTAAGAACTTGCAATATGTCCATAATTGTTGCTATTAGCATTTCAACGTTTGTATCATTGGTTGATATTGATATCTTTGCTATTGACACAATGATTATATAAATATTGTGGAAGGTCCTGATATTTTACTCTCTTTTTCAAATAACACTTCTAAAATTTGACAGCTATAGAACATTTGATCACGTTTAAACTATTATGTTTACAGTATGTACCGATTGTAAGACTCGTTTCAAATTACGTCGTAAACGTTACATGTGTTCAGGAAATATCGTATTCGTAGGCATATAGGAGATCGGAATGGGGTAGAACAGGGTAGGGGTCTACTTCACACACGTGACGCTGGAGTAGGCGGACTTTCTCCGAAACTCTTCATTCGCACACTGTGCGTCGTTCAATAAGGACATGTTGATTACTGATAGTCATGGACACATTTTATTTCGAAATACGTAGTTAAATAGAGCATGCTATTGTACTAATCTGAAGTTTTTAAACCAAGGTATGTCATCTTTAACCTTTTCTCAATTAAAGTTTAACCCACTGCAGCATGATTTTAAGTGCGTTTCGACCTGACATAATGGAGCAAAAATATTGCTGGTGGTACGTAATGTCCCATTTTCTCAAGCAATGTGTCTGGGGAGAAAGGGGGAAAACAAAGAGAAAGCTATTAGATAGAACAGCGAAGAAAACTGCTGAAAAAGGACTTGAACTAAGAATGCCGAGCTAAAAGATAGAGAAAAGGATGCAAAAGAAAAATAATGGTGCGTCATATTTGTATTGTTGTCGTAATATGTTTGTATTGCTGTCGCAATATGTTTGTATTGTTGTCGCAGCATGTTTGTATTGTTGTCGCAGCATGTTTGTATTGTTGTCGCTGCATGTTTGTATTGTTGTGAACTGTATTCAACTTAAACTGAAAGTTGGATTTCATGAATTAAGAGTAAAAATTTGGCTCATAAGTCATGTCTCAAAATAGAAAGCTACGATGATGAATTCCTATACTTATTTGTGAACTTCGTCAGCTACGAAGTAAACATAAATGTGTATACCTGCATATGGGCAGAATTATGCAAAATACGATTCGTTCTTTTAAAAAATTAATTTTAGGAATTTGGGATATTTTCATACCTCATGCAGATTTAAGCATGTTTGAATAAGCGAATTTATATTTTTAAGTGGTTTCTTAGCATTTACACGTTCCGAACATGAAGTATCCCATATCACCTCACTATCCCCCCTATATATATATATATATATATATATATATATATATATATATGTGTGTGTGTGCTTGTATGTATATATATACATACAAGCACACATGCGTGCGCACATAATTTAATTCACCACAAAAACGTTGGATTTCAGTTCAGGGATTCTTCAAACTCTAATAGGAATTTGAAATCCCGTCACTTTAATCTTGCTATACACCGTGTATGCAGAAACTATGTTTGCAAGGAAAGTAATACATTACGCCTGTATGCAGATAATATGCATATTGAAAAAATAATAGAAAATGCTTGAACAAATATAAAAACCAAATTGTACATATTTTAAATAGCTCTGGAATTCAAAATTCATTTATTTGCTTTGAAGAACGATAACATTTATTCAAACAGATTTTTTTTTACTGCTTTAAAGAAGATTTGAGTTTTGAATAAAATCAAAGGATCCGAAAATGGTTTAATTTGATGAAGAACACAGCATGTTTTGTGCCCTCAGGTAAATACCTAACAAAAACACGAATCCTAACAGATCATGAATACTCATTGAATAATTTTGTTGGAATTTCTTTTGGAAAAAAAAATGTTTCAAAAGGGTTATTTTGTGCAGGGGTTTACATAAATAGATTCTATTTATGTTTTTTTACTTTATCTGAAAGATGGTAAATGCATTCAGTAAATAAATCTATAGAGATATAAGACGTCCGTGATAGTAAAAAAAAACTAAAAATAGGTTTTTAATTTAGAAAAGAATAGAAAATTGAATTTTTCATTGCAGCGGAGACGCAGAGGTAATAATCAGGCACACCATTACTGCCAGTAGTCTTTTCTTATTATGAGGCAAGTTTTTATTTTAATTTCGAAGGGGGCATATATTAATATTTTGCTAAAAATGTTATTCAGTTGAGGATATTTAAAGAGAAACTACGACTGATTTACGTTACAACCTAGTAAAATCATAAAATTCTAGCACACGCAGCGAGGAAATATCTTATACTGTAAAACATTTGCACACATGTTACTGAAAGTTCTATATATATATATATATATATATATATATATATATATAACTAAAAATAAAGCTTCGACAGACGATAGATAGCCAAGGATTTTTGAAATGAAGCTGGCATTTTCATGTGAAAGCTTTTCTTATCAGTTTGCTGAAATTATCAACCTACTTTTCTTATCAGTTGCTGAAAAAATGAGCAAATGTTGCAGAATGTTTTACATTCTATTAGCTGAAGACCAAATCATTGATATGCGTCTTTGCAATTGATTAAAATTATCAACAGGTTTCCTAGGGAAAACAGCCTCCTATTATAGAAGAAACGACAAATCAACAATGTCAGCTAATTAAGGAAGGCCTCTGTAAAAAAAATAGCTGTAACACGCGACAGGAAAGAAATCGGAGTAAAAGTGAAAAGGGATACATAAGAAAAAATAAAATGAACATTAGAAGAATTCCAAATATTTGTTGAATGAATAAACCTGCAAACTAAATTGACCTTTTACATGATAAATAGGAAAACATAATTTTGGAGGCTGCGATAACAACATCATCATCGCTTTAACATGACGACGCGATAATACCGCTATTACTGGGGTAATAACAACGTTGCGATGCAAGCGTTCGAATGTTTTACGATTGGGCAATCGTCTATGGGGGAAAACGTTCCCCGTAGGGTCCCTTGTGCCTCTTTGTCATTCCTATTTGCAGCTTCATAGATAAAATGCATATTGACTTTTTCCCTATTTGCAAATTCCTTCATCGTCTCAAATGTTTGAGCTGCGAATAATTGCTGCAAACTAATAAGGCCGTACATTCGGTATTACGAAAATTCCATCTTCTGCCCCAGATGAAATTTGCATACGTGGTTTTCTTCTTCAACCAGAAAATAACAATCAGAATGACGTTTTTGTGTTTACAGAGCGGCCGCTTTCCAACGAGTAAGCGCCCTGTAACGTCTTTACGTTTTATTTCCTACTCGGTTAACTGTAACAAAAAATGCTTGGATTGGTGTGTACTACCACCTTATAAAAGTTGACCCATATTTTTTTAATCACCCTATATATGTGTGTGCGTGTGTTTGTTATCTATAAACTTAAAAAAATAAAAATTATTAATCCATCTCCAGAGATAAATATTCTTATTTATTTACCCCAAAAGTGTTCACCCCCAGAGCAGTTACAATGTGTTTCGGTGATAAACTGCAAATTTACAGTAAAAAAGTTTGACATTATTAATTTCATATAATACCTTCAACTTATTTTGAAGTATATGCAAGTACATGTGATTGTATTTCTGTACCGAATACAATTATAAGCACCTGTATGTTAAACGTGCTACGCTCGCTCGGAGTGCTAGGTGCGCCATTTAGAATTGAAACTGCAGTGATTTTCATAATAATGACGTATAGCGCGCAGATATTTTGCTTAACTTCTCTTCAGACAAAGAGGAACACTTGATGTATCGATAAAAGCCCAGATTTACCATGCTTTGCTGGGTTTATAATGTGAAAATATTTTTTTCTGTGTCTAAAACAGAACAGATGTAGACGCTCATGATATGAATTATATAACATAAAAATATATTTTTTTTCGCAAAATCTATGATCGTAAACTTTAGAAGTAAACTAACATTAATCAAAATAAGAAAACTACATATAAATGTGAAAAACGAGGAATCTGGATTATAAAAGCTCGGAAGCGTACTATGAACGCCTTGCGATTGTGCATGTAACATTAAGCAGCGCTGAGTATCGAAGGGTTAAGAACTTGTGTAGTGTGTTAACAGATACTCGTTTGCCAGAATTTAAATTTTAAACAATATATTTGACTTAAACGTTATTCTGGCTAATTCACTTGTATTAAGTTTCCAACTCCTTAACTTATTTATTATGGGCAGTGTTCATGACAAAATATATATTACAATTTTCCTGAAAGTTTATGGTAGGAATCAAATATTTGTCCCACTGATACATATTTAACATCAACGACATGACATATGCGATTCCGTACATACCAGTTGGATCGTCATTTTTCCATTTGGCGATATATTCTTCGTGGTCTGTAAACTAAACAAGTACTGCAACGCAGCTGCTTATTACTTCAAGTTAAGTCCCAAAGTATTTATCGTATTTGGAATTATAGAAATAAATGGTATTTATAACAGTTTATTAGTATTATAAAATTGAATACTGGTTTAAATTGATATTAAGTTCCATTTCCTTTACCTCTTGACAATGAGTAATATATGGAATGTATAACAAACAGTCTTAATTTATCAGTATTATAAAATTAAGCATTTGCTTAAATTGACACATTCACAGACGACCTTAATAGCAGGTTATTCATGCGAAATTTTGTGTGAAGAGCATTCATTAAGGTATATGTCTATCAAATTAATACATATGGAAAGAAAAGTAGTAAGCTTTGAATTAAAATTAAATAATAATAAAATAAAGTGCATAATGTGTTAATTTGACCTATTCTTAGGATAAAGTTGACTAAAAATGACATATAAACTGACTATTCAAATATGCATATGTAAATTTCATAATACCCTAGAGTTCTCTGACTTTTATATTTAATCAGGATCTTATACCTTTTTTTCTGGAATTTAATAGGATTATTAAGTTTCGATTGTATCTATTCTGCAGAAATAAACTTGGCTTAAACTGGCTTTTCTCTGTAAAGCACATCAATCCCAAACAAGAAAGATCAATCATGCATAAAGCATTAATTATGAAACAATTTCCAAGTTCATTGCAATTTCATTTAAACATCTCTAAACTGCGGTACAGTCCTCGGTAATATTTTTAAAATTATCACAATACTACATTAATTTATTATATTTGAAAACTTAAAACTTCATCGAAAAATATAAACTTCATTCAAATGACGGCATTGAAATATAAATTGCCTGGTTTAAACATCTCTAAAATGCGATGCATTCCTCGGTAATATTTTTAAAACTATCATAATACTACAATAATTTATTATATTTGAAAACTTCATTGAAAACAACTGAAATTTATTCAAATGACGTCATCGAAATATTAAACGATTGGCTCTCTCTATAAAGGCAGCATTTTATTCATAAACATTTTTCCATTCATTTCCTTCATTACAATACTACAATAATTTATTTTATTTAAAAACTTAAGACCATGGGGATGCAAGTAATTAAACTCTATGCTTAAAACTTCGTCGAAAAAATCGTTCTTCTCTCTGTAAAATCCATAAATATTTCATTCATATCAGCGATATTGCAGACTCCATGAGCTAAATAGTTTTGCGTTAAAGAAATGCAGCAATTCTTATACAACTCATTCTACTTATTTTGCTGTTTACATTTTCCATAAGTTACATTTCCATATATTTTATGGGATAATTTGAATATTTCCTAAAGGCTTCGTTGTAGAAATAATCAAATTTGGATGATAATTTAAACTCAAATATATTGTAATTGCGTTGGTTCAGTATGTTTTGCACAGAATTTAAGCAAAAATAAAGCAGGTTTAGGAAGAATTCAACACTAAATATGAATTAAAAAAAACTTAAAATCACAATTTTGTCACAAGATGGATGCCACATTTTATTTTGAAGTGGATCACGTGATCTCTCCATATAAAGGGTGTAATGATTATTTTAATTTTTACTTAGAAAACTACTGAATATTTTTTCTGAATTTTGTTTTATATATTTTATGTGATAATTTGAATATTTCCTAAAATTTTCGAAACAATTTGTGAATTTTAAATCCGCTTAAAAATGTTTGAAACATTAGGTTCCGTGGACTTCAATGTATTTCATTTTTTCATCCCGGGTTCAATTCAAAACTAATTGGGTGATATTATATATTTATATTCCCATAGGTTTCACTGATCGTCTGAACAACATACTAAAATTTCATTTTGATAAAGTCATTTTTACGGCAGTTATCGTGCTAAGGGACAGACAGACAGACAGAATGAGCAAGGTCATAAACACTTTTCAACTTTGTTGTAAAATGTTAAAAACCATTACTTCAGCAAATGCCAGAAAATTTATTATATCTTGCAATTTTGTATATTGCGCAGGTATTATATCCACGAGGCCGTAAGATAAAAGTCATAAAATCTTATTGGCGAATTTTGTGATGATTAATCTGAATTGTCACAAGCGGCCTCATTCCTTTCAATCCCAATATTTTTAAAACCGTATGCTTGAGTTCCGTTACATGACTGTTTCTACCGGCCGTCCAAATAGTTGCTCTTAGTCCTCTGGACGAGTCGGACGGTCTGGGTCTTCAACATGACTGTTTCTAGTTAGTCAACACATGTAACATAGCAAACTCATCGCACTTAAGTTGTTTGGTGGTATTGCGTTAGTTGCTATTCGATGTTGATGACTTCTAGCAAGATCAAAACCAGTCCAACGATACCAATTGTTACAGGAGGACTATGATTATTATTTGTTGAAACGTCCCTTATCGGCAGTTTTGCGTACAAGGAGCTTTATCTAACTGTACTTTTATTACATAATATGTACTGAGCATCCACACTCATGCAAGTTCACGGATGCCATACGAAAGTGTAAATCTATCAACGTTTAACACCCTAAATCTTAATTCTGTCACATTTTTTTTCATTCACGTGTACCGAACTTTGAAAATATATATTAAAATGTTTCACAAATATAGCGTAAAATTATCAGTTGTGCAAAATATCTTTAAAACAGAATATAGCATTTTATGAAATTTGCACCTTTCAAATATTTGAAATATAAGTCTAATTAATTGATCGTTTTATTTACTTGAGTGACCTACAAAATGATTCATTTATGCTCACAAAAAACAGAAGTCCCACCAGAATTGCATGTATGTTTTGTATTCAGAACGGATTTCCCGTTGTTTTTCGGAAGTTTGCCACACATGAAAATTCATTGCTTCATTCTGACAAAATTTAATTATCCCTTTACGTTGCCAACTTCTTCTTGCCTAATTCCATGTTCGTATAAATGGAATAAATGTTGTTTTCCCTCATAAATTATTATCCTGGACGAGAAATGTGTTGGATATACGAGTTTCTTTATATACAGAAATAGGTTGAAACGTTTTTGTCATTTTTATTAATTGATATTCCTAGTTTGATTTTATCTACCAAATATTTCATAAAATTAATTTATATTTAAAATTACATCATATTTTCTATTTAAGGATATCATGCTGACTTAGCTTAACCTTACACTGTTGAATCAGTTTATTAATACTTATAACTAACAGCCAATACTTGTTCTACACGTCCAGGTTAATATAAATTAGATAATTATAGCAAAATGCAAGGTTAATTAAAATTAGTTATTTATTATTTTTATTAATTAATATTCAATATTTTTGTTTTATCTACCAAATATTTTATTAAATAAATTTGTATTTAAAATTACATCATATTTTCGATTTATCAATTTCATGTTGACTTAGCTTTTATAATATTTTAATTTGTTAATATTTATATTATTTTCTTACTTAGCTTGTTAATATTAAAATTGGGTACTTGTAAATCCTAGATATTTCACAAACCAGGACATTCATCAAATGTTGAAGGAAATATGCTGACATATATATTTTAATACTTTAAATGCTTATATCTTCGACTCCTGCGCGATAGCACAGGAGTCGAAGCCAAACCCTCTACACTAGCGTTATATGTCCTAAAAAAGCGCGGAGGGCAAATGCAATCCGGATACGTGAGTGCTGAAGCTAAGAAATATATCATTTAAATTTAAGCTCTAGCACAATTAGAAATTCATATATGATCAAAGCATTGTATTGAGTAGGGTATGTGTATCCCTTTGGGTTGCGTATGTGTATTCGACCGTCGCACAGTGGTGCCAAATGAGGAATTTGCGGAAAAACCTCACAACTTATGCATTTCTTAATATTTTTGCATACTTTTTGCGCATGTAGATAAATTAAAAGTAAGATTTTATATGCATGGTTACAGCGAAGTTTGCAAAAAGTTGCAGCTGATTTTCACAGAACAGTTGCATAATAGTATCTGTTCGAGAAATAACTCATCCAGAGCGTGTAGAAACGTGTAGCTTTTTTTTTTATAGGCTTAAAGAAATGAAGGCAAACAAAAAATTTTATATATCTATATTTTACGCTTTATAGTATGATTTTGGCTATGTTTTTACGAAATGTATTTATGTCAGAAATAAGCTGAGGTTACATTTATTGAAAATACGTGAGACATATAATTATAAATATCCACGAAACTTTTGGAAAAAATATTGAAATTTTAGTTAGAAAAAACAAGATTTCAATTAGAATGTGGAAGCCTTGTTTAAGATCAGTTTTTCCTTCTAGTTATACTGAATAAAATACATTTATTTGCAGGGCAAGATACTTCGGTTCATTGCCTATAAAAAAAAATAATTGGTATCGAAAAATATTATTTTCGGGTTTCGGGGTTTTTTCCGCCACGGCACCAGTGTGCGTCGCTTAGCGGTAGCATCGGAACATTTTTATTTCTAAAGGTAAAAAAACTGTATAAAGTTGGTAACGTTTGTTATTGATCATACTGATGATTATTTTTGTTCTATTTCTGCAACTCGAAATTAAATGCTTCCTTCGAGAACATCCATGTTTGATGTGTTTCACCCCATTCAGCAATGAATTTCCCCTGGTAGGGGTTTTTGAACTTTATAAAATCATACCTACATGTTTTCACAAATATTTCTATTACGTATGATCAATTTTGGACAATGGACTGCTGTAAGAGTTTAGTAGGGATATTTTAATATCAAACAGATTGTCCAAAGTGATCCAAAAGATATTTAAAGAAGGTCGAGAAGCTTATTTATTTTCTTTCTTTCATTTCGAAATATTTATCATATGTTATTCAGTTGAAATTATGCCACTCTAAATATCATCCCGTTTTTGCAAACATTACTGATACAATCTCACATGAGAGTGCGCTTTATATGTTGCTAGATATTATGTATTCAGGGGAAACATGATATTATAAAATCATTATTGTTTTCTTTTTCCTTATTTGACAAAAATATATCAATAGTGAATTAGTACTGGCTTTTTAAAAAGAAAATTAATTAAGCCTTTAATGTTTTGGGATACAGAATCATTAAACATCTTGTATCTTCTCAGAATGTACGTTTTAGTTTACCACGATGTAGTAATTGCAGTGACACAGATTAATGTGCATTGTAAAATTGATTCACGAACTAATTCATTACAGGGCTCATGAAAATGCATGTTTTGGACAGGGAAAATTAATCAAAAAGGGACAGTTAACATATTAAAAAAATATTAGCCCGGTCTAGGACAGCCTCTGATGAATAACTATCATCATAATGAATATACAGTAATTACATTTTATTTTTCAAGCAAATTAAAAGCATAGACGTTATTAAACTAATAAATCATCACGAGTTCAATAGAAATAGTTAATGCGGTTTAATTATATATACTTTGCAGAAATATATATATATATATATATATATATATATATATATATAAAACATCATTTTATTGATTCTAATATTAATGCTCTAAATTAAATAAAGATGCTTAATATTTCTAAAGTTACGATGTGTAAATGCTTTTCTATAAATACTAAGGTGAACGAATGACCCTAACTAAAGATTTAATAAGTATTTATCATATTTAGCATGTTTTTGAAAGATCTTACATATGTGTATGTAGTAACCGTGGTAGATTATAATCTGCCCTATTATATACTGAAGCCCTTATTAAAACCTACATAATTATAGCATCGCTATTATAATATGATTCCTTATTATAATACAAGCATGGTAGATTTGGTTAGTTAATTTTGTCACCCACCCATAATTACCTTCGAAAAGGATGATGTTTATTATAATGGGGCATTTATCTATGGTCCTATTTCTATTTCTTTTGGTATATATGGAGATTTTGGTCAGACAACAGCAGCAGATCCATTGACTATAGTGCATTGATATTAAGCTGTGTAAAATACAGGCTGTCCCAAAAAGATTGAAACGCGATTTAATTCTTTATCTATTGGAGATAAGTGGGCAATGTAAATTGCAAAAATGTTGAAAGTAAGGCAGCAAATAAGACTATGTTAATGAAATAGTCCTCCCATTAATTTTCAAAAAGTTACAAATTTTACATTTTTATACGACCACCTTAGATAAATTTGGTGTATCAGATTTTTTTTAATGCAACAAGACCATTAAAAAAACCCGCATATTTGTATCTTTGAAATCAATTGAATTGTGATAAAGAAAAAAATCTGACTTATGCTACTTTTCCGTACCATGTGAAAGGCTGTTTCATCAGTGAAAATAGTAATCATAAACAAATTGACGAAGGAAATTGTTTAAATCAAAAATACGTTAATATGTGTCCAAATTGTTTATCGCAAATGCATCTAAATAAATCATTACACAGACAGAGATCATATGAAGCAGTGGCACTCACTACGCGGTTGGGTATTCTATGTATTATCATCCAGTTTTATCGTTTTTGTGATATGTCACAAATTTACATTTCTAATTTGATATATAGTCCCCATTCACAATGTTCAATTTTCAATTAAATATAACTCGCTCAATTTTAAAGATACAGATATGCTGTTTTTTCATTGTTCCTGCATTAAAAATAAAAATTTTCTGATTGACCAAATTTGTCTAAGGGGGACGTATAAAAATTTAAAAAGTGTAACTTTTTGAAAATTAATGGGAGGACTATTTCAATAACGTAGTCTTATTTCCTACCTTACTTTCAACATCTTTGCTATTTACATTGCCCACTTATCTCCAACAGGTAAAGAATTAAAGCGCGTTTCCATCTTTTCGGGACACCCTGTATATACGTAATAATTATGCGAGTTATGAATCTATGCAAGTAGGGATATATCAGATTTTCTAAAATGCATTATAGAATACATTTATAGAATTTAAAATTTATTTTATTTATGTGATTGGTGTAGCTATAAATGTTTTATTTAGAGTTACATTTATGTAATGTTTATTCAATAAACGTAACAACTAATTAACAATTTAATAAAACGCATCGGTATACAAAATCGTAAGGATAAGGTACTGCTAGTTTCTTTGAGTCAGCTTCGTTACATTTACGGCTACAATTATTAGGTCAAAATCGGTTTGCACGAAAGAAAAGTACTCTATAGAAAATTAATTAGTATCAGTACTTCGTTAAGTACATACTGGACAGAACTTTGGTAACATAAATACATCTATAAGTTAAAATCATAATTCTGATCAATTAAAAAGGAAACACGCTAATTTAGTAAATACATTAAAATATGTAGCAAAGACAACCAAATATTTGATTAAAAAGTCTAATATTAACGCAATCAATAACGTACATTAAATTACAAAAGACTCATATCGTTTTGGGAGCTACAGCGTTCTTCATCAGTGGCATGTAAATTATTGAAGGTGTTGTTGAGACCCAGACCGTCCGACCTACCAGAAAGGTGTAAGGTAACTGTTTGGACGGCCGGATTATTATTATTATTATTATTATTATTATTGAAGGTGTGACGAATCTGAACAATTATACACAGCCAGCAACCGCCAAACACGATTTGCATAGATATGTCGCAAATATCGCTTATTTAAGTGTATATTTTGTAAATCTAACTATTTTTATTGGTGTCGGATTTTCCGATTGTTCATATGCAAATTTTGTTTTACGGTTGCGGATTATGTATAAGCTCCCATGTTCGTCACATCTTAACAATTTACATTGCCACTGATGAATGATTTTGTAGCATCCAAAAGCACTCTGGAACTTTTGTAATGTTTCCAATATCAGAAAGAACAGTTTCTCGACAATTGGCCGAAAGCAGCTTGCACTTAAACCGTCCTTTGCTAAGGATGCCATTGACGACAAGACACTGACGTGAGAAATTGCAATGGTGTCGGGCCCGATCCTCTCAGATGGCTGAATGGAAACAATTTACATTCCCACTAATGAATGATTTTGTAGCATCCAAAAGCACTCTGGAACTTTTGTAATTTAATGTACGTCATTGCTGGTGTTAATACACTTCCCTGCATAGGACATGAAATACCATGGAGTTTTAGTCGTATAATTATGCAAATTGCGAGACAAACGCAGCTGGCCGATGCATGTAAATAATGTGAAATATAAGTAGGTCACTTGATTAGAGCGCGGGAGATAAAAAGGATGTAAACTGTAGATGAGATAACAGTTGTTACTATCTATCATTTACGGAAACTAGTTTTCCAAGTTGTTTTTCACTCCAGAAGACACGTGTCGTGGAAGAGAGGCCTGGACGATGACTCCGAAACATGTTTCAGTATTTGGACGATCGTGCGAAGGGGTTCGTTTTAGATCTACGTACGGCTGGGTGGTCATACCGGCGTATCAATTTTGAAACACGCGTAGATGCATCCACTGTGCAAAGGATTTGGAGATGATGGATTGAAGAAAGGCATGTGAATCGTCGCAGTTGTACAGGTCCATCCAAACGTATTTCATCACTCGTTGATCGAAGCATTCGAAAGCATGCGGTGGCGCTTTTCAAACTAAGACTGTCGATATTTGCGGAATTTGCAGGGTACATTGGATGTTCCAATGTCAGAGAGAACAGTTTCTCGACAATTGGCTGAAAGCAGCTTGCACTTAAACCGTTCTTTACTTAGGATGTCATTGACGACAAGACACTGACGTGAGAAATTGCAATGGTGTCGCGCCCAATCCTCTCAGATGACTGAATGGAATAGGGTAGAGTTCAGCGACGAGTCTCGGTTCTGTTTGTCGAATGGCAGTCGCCGTATGAGAGTCTGGAGGCGGCGTGGAAGCAATCCTGCTGCAACTGTTGAACTTCATACTGCTCGGCAACGGGGCATCATGATTTGGGTGTGACATCGGCTTTGAATGCCGGTCACCTCTGGTTCGTATCAGAGGCCCAATGACGACGCGACGATATGTGGATGAAGTGCTGAGGTCGGTTGCGTTTCCTTACCTTCAACGGTTGTAAAATGCAGTTTTCTAGCAAGATAATGCGCGACCGCACATAGTAGCCATCAGCAAATAAGTCTTGCAATGTATCCAGGTGTTTCCCTGGCCTCCTGCAGACCATTCACTCATCGAGCATGTATGGAAAGTAACTGGACGTCGTTTGACTGCCCTTCCCTCACATCAAACAGAGTACGACCTGTGAAGGATGGTTGAAACTATATGACCATCCATCATCCTTCAGACATCTATCCGCACGCTCATTGCATCTGTACCTCGAAGGGTCGCTGCTTGTTCTGGTCCTACTGCCTACTGATCACCCTGTCTATGCATTTACTGTATTGCATTTTCCTCCTGGAATTAACATAACTTATTTATGTATGCCATCTCTGTCTATGTGTCTTTTAAAAATCACACTTCATTCGTTATTTCATGGGGCTGCATTTTTTGTGTCGGGTAGTGTATTAAAGACTGTTTTAACCAAACATTTGGTTGTCTTTACTAAATATTTTAGAGTATTATAATTTTTAATTCGATAATTATTTAGCAATTATATATATGAAGTGAAATTACATTTACAATATTTAATATTAATAATGCAAAAGAAGAATATTTATTTGAAAATGTTTAAAAATTAATAACAACACACACAAATGAAATGCATATAAACTTGCAAATTAATATGATTTTCATCCCACTGAGATCTTTCTGCACACATATGATTTATATCAATTTAATACATACATATATGAGATGAATTTATTTCCCTTAAAATAACCATGTTACATTTTCACAAATAAAAAAATGCACTTAATATATATTCATAGATTTCATCAAATTACCTCAATTTTAATGTATTGCTTTCTGATATATCTGTATTCTGTCCGACGTGTCTATATGCTGTGAAATGCATGATGCATGCATTCTGTTATCATGTATCTAAATCCCCTTCTGACTCATACAGTATCATTAATCATAAGGAGCATGGGGTGTAGTTTATTATGTGCCAATGTGATTGTAATACGACTAAACAGTTGCGTTTAAACAACATTGTCCAAATAATTCAGTGTTTATTAATATTGCTTTGCACAAACCGTTTTTTCCTTCTCAACATATATAAGAATAGTCGCATTTGGAACAAATTACAAGCATACATTTACGTAAGGGATTTCAAAGATGAAGCAAATATTATTAATACGCGACAGCAATCTTTGATTTTTTTAGGAGTACTGCTTTTGCTAACAATTTGGGCATCTGAAAGAGTGGGATCTTTAATTGCATAATTGAGAAATGTTATTCAACCCAGACATCGTTATTTAAAAACAAAATCTAACTTCTTTAATTTTAAAACTCGACTCAATCATAGGAAGAATATATTTTAATTGATTTATTCTTATCTCAAGACTGTGCAGATTATCTTTGCACACACAGTTTTAAGCAGCGTAAGCGGATGAAGTGGAGGAGTAGGATTTTTTTTTTTAAGTAATTGTCTCCACAAAATGTTTCACAAGTTCTATTATACATACCAGGTGTTTAAACATAATTACACAGATTATAAACGTGTATATTATTACACTAATGAAACTTACTTGAGCTGTATTGTTAAAGGAAAACTTGTACACTTTTAAAGTATCTTTTTTTTTTTTTTGTATACTGCGCGAACATTGCAGCTGCTGTTCTTTCAAACGGCATCGCAATTTTTCAGTGCAAAAGAGGGTTTCAAGGTGTTACGTAACTTACGTAAACAAAATATCTGATTTGTGTGCAACGAATGTTTAGGGCGCAACTTTTATGTTTAAAGGCATATGTTTAAATATGCGTTTGACTACATATTTAAACAAGTATCCTTTGGAAAGTTACAGCCCAGTGTGATCATGGTAATCATTTATAGACACACAGTCCTGCACAGTACCTGCTGGTTTATTAAAAAACGTTTTCCTTTTGGGCTTGCCTTCAAATTGTTAAGAAGTTTTCAATAAGGTTGCGTAGGCCTCTGTGCTCCGGTGAAAGGTGCCCGCTACATAGGCCTCTACGCTTCGGTGAAAGGTGCCCGCTACATAGGCCTCTGCGCTCCGGTGAAAGGTGCTCGCTACATAGGCGACTAAAAAATAATACCGTTGTGCAGGCAGGGCATGGATAACGATATGCACAAAAGTTACTGATGTCGGAGTGATAGAACCAAAAATTGGAATTATATAGTAAAAATGTACACAAGATGTATTTTGATTCCAGCCACTGCCAAACCTGCCACCGTGTTCACGCGGAGTACGATCATGTTAAACATGTGGGTCAGTAAGTCCTTCCGAGAGGTTGGTGGTAGGGGAAGGAGGGTACGGTCTCTGTGGATGCCTCCCCCACTGGGTTCCGGTCTAAATTGGGTGGCACTTCCCGGCCGTCCAAACGGTTACCTTACACCTTTCTGGTAGGTCGGACGGTCTGGGTCTCAACAACAACAACAACAACAAGATGTGTTTTGCCTTTATGTTGTTTCATCTAGAAAAAATAATGCTTGACTTACCACCGAATCGGGTAAGTGCTGATTCTAATTTTGTATTGTGTTTAAAACACAACAAAACTACACATTTTTAATTTCTTTTATTACACGTTTATACTACAAGTTTCTACCTTGTAGTAAATTAAATATTTTATAATTGTTTTTTTTAATTTAATTACGGAAAATGATTTAATCAAAAAACGTTTATATTTGTTATTCCGTTCATTTTGGTATCAATTTAGTTGATCAATATAATGTCAGCATAAAATAAATAGCCCATATTCTCGTGCAACTGATGAAAACATAATTAGTTATTACAAAACTTGATACAATTTTAGCTACAAAAATTTTTATTTAATTTTCTACAAAAATCAAAAGTGTATTAACCAAATAGCTGAAAATAGTGATTTAACTATATTCTACTTAACTTTTATCAGACTGCATGTATATCTCGGATGCATTCCGGCTCTCGAATTCATTTATTTCCAGTATTACGTTACAATATATCTATGTCCCTTTGGGACTCAACTGCAGCGTTATTAATGTGCTCCGTCGTCCGCAGTTTATTAAGTGACATTGTGATCCAAATGCGACGATATAACTCCATGTAATACTACACTAAATGCAAAATTGTTACGTGCTAACTCGCCGTATGTTATATGCATCGCATTTGACGCTATTGTACTGTTTCTCTGAAGAACAAATAGTTCTATGATTATTCCTGGACTCTGTGCGCACTAATTACAAGATGGTACATGCTTGTTTATCACGCATAGTTCATTAACATAGTCAAAAGTTTTTCCAATTATGGGCGACATGTCACGTTCGTTGGGTGATGCATTTTTCAGAACTAAATTTCAATTCATGCTACATGTTCAAGCTGAATTTCCATTCTCTTAGTTGGTTTGAAGAAAATGCAATTAAATAATTATGTATTATTTTTAAATTGGAAGGTATTTTTCTTTCGTTCTGCACTCAGGATCGTTTATGTTTCCTATCATATATTTTAGTTACATTCAGACTGTATATATGAATATTTATTACATGAGACATAAATCAACATCAAATATAAATAACTGTATTTTGAGAGGATTTTAGAATCTGAACAGGTGAAATGACTTTTTTTTGCCCTCGATACAAATGGATTGCCTGTTTTATCTTTGCTTGGAGTAAACCGTTTTACAAACTGACAAAGTTGCTGTTTGACAGAGGTGTAAGAATGGTAAAACTTGACAGAAAGGCACAAAGATAAGAGAAATTCGTGAGGTTTTTGAATAGCTCAGTTAATGGAGCACATAACTCGATAGAAATATAATTAATCGTGACAAGCTCTATAGAAAATTTATATTTTTTTACCTACAGATATGCCAATAAAATGCTTTCGCAAATATTGGAATATGGCTCTCAATACATCCATCAGAACCCATGGACTGATCTTGGATTTAAAAGAATCATTCATACCAGGTTGCTATCAAAAGTTTTGTGGTATTCGTAGTTGTTAGTATTTAACTATTAAATGTTATATAAAGAATCTAAGAATAAATTAACTTCAATCAATTCTTTACACTCTTGGATAAGGCTTTTTCTACGTAATAGCGAGCGATATATTAAATAAATCATTTGCCTACTTATCGGTCGAAGCTAAAATATTTTGTCGCCATACCACGTTGCCGTACAGGCAGAGGGATAGTGATATTGTTATCTTTAGCCAGCCGATAAAGGACCGGATGAGGGGTAATGTCAGAGGCCATATTCTTGTTTTCCTGATCCACAATCTCTCGGAAGGATTTTTGGTTCAACAGATTTTCTTTGCCCAAAATCTGCGTAGACATTGTGATCGTTTTGTATGTCGGTGAGGATCCAACTATGGTCGACTCTATGCGAGTCTTTCGTCATAACCATTGGGATATCCCGCATACTGGGACTGGTGTGGATTAAGTTATTGTGTAGCATAACTCTTACGTTTATGCACTACTCTTATGGTTATGCTTAGACAGAGAGCTTGCAATTCATTTTCTGTAGCTCAACCGTGGACCAGCGGTTGGTCATTACAAAGATTCATGGTTCGATTCCTAGATAGATCAGCAAGGTACTTCATAATGGCGCAAACCTTGTAGATTTGTGCGACAATGTCGCTGGTTTGAAAGCGACCTTATCATGACTAGTATGGATTCCGTGGACTCTGGTATATTGCGCGACGATTTTAAATCCGGAGATCAAAGGGTCAAGCAGGAAGCTAAGCTGGAGAATAAAAATAGCAGTAGAAGGCTAACCTGATGTAAAAATAGCAAAATCGGGGAGATTGCCAGTTACACGCCTATCTGACATTAGAAGATGAAGAGTGGAGAGTTCACTTCAACGATACGAGATTGCAATTCTGTCTACATAGTTTAATGATAAAGTATCATCTGGCCACTACGAAAATTCGTGTTTAGATTCTCAGTTGGTCCAGTAAGGCATTTTGCAAACAAGATTTGAATGTAAATTCCTAACTATAATTGAAAAGCATGTACATGTACTGCCCTACAACCCTACTCGAGGTTTGAATCAGGCTAGAGCGAATTTGAAGACCAGACAATGAACTGTTTGGATACACATTGAACTTACACCTTTAAAAAGACTACGATATGTAAAATGCCTGTGCTTGCAACTCTAAATATTTTCGTGTTATAAAGTTTTTAGGTTCGGAAATATTTGTTACTTTAAACTAAATAACATTTTACTAACTTTTCTTTGGCAATAAAGAAATCGCAAGGAATTTTCAGTGTATAATAAAGCGTATGTCGAAGATATTCTGAAAGCAAAATCTTTATGCTAAACTAAATTTTATGTATTAAAACTTGTTTACTGCAGCTCGAGTCTTTTGTTTCAATTCTGTACTTAAAGCGTAACTGAAAAGAAGGATATTTTCTTTTGTAGCACACTATAGGATTTTGTTTTCTATCTTTTAACATGCACTTTTTCCCAAGTAAATGCCGGCTCTTAGCTGTTAGTAAATGCAGTTTGTCCTAAATATTTTTTTACAAACCGTAAAATCTAGAGATACTTGAAAAGTGAAAAGAACCGTGAATAGTTTAAGAAATTTTTAAAATAACAGCTTTATGGTTGAAAAAAAAATCTTCAATGTCAATTGTGAATTCTTGTGCATTACATCAACAATCTTTTTAAAATATGTGGTTAAATAAAATGAGTTGATAATGTTTGAAGGTAATGCCTTATTAAATAGTCACACGTGTTGCAAATACGTCATAAAACCGGTTGATATATTTTTACTGGTGTTTTCCAGAATTCAGTCTTACACATTCGAATATTCAGTAATTTAAGCTTTAAATGATATACGGAAATTCTATCAAATGCATGAATCTGAATATATTATTGGATACAAAGCTATATACATAACAATGGAAGCAGAAATTCTTAAGAATCGCGGTAAAATAAATCTAATTTCATATTTTAGTTATCAAATTGAAATACGTGGGGTGTGAATAAAATATTTATCTGTTAAAAATATTCTCGTATCATCGCTGTTTATGTTAAGCATATAACCTAATTATAGAGAAAACTTGCTGTAAATATATCAGTAAAGTGATCTGTTTGATTTTAATGTTAAAGTGAAAATTTTGGCAGTATATTATGAAATAATAAGTTTCTAATCCTTTTTGCTGTATCAGTGATAAATAGCGTGGATAGCGTTATCTGTAATGAACATTGATTTTAGTAACATTAAAGTTAGATGTATATTACAAGTAAATCATTTTCCCCCAAACTTGTGTTTTGAATTAAATTTATTCTAAACTATTGTTTATTCTCAATCTAATTTTAAGATTCGAAAGTAATTCGTACCATACTTTTATCACAAATAAAAGTCGTAGGTCTTCAAATTTATAAAATCATATTCTATTATGCTATACAATTGTGTTTTATAAAATAAATGTAGCAATTGCTGAAAATTCATTGAACTCAGATAAACTAAATATACAATAATATATAATAACCAATTTTGTAGCATTCAGTTTCTTAGGAAATACTGCGATGCTGTGCGGGTGAAAAAATCTAGCGTTCATCACACAGCCTCCTTCTGTTGCCCCCGTCTCCTTCTTGTGCGGCAGCAACATTGGATAGAAATTCAGCATGAAGATGTAAATTGGGCCCATTGGAGAGTTAAAATTCCCACTTGAAAATTTCACAAAAATCGGAGCAATCGTCACCCAACAAATTACTTTAAAAACGATGATTCAAAAAATCAGCCTCTCTCTCTTCCCCGTCTATTTTAATATGAATTAGTCCCTATTGAAGTAGAATTTAGATCTTAATTGTTAACTTCTGAAGTTAATATCATAGAAATGGGATTTTCTTCAGGAAATGCTTTTAATAATGTTAAAATCTTATATTTTAAGAACCAACTCTCACTGCGTTAAATTCGCAAAATGAGATTTTTGCATTGTAATCGCTTATCTGGCCGGCGAGAGAGTACCTTCCCAAATATTAAAATATCGCGTTTAAAGTACTTTTTAGTACTACTAGTAAATAGTGTCACGCAACTTTCCTATCTTGAGGGGTGCAAAGAAACTCGAGTAAAACGAACCGGCGGCTTTCCGGTTGAAAGTTATCAAATGATGAGTTTAACTATAAACAAAGTTAACAAATAAAATTACAACAAATACATCGAAGTTTTGTAGACATGACCCTTTACGATGACAAAAATTGAGGTTCCTACCTCGAAGTCTTTATTTTTGACTGGATTTAAATTCTGAGCATTGCATTTCTTCGAAATGATAGTAATAGAATTGTTAAATTAATTTCAAAAATTGCAATTAAAGTTTCGACTGAAATAATAGAAGGTTTCTAGAGACATGATACTTTACGATAAGAACTGTGGAAAACTGTACCTGGGAAATCTATATATTTTTTATTTTATTTTTATTTTACTATTTTATTTACTTTTTATTTTACTGTAGAGCAATACTTGGGAAAGTTGTAAAACACGAAGTCCTCATCGAAATACCCCCTAATTTTCAGAGAATGTTTATAAAAACGTTACAATCTTATATTTAAAATTTATATTTGTAAAACTAGTAGATTTTAGAAATATGTGTTTTTATACCCATTTCGAATGGAGCAGTTGTCTGAACTGAGTACTTATCGAATCGATATACACAAGGAAATCGTTCTTTATTCAAAATGGTTTCTTTCGACTTTTCGGGATTTTTAAAAATATATATATAAATGTCGATTTTATCAAAAATCCGGCTTTTAAGGGTCATTCGAAATTTTTCTGTCTATCGTTAAAAAAACCTATGTTCTAGGAGATATATTTTTCGTACATTCTTCTTTTTACCCCTCAAGAATTAGGTTTTTACAAATATTTAAAAATCTCTCAAAGTCTCGAGCCTTTTATCAGTTCGATATCTACATTTAAAAAGGCGAGCACTTCTAGAAAGAGTAAGTTCTCCGGAATTCCATTTATATAAACAGGATGTCCCAAACACATTTACCTAGGCTTTCGTTTCTTAAATATTGATCTTAGCCACATATACTAAATTAAAAAGTTGCGTAAAAAAAGTACAGAATTTTATGAAATCGATAAAAATTTTCAGGGGATTAAATCTGAAGAAATACAAAATTGAAATGTTTATACGGCCCCCGTACAAGAACATTTCCAATGAATAAAATGTACCCCATACACTAATAAGTACAAAATTTCAGCATTTTATTATAAAAGTCCCAGATATATGTTTATATAAAGTTGGTGAGGGATTAATCACAAATTAAAATGTAAATGCAAGAGTGCAAATGACTCAACCTAGAAATGCATCATAGGCAAATAATATCTGCCTCTTATCTTTAGATTCATTTACAATTTTTCAAAAATATGTTTCCTGAAAAGTAACTTAAAATTTTACATGATTAATTACAGAATAAAACTTGGATATGACACAATCAAAATGAACAATAAAACAGCTTAGAAATGTATGCATATGCAAGTATCTACCTCTGATCATTGCTTCACATAATCGCAACAGACGCATCATCACATGAGAAAGTTGTTTTTGAAACGCTTAGACTGTACAGTTTATGCAATCGCAATGCTAACGAAACTGCTCGGGAATATCAACGTATTTTCCCCAATTCTCGACATCCTTCTGGGAAATTTATTTCCAGGTTGATGCAACGAGTACGTAAAAGAGGAAGCGCACATCGTGTTGGCGGACTAGTTAGGCTTAGACTTCACTCAACTGATGTAGAAATTGATATTTTGACTTACGTTTGCAGCCATCCACATAGTAGTGTTCATAACTCTGCTTCAGAAATGAACGTACCACGTGTAACAGTGTGTAGAATACTGAGGGGGGGATAAATGACAACAGTTTAACATTCATGGTGTGCAAGGACAGGAGCCAAAAGATTATCAACGTCGTTTAGATTTTTGTAATTGGGCTCTAAATCATGAAGATGCAAATCCCTCTTTCCTGAAAAACGTAATTTGAACTGACGAATGCTGTTTTATACAAGGTGGATGCATAAATCCTCAAAATGAGCACTCTGGTCTGACACAAATCCATTCGTGGTACGTGATATTCAACATCAGAAACAATTTTCTGTGAATGTGTGGTGTAGTGTTTTCAGAAACCATTTGGTTAGACCTACACCGTATGATGGTACGTTGACGGGAGACAGATATGTTAATGATATTCTGAATGCGGTTATTACTGATTTCAGTGATGAATTTTCCCTAACAGTACGTCCACATGTATAGTTTCAGCAGGACGTATCTCCAGCTCACCACACTACAGTTGTGAAACACTGGTTAAATAACGAGTTTCCAGAGAAGTTGATTGGCTTGCATGGACCAGTCGAATTTTCCCCTAGATCGCCTGATATAACGCCAGAGGATTTTTATTTGTGGGGTCGTTTACGCACAACACATCGAAAAGTGGTTTAAGTCAGCATTTTTGTCTTTTCATATCTCTGGGACATTTTATGATAAAATGCTGAAATGCTGTACATCACATTTTTAGTGTATGGGGCGCATTTTACTCATTGAAAATGTTTTTGTACGGGGACCGTATAAAAATTTTAATTTTGTAATTTTTAAAGTTTAATTCCCTTGAAAATTTTAATCGATTTCATAAAATTATGTACCTTTTTTTTACGCAACTTTGTAATTTATCATATATGGCTAAGATCAATATTTAAGGAATAAAAGCCGAGGTCCATGCTTTCGGGATACCCTGTGTATATATATATATATATATATATATATATATATATATATATATATATATATATATATATATATATAAATATATATATATATATATATATATATATATATATATAAATGGAACACACACACATACATGAACACACGTAAGCAATCAGTTTTTAATAGTATAGATGAAAAAATCACGCCTACTAAACTCTTAAAATACAGAATCTCTGCATTTTATTATTTATTTAAATATAATTACAAATTTATTTAAATTATATAATAAAATATAATTAAAAATTATTTAAATTTTGTACACTAATAATAGACTTATTTATATTTGTAACAAAAGTATCCAAAATCACATTAAAAGCAAACATTTTCGTCTCTAAACCAAAGTTTTACGATTAAAACGGATTTTCTATAGTCAAGGCCCCTAATTCCACGACTGTACTTCTGTTAACTGAAAACCTTGCCTAAAATTTCTATACTGGGAAAAGTCGATTCTATATCTTTCAACGATGCATTTGCTACAAATAACATCCCATGTAGTTTTTAGGATATAAGGTATATCTTAGATGTTATTTTATACAATGCGCAAACATCTTTAACTGGAATGAAGCAAAAATTGCTACAATTATTTTGTATTGCTTTCCTAAAACTGTAACTCTCTAATGATCAAATTTCACAAATATCACTTAATACTCATGCATTGCACAATTGTTGTAATGAATTACAAAATTCCTTTGAAGAAGTTTTCTATGCTTAAACTAAATGACCAAAATTTAACAAAAGTGCTTTGTTAAAGATGAATGACATTCTAGCCTTCAGAGACCAGCTCGGATGCTCTTTTAAAACTGATACTAACTTTCAATTGCTCAGTACAATATCAATTTCTGACTTCAATATCATGCCTTATGGCAGAGCATTTTGCAGCAGTGCATTAATAATACAGTAGCCAAACCTGTTAGTGCTCTGATGTTTACCAGTGTTTGCCTGGTGACTCCAGGTCATTTTTAACGATATGCCCTAAGCTTGCTGAAATAGATCTGATATGACAGAAAAGGGGCAATTATGTAGCCCGACAATCTGCTTGCTGAGGGCCCGTAAATGACCGGTGCCGCCCGCTAAGCCTATAATAAAAACAAAAGTAGCCGTCATCACTCATTTTGAAATGCCTCTCCTTTGACAAATTTATTAAGAATTTGTTAGCAAATTTCCTTTTATGTTGTACAGCCAAGAATTTGCGACAATAGCCCTTATTTATTGAGGTAAATTTGAAAACTTAACGATCTTTTACGGAAATACTCTTTCATGAAACTCCAACCACGATTTTAGAGAGCATGAAAAATATCGAAAAGATACATTGGATACATATATATACACAGACTCAAGCATTTTAACAGTGTAATCATATTTGTATACATAGTATTATACAAATGTATGTTATCGTCAGTTTTTTTAGAAATAAAATATTTTTTAATTGTTTAATTTTCATATTATATATATATATATATATATATATATATATATATATATATATATATATATATATATATATATATATATATATATATATATATTTAAATGCATGTGGTTATGTGGTTGCTGTTTGAACTTGAAACAGCTAGTAAGCAGACTTTCGAAGGGGAGCACGTTTGTGCATGCAACCTGAGTCAGTAAAGGTTTTGTCCGTTTCGTATATTTAAAAGATTTGCGTCTGTGGTGCAATAATGCAGTTGTCTGAGAGGGATGTGGGTTTCTATCTTTCGAGTGTGGGGGTATAATTTTCACTCTTATTTGGGCTCTTTGGGGGATAGACGGTCTCCTTTTAAGAAATTTGCTTTTATATCTATTTTTGTGACCGTTGCTTCGATGTTGACTCAAGTTTCACTGTTATTTGGGGCGTATCACGCCTGCTGTGCCAATGTAATCGGATTGTATAAGTAGAGAATGGTCTAAGTTGATGCTTGTTAACAAAGTGCACATAACGCCCTCCATTAAGTTATCGCTTTCAAGTTACGGATTTTGGTTTTAATTGTGTCCGTCGAAGGAGGGGATTAATTTCTGATTTTAGGGGGTCATTGAGCTTATCTTCTAATCTTGTTTCTTACCAACGTTTTCTATTGAGAAGCGGTCCCATTTCTATTTTTTCGTTTTAAAAGTCATTGCTAAAAGTAACCTGTTACTATAAAACATGGTTACCATATTTAGAGACCGCTAGCTGCGACGGTCACAGCTAGTTGATATTTTAATATATATTTATTAACATTGGAGATGGCACTTAGCTCAATATGATGTGCTAACTCAAGTCCTAATACTGATTAATTTCAACTTTAAGTTTGTCTTCAATAAAGTATTTAAGTTGGATTTACAGGGTAGGAGTAACAGCGCAGGAGTCCATCGTTGGAGTAATAACGCAGGAGTCCAGGTTCAACAGCGCAAACAAAAAACCGAATAGAATATTTTACTCGTTTACAAAATAAACCAGGGAATTATGGAGAAAATAATTCTATTTCATTTAGATGCTTAAAAATAGTTCAACACAAATATTTATTGAAAAATTAAACCGTTCTACAAACATTATAGTACTTGAATTTTAATGTACATGTAAAATATATTAAATGCGACTATCTTATAAAATACATTCCGCAAACAATTAAGCTGTATACAAAAGACTATAACAACCTAATATAAACGCGTCTTTTGTAGTAAAGTAAATATAAAGATCCATTCTGAAAGGATTTTTTTTTCTATTTAGTTTCAAACTTGTTTGTTGTATACGGAGCCGTTTGTTCCAAAACTGTACTTCTCCTTAACTGAAAAAGAACTTATTTTCTGTAATGGCGAAATAGCCGATTTGTTTTCCTCTAATGGCGCACTTTCTGTAAGGAAAGGGGCCCTTAGTTCTTATGAAAAGCGATCCGTCCTGGGTATTTTTAAACAAGCCGTAAACATTCTAACATTCTTAAGCTGCCACGCAAAGGGATAATAATCATGAATATTTTAAGTTACAGATTTTTAAGAAGTAGTAGCTGCCTACATGCAATAATAGTTAAAGTCACTTGCAAATGCAATACTAAATTAATTTAAGGTGAGTTATTCATATAAATATGCAACAATTTAATAAAGCAGTTGATAATGATTTTTTTTCTGCCGTAATTTTATTCTTTAATATGTAAAGAACGTAATAATTAACGTTACACAGGAATCGAATTTGCACGCAAAGTAACAACGGAATAAATTATTTAACATTAATCAATTTCAATATAAACTTATAAAATTTGATTTTAATATTTTAGAAACATTTATTAAAGTACAATAGATGCATATAGCAGCAGGAATGAAATCTTAAACATTAATAGATTCCAATGTAAGCCTATAAAATTCGATTTTTAATATTTTCGAAACATGTATCAAAGTAAAATAAATGTATCTGCTATCGTAACAACAGGAATGAAATTTTAAACTTTAATCAATTTCAACATAAGTTTATAAAATTTGATTTTTAATGTTTTAGAAACATTTATTAAAGTACAATAAATGTATTCGTAACCGTTGCACATAACTTAATTAAAACAAGTGGTTCTGCGGTACATTATTGGTCAGATAGCTTCTCCCACATTTTGCATCCATCGATCAAACATATGTATTATAAATGCTCTGTGTTTGATGTTTTTTCTGTGTTTAACAAAGTTGCGTTAGAGTCTAACTCCATTATTGGGTAGCCCATATGAAGTTCATTATGTATGCTTAATTTAGTGGGACTTGGGTTAAGAAGTAAAATCTATAGGTCAAAAATGCGATGATAGAAGGTAGGCATTGACATTTTCAAACGAAAAATGCATTAGACAATAAAATAACATAGCTGCATTCCATGTGATCTTGCAAAAAAGTCAACCTTCCAAAATAATTTGAAAACAAAAATATGTACTTAAGCAGAAAAACATACAAACATTTTGGTTAAAAATAATAAATAAATAAAGTACACATTTTTTTGCTTGTATATACTTTCAGAAAAAATATTCGTTTTTAGGAAATTTTCCGGAGGCTAAAATTACGACAGACATGATGTAAACGATGGTGTGGTTGCAATGTTAAACTTTTGACATGAAGCAAAATCAGGTTTACCAGTTACACGTCATCCTTCTTAACTTAAATATTCATTTTTCATGTCTGTTAGTATACACTATTGAAGCAATTAAACTTTTATAGCAATCGATTTTGTACTGTATTTGGTATTATTCAATTGATATTTTTGAAGTATTATAATAAAATGCAAAATATATCTATGTTTACTGTGGACGTAAATGTATATTCAACAACTCACGATATGGTAAAATATGCAAAATTAAGTTTTGTACAGACTACTTCTGCACAAAATTTGTTATTCATTATTGATCAGTTTCGAGGAATACTTGTTACGAAACTCCATTGATCCAAATAGACACATGTTAAATACAAACGACACTGGGAAACAATCAAACTCAAAATAGCGATATAGTTTTTGCAAGCTTATAAGTGTTCCCTATGACAGACATAGATCGTTACAAAATTTGGTTTTACTTGGTTGAGTAGTTTCTGAAATATCACACTGTCGTGAAAAATATGTTTGTAGCACCTTGTTTCGTATTCATAACGTAGTCTAACACGTCGTGTTGTAGTATAAAATCCCTAGTAGCAATCCAATATTGGAAATGTTGGACAATTATGAAAAAGTGGACATTTTGATGGAATCGGCCAACATTGGCTTAAAATATTGGTACAATATTACGCTATTATTGATGTTTTATTAGAAATATTTCCAATGGAACACCAATATTGTCGTAATAGTGTAGTGAAAATATTTAGCTAATATTGGAGGAAAAGGTAACCCCAATATTTGCCCAATATTGGGATTACACTGGAAATATTTCCCATGTAATGTCAATATATACAATATTGGTTCAATATTAAATGCTACTAGGAATGTTCTTCACTTTTCACTTGAATAAGTAGTTTCGGATAATATGGGGTTAACATAATTTGCCGATAGACCAACTATCTGGCAGAATGACATATTATTATACCTTTGTACCTTTTAAAACAAATATATTTTCAATTAGGTTGAAGAATAATTTTCGACACGGAAATAATACTTCAAGGTAGCTAGAACAGCAACATAAATCCCACTGAAATATTCGTTAATAAACTAAGTGTTATATATAAAAATGTAAGCGATAAAGACCTCTGTAGCGTATAAACACGTTTCTGAACTTGTGTACTACATTGGTTCACATTCCATAATATATAAGAAATAAGCATTACTTAAACATATATATATATATATATATATATATATATATATATATATATATATATATATATATATATATATATATATATATTAATTGGGACAATTGCTAAATAGACATTTCCTTTTAAACATTTCCTCGATTAAAAAGTATTTGCTCTACCAAACCTTACAATCCATTTTTGTACTTTTTTAACACTAAATGATGTATTTTCAACACTGGAAGATAACAATCTTGTTTTCCTCTAATGGTGCATTTTTGACAATGAAAAGCCAATTCGGTTGTTAGGGCGCTTCGAACAAATACATTTTTCTACAAGTCTTAAATACTTTAATAGACATAAAAGAAAAATAACGAAATTATTTAACGTTTTTAAACACGTAGATATATTGATGTAAAGTTTTTGTGAAAACGCATAGTGATCAGAATAAGTTTTTTATGAAAATTGTCATCGCTTTTGTGCATTTTACCTGTTAATTGTAACAGATTTTGTAACAGACATTGTGACAAACTTTAAATGTATATTTAAAAGACATATTTTAGAAATGAAAATTGATTTATGAAGTATTTACTAAACTGGCTAATACGGCTCTCATGGAAGTTCTTATTATGTACATATACTTAAACAAAAGCACTCGCTGGAGTAAGCATGGATTGTTTGCTAACTTCACTCAAATGAGTTTATTTCACGACATTCAATTATAGTTGGATAGAAAAACATCTGTGTCATCTGGATTTTGCAGATGTATAAGGAAAAACTTTAGCAACCGAACATTTACATTCTATTGTGCCTTACAAACCCATTGCCAGACCCCTGAATCCTATAGTTTCGTATATCAATAAGAATATACTGAATACTGATAAAAACACATTTTAGAGATTGAAGTGTCATTTTGCTTTAGATTCATTGTTAATTGTACCAGTGCATAGTCAAGTAATCGAAAGTCTAGCTAAAGATACTACTACAGCATCTAGTACAATTTGTGGTTATGAGGCAAGATACGGTTTTATTCCATCAACTTTTTTGATTGTGAAAAAAATGCCAATTTTAATACGAAAATAGCAAGTAATATTTGATTTTTATATTGCAGTTAATGTGTTTATTGAAGACAAACACGTATACAAAAAGTTAGACAT
The DNA here is from genome assembly GCA_951213105.1 of Amaurobius ferox. Taxonomy (NCBI): domain Eukaryota; kingdom Metazoa; phylum Arthropoda; class Arachnida; order Araneae; family Amaurobiidae; genus Amaurobius; species Amaurobius ferox. Next base: position 145,827,249 of record OX578134.1, on the reverse strand, counting down.
GTTGAAAACGATTGATTCGTATTGAGTGATGAATAGAACATATATGTTGCTAAAAAATTCGAATTCCTGAAGTAAAGACTACTAAATATGTCTGACGTACCCTATTTGTATCATAAAATACATATGCAGGGCATTAAGAATACTTGCATTAACAATCGGTAGATATGCATGCAACTGCAACACAAACACACATACATACACATTTCACATATGTATAATGTCAAATACATATAATTAGTTCATTTAGGTGTAAACAAAACAAATAACACATACAGATGCATACTGCTATAGTTTCTTTTTCACATGCAAACTTGGAAATATATGATGGAAGTTCGGAAATGCTGAAAAATTTAAAATCTGTGGAAAACTCTACTTCGATTTTTTTACATTAACAGTAGTTTTATATATCACAGTATGTTTTCTGCTTACGAAAAAATAAATTTTAAAGACAGAGATTTGTGTATTTTATTATTTCAATTCATTTGTTCCTAATTTGAAATTTTTAATGCATCCATTATCACTTGTTTCTTTTTGTTTTAATGTATATCCTTATATGCAGTATTCGCATTTTGTTTGCTTAAATGGAACAAAACGGCAGACATTGTGTTTAATTCAATAAATGCGATTATATTTGTAGAATAATTTAACATCATTACGAAATAATTTTATATGTGAAATATAAATAACGAAATTGGGAAATTAATCTTTTAATAGTATTGTAATCGGATTATTTCCCTCAAATTCCCTAGAGAGAAAAAATATTTTGTGGTTAATGTTTTGTGAAATAGGTACTCTTGGAAACATTCGAAAGTTACATAAAATTGTTTAAAAGGTTAATGAAATTCTAAATGTAAGGTTTTATAAAATGACATAGATTGTTTGAATTCTGCAGGTTTTAGGCTATCTGATAGGCTTTCTCTCTGTCTCTCTATCTCTCTCTCTAACTCTCTCACTCTCTCTCTCTCTCTATATATATATATATATATATATATATATATATATATCTGTCTGAAAAGGAAAATGAAGATTTGAAGGCAAAGTACCAAAAATTGGCCGGGGGGATAGTGACCCCTTCACCCTGGTTAAAGCAAGCTTTATGTCGCGACAATACTCCTGGAGGCCGGTACATTGCAATAAAATGAATACAAATGTATCAATATAAAAGAGGAAAACCAGACATAAGTTATCTACTCAGACATAAATATATAAAGATTAAACATTTAAAAGAACCGAGATGTATAAAACATCTATCGGAATATAAAGATAATACTTTCAAACACGTCGAGATGTAGAAACATCCATCGATACAATCTATATGTGTACATCACATTCATTAAGGTCAACATTTAAAGTAAAAACCACCCCATCACTTTATTAAATGTATTACTCCATAGAAAAGTAACACTTTGAATCAAAACCAAATTACCTAAACACTATCGAACATTTCTATTTTATAATAAGCTGATATCACACACCAAACCAGAGTTCAGAGTTGAGATCTACCATGTTTGAAGACCAGTAACTTTGATATTTACATCTCTCTACTGAAATTGTAGTTCATCTGAATTGTTAACTTTCGTTTAAAGTTATTATTTCTAGATTTTTCTAAAACATTTAAAAATAGTTGCGTTTAGTTTTTCAGTTGACAATGCTTTAGTGATGCCAACGAATAGGATGGACTCAACAATTTTATTTTAATGTATTCTGTTTTAAATAATTTACATAAATACCATACTTTAAATTTTTATCTACACTATTTAGAGTCAAAGGCCAACAGCTGCGTCCTACAGCAAATGCATAATAAAAAGGTTTTAGCAATATTATAGAGAACATTTCGTATATTTTAGCTATTTCATTCAATATAATTTCATTTGAAAATAAACTTATTTTTTCGTAAATAAGATCAATAAGATTGTGAATAAGAACAATGATTTCATATGTAAGATCAATAAGTAAATAAGATCATTGAGATCGTAAATAAAATCAATCATTTCGTATATAAGATCAATCAGTAAATAAGATCAAGTAAATAGAAATCATTATGTTAAAATATTGTGAAAAAATTAAAACACTAAATATTAATTTAATTAATGTTGCAAAGATAAAAATATACTTGTCTATAAAAATTCCATATTTTTCTCTTGGAAATAATTTATTGCGTTAATGTTCCTTGTGTGAAAATATTTAACATAGTTCTTAACGTGAGAAAAAATCTACATATTAATAATACTCCGTGATATTAAAATGCTGTATATTTCTATCATATCTGCCTTTGATTATTTCTTAAGGTGCTTACAACTCTTTTATTAGATTCAGTATAGTCACTGAAATAAAATATATAATTTTATAAATAGGTATGACCTAGTTACATTTTAAAATTATTTTTAAATCAATAATGAACATGTTTTTTATGATTAATGATAAAAATTTAACTTTTGAATACATATCGATCATTATATTTTAAACATCTTTAGCAGTAGATGTATTTTATGAAAGCGGATATAAAACAAATTGTGATAAAATACGTATGCAGATCAAATTAAGGACATTAAGTATTGCGATTGTAGAGAATCCATGTAGAGTCGTTTCATTTAAATTCAGAGAATAACCACTTTACTGTGAATATGTGCGCATTCACTGTTACATATGACAGTTGCAGTGAGTTGCCGTCCGTTCTATTTTGAATGGAGAAAGAGGAATTGCATTTTTTATACGGAACTGTAAGTGCGCATAAACTATTATGTACGGCGTTTGCAACAAAACCTATTTTTATAGCCGGCACCTTTCATATTATGCAAAGTTCTTTGGTCTACAGTAGCTACTTGGCAATAACGTGTCACTAGACTGTCACGAGTCAGAAAAAATAACCCCCATTGCAACTTCAAAATGCTCTTATGTTTGTTTTTCTGCCAGCGATAAAAGCCATTTCAGAATCGACAGAGCGGCAAAATAAACTTTTCTACAGTAGTGTGGCAACAGGAGTAAAACAAATCTTCCCGTATTTCAAAGTATTAGATATTCCAGTGTATTAGATACTCCAGTGACTTAGATACTCCAAAGTATTAGATACTCCAGTGACTAATGTTTGTCTGAGAAATGGTCAAGAGTTCTATTAAAATAAAAATCAAACAGTAGTATTTGTCAAAGTAAAACGATGTAATCAAAATATCATTGAAAGAAATAATGTAGGTAATACTGAAATAAAAATAAACATGTATTATTTATTCATGTTTAGATAAGATATTTTGTCATGCGTTCAGAAATAATGCAATTCATTTACAACAGGGTTCATTCATGATTATATTGCAAGTGTGGTATATATTACAACAATTAAGGAGACAAGTAACGCTAATAATTATAAAATAAAAATTATAAAACATTTATTATTAAAAATATATGTAAAATTTGCATTTAATATTGTTTCCTTAAAATATTTACAGACTTATTATATCGTGATAGAACTTTGTTGATTTTATGTATTGATTATATTCTGTGGCAGTAAGTATTAACATAACCAGAGAATATCGTTTAGTTGGTATCATAACGAGAGCACTAACTATCATAGTTATATATTCAAACGATAATCATTATTGTTGAGGCTTTACATAACTATATATCTTGCATTATGGTAAACTTAATATGTATATATCAAAACATAGCTAAATTATTTTTATGAATATTGAAGCAACCCAGATAATAGAGAATACAGAAAAATAGAAATGAAATATTTAACCAGTTTATGATAAAACTAGTATTTATATTTTCGTATGACTTGCACAAAAATCCATACATTTTCATTGAAATATTTAGACAGCATATATTTCTATAGGACTTAAGAGTAGTTTGGTCAACAAGTGTTTTAATATGTTTTATAAAATTCAATATTTGTGCTGATTAAAATACATTCCTCTTTAATTACGAAATATATTTAAGCTCCATAATTTTAAGTATTCACTAAACCAGTATCCCCTAATTAACATATTCACCAAACAAGCATTGACTTATTTAAATATTCATTGGACATACTTTTAATAATTAAAATATTCAATAAAAATATTCACTAATATATATATTCCCACAAAAAAACTAGCATTAATATCTCAATGAATTAAAAACAAATAAATGTATTTTATATAGTAATAATTAACTTGTATTATAAATAAAACTTCTGAATAAGTTGTTAAGGAATTTCTTTATTTGGACTTTTCCGGTTTTATTTAATTTACCCTGAAACACTAAACATTTTACAGTGTATATAGAATTCTTTTTTTATCACATGTGACAGTACTTCAGAAGGAAGATGACTCCCATTTTAGGAAAAGGAGGAAAAAATTGCATTTTCTTTTAGAACTTTAAATTCACATACAAACAATTCTAAAGGACGCGTAAGTGCAGCGACTTCCTTTTTATAGCCTTGTCCTTTCAAATAATGTAAAGTTGAGATGACCAGTTGTTGCTAGGCAACGACATGGCACTAAAGTTTTTTCAGCAGAAAAAACAATCCTCTCTATAGCAATTTTTAGACGTTATTTTTTTCCTTACCCGCATAGCATAACGTATAGGGAAAGTAATAAGATGGGATCAAAAATTCAAATTCCAAGTTTTTGAAGTCAATTATTTGGCAAAATGAATATCGTCAATTACCCAGAAAAACTAATTACATCGATTTTATCATGTTGGTATGCATCATTCTCGATATGTTTATTTGTTTTTCAAATATATTAAAAAATACACTTATAAAATTTAGAAAATAGCCATTATGATTTAGTAGACTGTAACGCAATTGAAATTATTGATATGGCGACATTTTTATTTTTACTTACCGTTTCTATTGTTTAGCAATTTTATTTCCAAAACAGAAATAATGTTCTTGCCACAACATGTCTTGTTAGATTTAAACCAGCAACTAAAATACCTAAGCACTCCTGGGGGATCTGTTAATGAAAAGATAATGTCTGACATTTTTTCTGTATGTCATTCAGGCAGTGTACATACATTTATGTAACTGATTTTTCTCGAAAAAGTAATTAACTGTGTTAGACCAAATTGGTGTAAAGGGGGATTTAAAAATATATTGCAACACATCTGAAAAATAACCTATTAAAACTAAATCGGTGTAATGATATGGTTCATTTTTTAAAACAGCGTCAGAATTTCCGTAAAACGTATACGTGTTACACACAGAAGCTAAATGCGTATTTAGTAATCCAATTTCACATTCTAATTTGATTGAAACAGTAGCCACGATTGCCACCAAGTTAGTCAAATTACTCGCTAAGTGGAAGGCACAGATGTACCCTATCGAAACCTATTTAATTTTCTATTAGTTTATGGTGAACATAAGAAGAATATGCAAAGCATATTAAGAATTAAGCATATTAAACATGGTTGTAAATCGTAAAGTCGTACATTGCATCGTACCACATAAAAATTCACCATTAATTCTTTGTGCGAGTTTCTGGAATAAAATATATTGATTGTACTACACACTTGACTTCACCCATTTTAACTTTAAAGTAAACATTGTTTATTAAATAAATTATATTTATAATTAAATTATAATAATTATACACATCTATTTAAGGAAGGGATTGGATGTGTAGTACCAGGCATATTAATTTCTAAAATTTATTAGGACATTTTATAACAATAGATTTGCACATACCTTTGTTATTGTCTCACTTCTGTGAAGCGCACCACTGATACAGAGACTCATGACTGAATGCCTATCTTGAAGACGTATATATTCGTCTCTCAATATCTGAACACTCTCAGTCTTGTATGGATGCTGACTGCATCATCACTCCTGTATTTCCTGCATCATCACTCCTGTATCTCCTGTATCATCACTCCTGCATCTGCATCATAATGAATATTCTAATTCGCATCTAGTCTGTTCCACCTTCCCTATGTGAATTACTGACTCATGTCTGTTTTCACTGCATCATCACTCTATGCATTTGAGTGTAACTTAATGAATTTATTGATTCGCATCTTGTCTGTTCCACCTTTTCTATGTGAATCGAACTCTTGTATCTTTTCTATGTTAAACTGACTCTTGCCGTCTGCCTGTTGATACCTATTTTTACCTGAGGTCCAGATACGCCTTTTCGGCGATCATTGGTTGACCTGAGGGCGATGCGGTAACACGTCCTCATTGATTTAACCTTTAGCCAATCCCATGGTTTCATCTTTATCCTCTATTAACTTTTCTGACTCGACCACGCTTAATTGAAGCCCCCTTATTTATGGCTTTCACGACCTCTCGGATCAGGGCTGCTGTAAACTGATGCCTACCAGTCTGGTTCTTTGTGTGTCTTGATAGAAATAATTAATATTTGTATAAAAACGTACCAAACTACCGCCAGGTATCCACAGTTTTTTTAAGTTTGAATGCCTATCCAGTCATAAAATTTAAAATCAAAACCCTACTTATGTTTTGATTTTTCAATGTTACCAATTTGGCACCATTTTGTTAATTTATCGTTTCCATCCATTTGGTAAAATGTTAACACTTTTAACGGTATTTTTGACAATTTGGCAATATTTCCAAAATATCGCCAATTTTTTTGGAAATAGTTCTCCAATTCGATGATTAAATTTGCCATAATTAAGAGGTTAAGATAATGTAACTTCAGATTTTCTTAACAGAATGTTTTACACTTTCCAACTAAGTTGTAAAGTGTTTATGACTTTATGACTAAAATGATTAAATCTATCTGTCCATCTGTCTTGTCCGTTCGTACGATAACTGTTGTAAAAGTGACTTTATCAAAATTAAATTTTAGTATGCTGTTAAGATGGTCTGTGGGACATATGAGAATTTAAAATAATAATGTCACCCAATTAGTTTCGGATTTAACCCAGGTGGGAAAAATTAAATAAATTGAACCCATGGGACCTAATTTTTTAAACATTTTTGAGTGGAGTTAGAATTCACAAATTGTTTAAAAAATTTTAGGAAATATTCAAATTATGACTTAAAATGTGTAAAAAAATTGCATCAAAATATCTGAAGTAGTTTTTAATTAAAAATTGAAATAATAACTGCACACATATATATGAAAATATCCCATGACTTAATACAAAATAAAATATGGCATCCAAGTTTTGTCGCTGGGAGAAAATCGTGAATTTTTAAGGTACTTTAATATTTATATGTTGTGTTGCAACCGTCCTAAAACCGCTTGAATTTTGTATATTATCTTTGTATCTAAATTCTGTGCCTAATCAATTACAATATTTTTTTTATTTTAAATGATCACTAAATTTTAATTATTTCTACAACGAAGTTTAATTTAACGTATGCAGAATGTAAACAAATCAAGCGATTGCAAGATGAGTTGTATAATAATTGCTGAATTTTTTAAAGCAAAAGTGTTTAGCTTTGCAGTCTGGAATATATGTGATATGAATGAAATATCCATTGATTTTACATAAAGAAGCAGGCAATTGTATGGCTTTGCCTTTTTTGTTTTTTGTATTGCATTTATTTTTAGTTTAAAATTTCCAAGTTGTAATAAATTATTGTAGTACTGTAATAATTTTAAAAATATTAGCGCTGAATGCATCGCATTTTCGAAATGTTTAAATACAATTGCATTTCAGTTGGAAAGATAGTATGCAAATAGGATGGGGATATGCAAACAGTAAATAATGTGTCCAGTTTTTGAGCATGTATCCAACTATCCATCCATCTATCTATCTATCTATCTATCTATCTATCTACCTCTCGTAATATAATTATTTGGCAACCACACTCTATCTACTGATTTTTATAAACGGATTAAAAAGAAAAAAATATGAATTCAATCCAATAAATTAAATTTAAATAAAGTTTAAAAAAATCTCAGAAACGTGAATATTGCTTTCTACAAGAATAAAATAAAACCACACTAGGGATTTTTTGACATCTTGGCTCACTTTGCTTTGTACAAGGAGTTGTATTTAATTTAAACCCAAATTAGATTTTAAAAACTGAATGTAAATCGTTTCATCCTTATATGTGAGAGCACTTTAAAGGTAAGATTTATACACATTCATAGAAAAGGTAAACATTAATTTATTCTTCATGAATATTTACATTGGCATAAAGTCAGATAAAATTTTATTTCTAGAGGGCGTTTAAGAGCAGCATATCTCTTATACAGGACTCCACTTTCAGGTAATATAAAGTGGTGTTGACTGGTTATGGTGTGGTACTTAGGTTCCGCAAGAGAGTAGAGCACTTAGGTTTCTTTAACAAAGAAGTGTATCTCCATGGCAATTTGAGAAACTTTACCTTTTTTAAAATCTTTGACAATGGTAAATTTGACTTCTGAACGTGACGCTGTGACGTGAAATATTGTGCAATTCCGTGTACCAATAACATGGAATGATTTTTATCTTTATTTCTAACATCTGATGTAATAGTCTGATGTAATAGTGATGTAACACTGGAAGCCTATTGGTTTTATATGCAATCGAATGTTCAGAACCCCCCTAAATTTTCGAATGAAATTTTGAAAAAATCGTCAAAAAATCAAAACCCCTAATAAAGTTACGCAAATAGACATTTCTTATGTAATTTTGCATTAGGAAAAGATTGGCATAAATTTTAGAACGCTAACACGAACCGTTCTCGAGATATTGCACATTCTTCAAAAAAATTATCGAAAAGTTACAAAAAATAAAAAAACAATATTTCCTATTGAGAAACATGTTCACTTTTCATATGTTCCATGCGATAAATTGGGTGACATCATTCTGGTGGATCTTGCTCGTTCCATTCATGAAAAAAGATACTTTGAGTAATATTTTTGTATTTGAGCGCCAATAGTCATTTATCTGCTGTAAGAATAACTTATTTCTTCGTCCATAACGCTTGGCGAGATTTTGGCGACGAATTTGGCGCAATGTTGCCATCTTGGCGACATTTTTAATTGTTGCTAAATTAACAAAAATCTCGCCAAATTGATAAAAATGACACTAAACCAATGAAAATGACGACTAATTGAAGAAAATTCAATATTTTGGAAAGAATATAAGTATCTAAGAATAACATTGTTTTAACTGTAAAAGTAGTAAATTCATTGCATTATATAAGGAAAGTCTTGTAGATTTTGACGATATTTGCGGGCCATTTCGCAAAAAAAAGCAGGTTACTTTTTCCAAATCTTACCTAAATCTAATCAGCACCAGAGAAAACCACAAGTAATTTATCAATCAAATTTTATGAAAGTCGGTGCATTAGTTTTTGAGTTAGAGTGGAAACATCCATTGCACAGACATATAGACACACACACAGATTTCAGAAGATTAAGTTCATGTATACAATCTTTAAGTTGAGACAGCATAAGCGCAGTAAGTAAATGCTTGGATTGCTGCCATAGAGTTCGAAAGTATCACCTCCTTTTCAAAATATTGCACCCTTGATATTCAATGTTGGGTTCAAAAACTTATAGCCTCTGTATCGACATGAAAGGAATTGAATGTAATTTCTACATATATAAAAGTATTTATTTCAATGGAGACTTATGGGAATATCCCAGAAATAGTTGGCATTTTCTTAAAAATTCACTTCAAACAGACATCAAAAAATATTTAAGGATCAAAGTTGAAAATGTAATTAAATTCCTGGCATAATATCTGTTCTTTAGAAAACAATTAGAGCTTTCGAGATGATATTGCCTTCTTGTGTACAATATTTATGCATACTTAGTAACAGCATGGCAAAATATGTGTATGCGCCTATTAGTAGGAATTTATAATTATTTAGGCTTTGAAATTCCGTTTCTAAAAGAGCTATGCTAACAAAATATATCTAAAATGTTGCAATATGATGGAAAAAAAAGGAACTCCATTTTGTATAGATAAAATATGTAAATATGCATTGTTTTCTATTGAGCTTTACTTTTGAACTTACGTTAACTTAGATATGCACTCATTTAATTACTCCATGTGGAATTTCCTACATTTCAGCGAAGTGAAATTTTATATTTCCTTTAAGGGGACGGTGGACGTTGAAATGAGCAAAAATCGAATAAAAGAAGTTTTTTTTAATATATAACATTATTTTACACATTTAACCTTTTGCTTACGGATGGGGCAGCGTCTATTCCAAACGAAGGCCGGCTGCCGGCGATTTCCATGGACGCCAATGTCTGCAAAGGGGGGTAGAACTGTTTGGGATAGGGTATGTCAAATACCTGTCTTTTTGGGAGGTTCTTCGTTTGGGAAAGACGCTATCCTACCCGTAAGCAAAAGGTTAAATGCATTTTTTTCGAAACGGAATTTTCAAAGGTTTTACATATTTAAAATGCTCTATGCGTCTTAGTTTTTGTTTGAGATGCATGAAATTTGGTAAGAAGACACCTTTTATACTTTTTAATGAAATTGGGTATGCATTTTATAATTGAACTTTATTAAGGTAATTAAAAGTGAATAACAACTCAATTAAATGATGAAAATAATGTTTTAATGCAGAAAAATATTTTTAAAAAATTAAATTTTTAAGGATATAAAAGTGAATACCCCAATTTGTTTATAATGTGTTTTTGAGTGATCATAATGTAAAATTAATCAAAAATGTGATCAAATGGCACTGAAGGTGCATTTTCAAGTTTTCGTTAAAAAAATTAAATTAAAAAAAATACAGAATTATAACAAAATTGAAAAAAAATGAATAGCATTTTATATAGTAATGTTAAGAAGAATATTTATAGAAATTTTCATGTTTCTAAGTCATTAAATAAATAAAAAAAATTCAACGTCCACCGTCCCCTTAAGAACTTCAAACTCAAATGCAAACCATTCCGAATGTCACTTACGAACAACAACTTACTTTTATAGCTTTGTTCTTTTAAATAACTTAAAGTTGCGTTGGCCAGTTGTTGCTGGGCAACGACATGCCACTTAAGTTCCTTCTGCCGAAAATGTAAACCTCGATTGTAGTTTTTAGTTTTCTGCTAGAGTGAAAGTGAATTCGGAACCTGCTGCGTGGTGAAATGAAATAATCTACAAAACATTATAGTCACAGCAATGATCGTAGCCACTCTATATATCAAATCATTCACTTCCACGTCGCGTAATAAGCATGTCTCAGAAATAGTCGGCAGACCCAAGATAAAAAAAAACACTTTATCCTTTCAGAAAAGTAGTGGAAGTATCGTTGAAATAACTATCAGCCAATGTTGATACAATAAAAGGAACTTGTAGAGAATAATCATGTTCTTAAAGAAATCGTTTCGCTTATAGGGATATATTTTATGGTAATATTACATATTTGCATACCAGTACTGGCTTCTTAAAATAATTCTGTAATTAATATTTAGTGGAGTTACTAAGGTTTTCAGACAATTTACCAGAATTTCTGTACTTGGCACATATACTTACTTTTGAAAGGTAAGAACCGACGTTGTCTGTTGTCTCTTTATCTCACAATCACAAGTACAAAGTTCTGTATAGAAATTAAAATTATATTTTATTATAAAGAACAAATAGCTGCTATTCTCCCAAAACGATCACTTCTAAATGATAAACTCATATTTAAACCATAGTTTACTCCAAGGTTTAATAGTTGAGATTTTGAGAAATTTCTTGCAAATTAGCTTCATCATGCTTATTCAGGGTAATGATTCACATTCGAACGGAAAACAAAGATTTTAAATGTAAATAACGAAATGTATTTATATGTAAAACCAGGATAACATGTATAGATTTTTACATGATGTAATCATTGCAACTGTTAAACAAACTACCTTCATAGCTGCCCTTTACCCTTAATATGGGGATAAATAAAAACAAGACAGATCAATCATGCATAAAGCCTTGATTATGAAACACTTTCCAACTGCAATGCAATTTTGTTTAAATATATCTAAAATGCGATACATTCAGCGGTAATATTTTTCAAATTATCACAATACTACATTAATTTATTATATTTGAAAACTTAAAACTTCATCGAAAAAAATGAATTTTATACAAATGACGCCATTGAAATATAAATCGCCTGGTTTAAAAATCTCTAAAGTGCGATATATTCAGTGGTAATATTTTTTTTAATTAACACAATACTACACAATAATTTATTACATTTGAAAACTTAAAACTTCATCGAAAAAAATTAACTTTATTCAAAAGACGTCATTGAAATATAAATCGCCTGGTTCGCTATGAAAAAACAGCAAATATTTTATTCATACACTTTTATTCTATTCCTCTCATTCATCACAATACTACAATAATATATTTTAGTTAAAAACTTAAAACCATGAAGGTAAAAGTAATTTTACTCTATGCTTAAAATTTCATCAAGGACGTATTCTATAAAATCGTCTGCTTGCCTATGTAAAAGCAATGAATATGTCATTCATATCAACTATATTGCAGACTCCAGAGAATAATAATTTTGATTTAAAAAAAAATCAGCAATTCCTATGCAACTCATCTTACAGCTTGATGTGTTTACATTCTCCATAAGTGAAAATTAGGCTCCGTTGTAAAAATAATCCATGCCATAATCCATGCCAATTGCTCTCTATGCCGGTCAATTTTGAACCTAGTTGTTCTTACACTCCATACAGGAAAGTGTTAGAAAACGTTAACATCTTTTAGTACGTAGGCTATTATTATGTATATGTTTTTGTTTAAAGTGTCATCTGTATAATCATCAATGAAATTTTATTTCATACTACTTATTTCGCATGTGTTTCTCGCAGGGCGCAGTAGCCCAGCGGTTAGCGCGCAGGAATTGCACTCGGTTGGCCCTGGTTCCATTCCTGCCACTGCCAAAACTGCCGCCGTGTTCTCGCGGAGTACGATCACGTTAAACATGTGGGTCCGTAAGTCCTTCCGAGAGGTTGGTGGTAGGGGAAGGAGGGTAGGGTTCCTGTGGATGCCTCCCCCATTGGGTTCCGGTCTAAATTGGGTGGCACTTCCCGACCGTTCAAACAGTTATCTTACACCTTTCTGGTAGGTCGGACGGTCTGGGTCTCAACAACAACAACATGTGCTTCTCACGTTCTCAATGGCTAGTGGCCATCTAATGTGCTGTACACTTAATCAACATTGTTGATAATCCATTTTAGTTTTAGCAGTGAAAGGATATCAAATTATATATTTATTGTTTCTGACGGGTAAAGTTGTGTAAGTTCTTATTGAATCTCTTTCTATAGTTTCTCCTAATCCAAATTTTTTTTAATTTTCGATTTTTTCGTTAATTTAAAATCAGAGACATATCAAATGAGACCCAAACCAGGATTCCTGCCTGAATAACAGTGCTCGAATATTTTGAAAAGTGGTTTTGGTTTTTTTTTAAATTTTCCTTTGCACCTCTAATGTGAATTTAGAAATATCAGATATTTTCGTTGACCTGGAGACTATGACTAGAATAAAACCAAAAGCAAGACTATCTAACACTTGAAGTGCTTGATTATCAAGCGCAGTAGTTTTGAGTTTGATTATATTATTACTTTTCAACATCATATACTTTTATAATTTTGGATTTTCTATTTGGGTTAGAGTTTGGGACAAAGTTGAGCGAAACCCAGATTCTAACTAGAGTAAAAATGCTCGGTAATTTTGATACATCCCCCTTTCACTCAGTCAGTTAGCTTAGTGCATATCCTATAGATATAAATTTTCGACTTGTGTACGTACTGCGAACAAATAATTTTGCATAAGTATCCTTTTCACACAATTTTACTGTTCTTTCAAATCTTAAAATGGCACCGGAAAATATTTAAACACCATATCGGTGAAACTACTTAATCCCAAAAGTGAAACAATCAAAGGTAAAAGCAAACTCCATCGTTTTCCTTAACTATCGACTTAAAACGCAACAAACTTACAAACAAACCAAAAACCTTTTAACGGAATATCGAATCGCTTCAACACCGCTACACACGGAGAACACAGAAAAACAAAGAACACTCTCGTTCAATCTGGATTTAATGACCAATGATGCAATGCATCGGGGTGTGTCTCAGGGAAAGTTGGAGATCCATGTTTGTTGTTCGGGTCCTCCAGAGAATTAAAAAATTCTTTTCGCGCTTCTCCGTCTCACGTTCAAACACCCCTGGGAATGGATGGAATATTTTTTTCTTTAATCTCACTACAGTTAACAAATGTACGGTTTCAAAATGGTATTGGTTTTCTATCAATTTAAAGGTTTTTTCTCCTTTGCGATAGCGAGGGCAGGGTATTGCGCTCCAGGAATAGATAAAATATTCTAATATTAGATGTTGAAGAGAAGAAAGATGTTTTAGAAAAGTCTTTCTTAATAAATAAGTTTTTGTTTCTTTATTGGCTTATAAAAACTGTAAAAGAACTAAATAGCGTGTGATTTTTTGATAGTTGAATAAAAAACCTCCAAAGTATGTTCTTGCTACAGAACGAAATAGCTTATGATATTATGAAAGTTGAATGAGAAACTTTCAAGGTATCTCATTGCTGCAGAACTAAATAGCTTATAATTGTATGATAGTTGAATGGGAAACCTTCAAAGTATCTCCTTTCTAAAGAACTAAATAACTTACAATTTTGGATAATTTAATGAGAAACCTTCAAGGTATATCCTTGCTATAAATATGTACATAGTCTAAACCAGTTATATAGCAAAATTATATAGCTGGCTATAATGGTAGAAGAAATTCGTATTTTACTGTAAAAACTTGAAATACCTCCTCTTAAGTAAATAATTTAATATTGTTTACTTTTTAGCTATTGTCTAAGACTGAATTGAGTTATGTTAGTATCAAACGTTTTCTTTTGTTTTTGTGTTAACACAGAGCTACAGTTGCACATAAATAGCAAACTATTATAACTATGTGTGAATAAATAAAACATTTCTTCTGTTCATGGAATACCTGCTTCTATGAATCTGAAATCTAGACAGGAACAGTGTGGTGATGGATGCAATAATGTTCCCCGTGAGTAGAATGTTTGTATTTGCGAATTTAGAAATCGATCTAGAGTGATAAATCTAGAGTGGTAAATCTAGAGTGGCAAATCTAGAATTGTGAATCTAGAGTTGTAAATCTAGAATGGTGAATCGAGAGTTGTAAATCTAGAATGGTGAATAACAAAACAATTCTAGATTTACAACTCTAGATTCACAATTCTAGATTTACAACTAGAATTGTGAATCTAGATTTACAACTCCAGATTCACAATTCTAGTTGTAAATCTAGAATTGTGAATCTAGAGTTGTAAATCTAGAATTGTGAATCTAGAGTTGTAAATCTAGAATTGCGAATCTAGAGTTGTAAATCTAGAATTGTGAATCTAGAGTTGTAAATCTAGAATTGCGAATCTAGAGTTGTAAATCTAGAATTGCGAATCTAGGATTTCTATTTCATAAAAAACTGAATTTTCTGCAAAAGTATACAAAAGAAGATTTGACATGTATAACCAGTTTAATTTAGTAAACAATTTAAAATAATTACTCCCCGATAGGTATGCCTATTTAATTTACTGTAATGGTGATGTGTGACCTGCAATTAATTGCCGATGTATTGTGAAAAGGAATATGTTTTATTACGAGAATTAAAACTGAAATGTAAATTTTCATATATAACAGCTCCCAAATTTTTATAAAGGTGAAATGTAAAATGAAAGGTATGTGATGACTTAAAATACATATTTAATAGCGTATATAGTTACATTAATAACGCAAATAATATTTTGAAAATTTTTACCGGAGGGGGTACAAGTAAAAAAACTCCGATATAACACAAATATACGAAATGAGTTCAAAATCAGAAAAATAGTAATACAGTATTGTGGCAATTAATTGAGAAATGCAGTTTTTTTTATAAAATTCAGTTTTATTCAAGTTTTCTATGGATACATTTAAAACTAATAAATGATATGACCTCCCCGAGACTTTTTAACACCACAGACACGTTTCGGCATGGAATGTACTAGACTAGCACATGTAGTTTTAATTTCAACGTCTCTGAACCATATGTCAATAACGGCCGAAATTAGCTTGTCCATCGTCATACAGTCAAATTTGTGAAGCCGTTTTTTGACAATAGCCCACAAATTTTCTATGGGATTCAAGTCTGGTGAATTCCCGGGCCAATCCAGTACGGTAATATTTTTTTTTGAGCAGAAGTTTTTGATTCGCTTCGAAGTGTGACATGGCGGGCTGTCTTGTTGGAAAACGTAATCTCCGTTCGACCACAGTTTAGCCATGGTTGGAAGCACTTTTCGGGTCAATATGACTTCGTAACTGGCACTGTTCATCATTCCTTCTACGGGAACAAGAGATTCTGTCCCCAAAACGCTGAAACAACCCCAAAACATATTTTTGGGCGGATGCTTGGGTGCTTGATTGATGTGGTGCTGATTGAGAGGTTCTCCTTGGCTCCTTCTCACGAACATAGATCTAAATCCCTGAACCACAAAATGTGTTTGTCAGAAAAGAGAACTTTCTCCCAGTCCGTCTCAGTCCATGTTTTGTATTTTCGGTGCCCATTCCAACCTTTTTTTCTTCATGCGAAGCGTCAGAAGCTGCTTATTGTACGGTCGACGTGCTCTCCGTCCGCGTTCTAACAGCCTGTATCGCACTGTTGAAGGTGCAATATCAACACCAGCTGCCACCATGGACTTAGACAGGTCAAAACTGGTTAATCGAGGATTTTTAACACTCATTCGATGTAAAGTTTTGTCGTCACGAGTCGAAGTTGATCTATTTCGGCCGCATCTTCCAGAGCGGTTGGTTCCAGCATTTCCTGTTTCCTGAAACCGCTTCCAGATCCTCCCGACACTTGCTGTACTCACTCCACATACTTTACCTATTTCCTCGAACGTCTTAGAAGTGTGTTCTCTAAGCGCAATCACTTTAGCACGTGTTTCCGCGCTGATATCCATGACGCTAATGAGCCCCGCAACAACTGAGAAACTACCACTGCGGAACACCTGCCACCTGGCGGAGGAATTTGAACACCTGCTACTTACCAGGTGCATACGAATACCTGCTACTTTGATAATAACTGCAATTTGAACTCTGAGCTAATTTGGGGTGCTTCTTCCTAAGCTTACGTGTGATAAAACGAAAAAAATGACATTTCTCAATTAATTGCCACAATACTGTACTAACACAAAACGTTACTTCTGTAACATAATCTTCTTATCATATATACATATAGTTAGTGATATCAGTCATATTCGAATCCAATAATTCAACACTTACAGAGTCTTACTTGGAATACGTACAGCTAGATCAAAGTGCTACTAATAAAAGAAAGATAATAACAGTTTCTTTAAAGTTAAATTCAACAAAATATGATTCGTGTCAAGTAGATTTGAAGGTAAAAGTTGGCACTGTTCATTACGACAAGCAAGATGCACAACATTTACTAAAGTATGATTGGAAAGGATGGACAAATTCGGAAGAACAATGTTGGAGAGGATTGTTAATTTAGAGTAATTCGGATCTTCAAAATTTGATTGGCAAAAGTAGAGTTTATGATCTTACTTTGGGGAATGAACATTGCGTATCTCGCTTGTCTGGAAAATAATATTTTTTTGTCTTCGAAACCTTGTTGACACTATTTATTTAGTGTTGGTTGTTTTTAAAAACATTTTATAGTATTTATAATGTCTAAAATGCAGGACTTTGTAAGAATATGTATTTCGATAAAACCTTTGAGAAAAACTACATTTTTCTAACATGCATTTCCGACTGCACGAATTTGAAAAAATAAAATAAATTTATTTATATAGAAAATTGTGTTTTTCTCTTTGCCTAGGCAGTACACTTTTTGATTTACTTATCAGCTTAAGTTTGTCACGTTTTATTCAAACTCTCCTGTCGAAAGGGTATTATATTCTTATAGAAACAACACACATACTCAATACGAGACTAAACTCAGTCGGATATAAATCTAAATAGAAGTAAAAGTACCTACGCTATTTCTAAGCGAGATGAAATGTAAAACGATAAAAGGCAATCAGATATATTAAAAAAAAATTAAAAATCTAAATAACTTCGACCATTTTTTTCAATTATTCTAAAATGGATAATATTTCAAGAAATTGCAGTTATCTATGTGAAATATTGAATATCAAGAATCGAAGAATATTTTCCACTATTTATTTATGGTCTTAAATTTGAAGTTACCAATTCTTAATTTAAAATTTTCAATATCCAATTACACATTCATTATTTTGGGAAATGTATATGAATATAAAATTTTAATATTAATACAGAACAAAATACAGTAATAAACTATAATGCGCTTAAAATCACATGGATGTAAATAATTATTGGCATTGGTTCGTAAATTCACTATGAGGTATAACTATGTAGTTGTGTGAATGTTTGAATCATTTTGGAATATGATATACACTCATTACTATAACTTCAGTTTGTGAATTTTACTGATATTACACTTATGAACTAAACGTATTACGATAACTCCTGTTTATATGACTATAACCAGTTTAGGAATAGTTGTATAATTTTGTCACTTTTTTTATTAAATTTTCTAGTGTTTTGATAATAAATACACTCGTGTTTTTTAGGTTTGGGGGTTAATCTTAAATGTGTACTTTTCGAAAAGGATGAAAAATAATTATGAATTTTCTTAAATATAGAGGCTGTTTACACATTTTATAACGAATTTAATGCATTATAATTAAGGTTTAAAGAAACCATATTAATTTGTTAAATGCTCTAACTGATAGCCCTTTCTCTGGACTATTATTCTAAATGCTTGTTTCTAAGATAAAAGAGCATTACTTAAAGTTATGATTATCATTTTATTCAAATCCTTTTTCACAGTTTTCTATAGTGCACTCATGGCTTTAGGTCTGCGTTTATAAATTTATATTTTAACATTCGAAAAGCACAATAATTTATTGGTGAAATATCAGGGGACTTTGAAGGAATATCAGCAAAAGGTGCAGTTTAATAACTGTATCTTTTGTAATTTTTTCAAGAAATTTAGATGTAGAATTTGAAGTGTGACAGGCAGGGTTATCCAGATGAAGTTCCACTCTCTGTGGATAAATGAATAGTATTGCTTCTTTGAATAATAGAATGAAAACATTAACTTAGAATTATGCCAAGTTGATTTTGACATATGTTTTCTGTTTTTAACTTTAATTTACATTTGAACAAACAGCCAGCAATAATCACGAATCCTACTGAAATTTTCTTTCGATTTTGTGTTTTTTACGATAGTAAATAGATCCTTTTTTCTGTTACAGTCATTTAAATAAATCATTTTTTAAGTATATTATTTTTATATATACCATTTTATATATATCCTACTCATCTCTTATGTATATTCTTAAATACACATATTAGATTGAATAGTACTTATGCTTAAAATCTATACACATACAGAACTTTTGAACGTTAGAATCTATACGCGTTAAGAACATGAAACATTTACATGCACAATTTCTAAAGAATGCAACTGGGCATTCAAACGCAACAAATTTTACAATCGATTGATTTAACCTCATTCTTTGTATACTCCTTAATTTTATGAAGCGAAATTTGAATCTTTTTTATATTCTTAAACTGTTTTAATGTCTTCCATTAACGATCCCAGATATCTAACAGCAGAGCAATAAAAGTATTTAGCCTCCAAAGAAAGGCAATCAGCGAAAGAAAAAAAATACATTTTACGATTTTTTCAACAATTTAACTACACTTACACAACGTTTGTAAACAAAATACTTAAAGTAAAATCATTTAGGGGCTTCGTTAGGAAGAACATGCAGGAACAAAAAGAGCAGAATGTTTCATTACATTCTTGATAGCCAATAATACAACAAACCAAAGTGTCTTAGAAAATCTTAATGTAATTCAGGATTTGCTCGTTGCCCTATTAAAGCATTTTTTGAATGTATTCTGTTGAAAAAAAGCAGAATGTAAGATTCATATTTTGAAAACTTAAAGTTTGACATATGTTCTTGATAAAAGCATAGTGTTTAGTGTATAATTAAATTTGAATTATAAAACCTAGCTTAGAAAAATATGTGACAATCACACATACGTCATTCTACGTGAAAAGGATTTGGAAAGAAAAAAACACAAATTGATATAAACATAAAAATCAAATTCAAACACCGACGGTCACCTGCTTAGTCAAAGTCCCAAAATTGAGGTCTCCAGATAGTTAAAATTCAATGACGCTATTTAATGTCAATGGTGTTTTACAGTTTTGTGGTTATTCTTTCGGAATAATTTATATGTCCAATTAATTATCCAATACTAAATTTGAATTCATCATGAAACGTATCATGTGTGTTCTTGTAAATATATGGATAAGCAAAGGAACCCAAACCATCTGGTGTAGTCACAAAGCCCGAAATTTTGCAATTCTGGATATCCAGACAGCAGATTTACTAATTAAACTTTTTTCAGAAAGAATTGGACCATGATACCTTTTACTATCATTTTTCTCGATTTTAAAATGGTCAAGTATATTCCTATGCTAATACAGAAAGTGAGTTTCGCATAGATATTAAATAATTCGTGCACATCTATAAGTGCTGTGCAAATAGAATATGAAAAGTAGACGATATTTTATAAAATGCCTGAATTTTGTTAGGAAATCATGTAATTTCAAAAACGCGTGTCTGCTTTGTGTTACATATTTTGCAGCATTTTAGGTTGTAACCCAATTGATTATAATCTTATAATCTTTATTAATTTATTTTATAGTCTTCAGGGATATTTTTATCTCTGGACAAAAATGTCGGTTCTTAATGTCGTCGAATGTACTTTACATTAAATGCTCTTTTTTAATATTATATTCATTAATGTAAACAAGTGATAATTAATAAGTAAAATACTTCCCTAAACAATAGATTTCCTAAATAAGAGTTTTCTTTAACAACAGATGGTTCAATTTCCATATAGTGCTGTTTAATGAAATAAAATTTCAGAACTTAACAAATTCTGTACATTTGTCATTCGTGAGTTTTTCTTTTGTTATCTGCACTTTAATATCAAAGAGAAAAGAAGCGTACATACAATTTACTAAAACAGACTTCACTGTTGACAAGTTGATAGGGCAGATCTCTTAAAGAAAATCAAATCATTTTAAACACCCAGTTGCGACAAGGATAAGATTTGTCTGCAGTCCAAGGATACTGCTCTTCCATTTACCAAATACGTGAAAACTTTTTAATCCTGTATAATCCTTTACTTGTTTATCTCAGAACATGTCACAACATTCCTCAATGGCATCTTGTAAAAAGTTTGGCTTTTCAGCTTTTAATCTCCTAAGCCTATTAAATATGAAACAACTAAAATTCCAATATGAGTAAATCTTTAAAATGCATTTTTAAAAATATATATATATATATTTTTTTTTTCTATGAAACCGTATTTGCACAGTTAGATACTAAAATCATAAAATGTAGTAAACTAATGCTTAAGACAGTCAAAGACAGGGAAATTTGGAGTCGTCTAAAATGGAATTGCAATTTGTTTAATAAGTTGTATTTTCAATAAATAAAGACTCTTTAGGCAGAGAGTAGGGACACGTAAGTATTATTCACAAATTAATTTTCAATGCGGCATCGGTTCTTTAATTGTTTCTACGGTTTTTTCATCAGTATTATTTTGATTAAGAATATAAGGAACTAGGCTTCAAATGCAGTCGTCTAATTATGAGTTGACTGAGTTAGGTTCTGCCCCATGGTCGACAATATAAATGTGCAAAATGACATTTTCTAAGTCACCATATAGACTTGTGAGGGTTTAGGAAATACATTTTGAACCTCCACGCCATTTCATCCGTCCCTAAAGAACTAATCGAAATCCTGGCTCAGTTAGGCTCTTCCGTGCTGGATAATATCAGCATGCACATATTCAGTCTTCTAAGTCAGCGAGAGCGAGGTATGTATCTCGAATGATTTCTCTAAAAATTTTTTATCTGTCACTGGGGAGGAGGTAATCAAAAATGTACTCCTTAAATTTCTGAACTGTAATTCATGCTATAAGTGTATAAATATTCCGCCTTCAATGTAACGAAGGCTTCAGGAAAACTTGAAAAGTATTTTTTTTAATAAAAATCCCGATTTTTTTTTATTCCAAAAGGTAGGAAGTGGAGATCGAAAATTCGGCTCAGTTGGAACCGTCTGATTTAGGAGGATGTGGAAAGACGGAATCACATTAGTCAATTATTATTTTGCATAATATATAAGCAGATGTTTGTCTGTGTGTATGTCTGTATATTTCATCTGTATCGCAAAATTAAATCTTCGGGCAGTGATGAAATTCGGTAAAGGGGGTTCTTTAAGTCCCAGGATGAAGCGGTTGGGCGTTTTTTTATAAATTATAATTAGTTTGTCGGTTTTTTTATGTTGCAGAATGATTTTAGATTCCTTTTCTTAACGATTGAAATTATTGCCACAGTGTTCCCATCACAGCTTCAACGATAAGATCGTAGTACGCTCTTTCTAACGTATTTAAACCAAATGTGTAGAATAATCACTTCTCTATTTATTTATTTAATTTTATATACATCGAAATATTTTTTATGCTTCAGCTTGAACGTATGCCGATGTCAATTTGATTCATTGGGCCATGAAAAATATTTTTATAATTGGACATTTTTGTATGGGCTCTTATATTTTGTTAGTTGCTCTTATATTTTATAGTTATATTTTGTACTTTTTTAATAAAAGGTATCACATGATCAAATTATGCGTGCGATTATAGTTTACCTTAATTAAATCGTTTATTGAATTGGAACCATAAATCTACGACTAGTCATTAAAACGTTTATTGATTTGGAACCAAGAACTTATGGCCAATCATTAAAGTCATATTTAGGCCTGAAGTCTTCTTTTAAATAACAATGCAAAATAAATAAAAAAAACATTATAGTTTTCAAATTTGATGAAGTACGTATTTAATCCATAAAAAGCTAAAGACTTTGAAATATATTTACCGAGTTTCAAATCATTTCTAAACTGCTGTAAAAAACAATTCGAATCCGAAAAAACTTTTGGCTGCAATCCGAGTTTTCTCTCAAACAGAAGACTCAGCTAAATCCCTGATGTTGGCTGATCTAGATCTTATGAGATTGAGTGTTTTATGCCAATGTTTTTTAACATTTCATCCCTCATTCACATATAAATTAAATAGTGACAGGAATGTATTTTAAATTTCAAACATGAATTACTTTTTAAATTGTGAAGTTTTTAGTAAACTTCATTTGACATTCTTTATATATATATATATATATATATATATATATATATATATATATATATATATATATATATATATATTCCAATCTTTAATGAAATATATTATTACATTATAGATACGATATCCTAATACTAACCCACATGTCTTTATAAATAAATTTTAAATTAAAAACCTATTACACACAAAAGAATATTACTAATTATAGATACGATACTCCATTCTATTACTAATCATAGACACAGTATTCTATTGGATTCTAACTCTAATTATATATATGATATTCTATAACTAACACACATATCTTTATAAACAAATTTTAAATTAAAAACCCATTACACACTAAAGCATACATTGACAAATGTGCTTGTCTTGGATCATGATACTTCGGAAACATTTTACTTAATTTACTCTGAACATGTTTATTGTCCAGTTCCTGAAATATTAAAATAATTAATAGTATCTGTATATGCATCTGTATATGCATCATATATATTTCTGAGGTGAGGATTGTTCTACTCCCGCCATACGTAGACTCCCACATTCACACAAAATTCTTATGAATATCTTATTATGTACATGTACTAGACAACTTTTATTCATCATTCATGTAGAATGCTTGACAGCTAGTTTATACATGTTTAAATATTATTGCTTAGTGATCGATAATTTAGCAGAATGGATTTTAAATATGTCGCCTCAAACGCACATCCATGATCAAATAAGACTTTCTTTTGTGAATTTTACTTATCGATATTATCACGATTTTTGCGATATTATAACAATCGAGATTATCACAATTTTTTAAATAAGTATTTAACCGTTTGCAGAAAACACAAAGTTACACAACATTTCTGCTGAATCCAAATTCAATGACCAATAATGCAATACATGGAAGTAGCCTAGGAGAAAAGTGTGTATTCAGTGTTTGTTGCTCGAATTCTCCGGAGACTTAAAACTTTCTGTTCACTTAACTTCATTTTACGTTCAATTGCACACGGGATTGGGAAGAACACAACTACGTTTAACCTTTGAAATCTTTGCCCAGTTATCAAATGTATAGTTTTATAGCGATCATTATTTTTCTCATTGTATATATTTCTGCTTTATTGTAAATTGGATGTTATTCCAAGCAACGCTGTATTGATAATATGGACTTACAGTTATTTGTAAAAAATAAACATTTCAATACAAGGTCATACACTTGAGTGAATGATTCAAATGTCTTAAGGAAAGCTTGAGCAACGAATTTAAGCAAAAATGGAATAATAATGCTGAAATCCGTTGCTAAAGTCTTCTTTATCTTTTGCACAATGCATTTTCTACTTGTTATAGTGACTTAATAAAGAACTGGTGAAGACACCATATACACAAATCAGTTTCTTAGCAAGATTGGCGGTTTCTTTGTTAAATATTGATGATGTCATTTTAGAGAAAAAATGTTACACATATTTTGTGTTCCATTCATCTGGTCGAATAACTTTAACTTGAATTTTTAATTTTTGAAAAATATATACTTTTAAATTAGATATCTTGCTCTACTTTATCCAATCATTATTAAAGTGAGTTGCTGCATATCAATGCACCCAGGAATAAGCTTTGCGATTTATGCTCTTTGTAGTATATACGTTACGATTAAAGTAAAAAATCCGGTTAGTATTAATAATAACCGGTTATTATTAATAATAACCACGTCTTTTTGTATATGTGATTAATATTGCATATTAATCACATTTACTGGTACATATTAAAAATTACCAATAATAATTTATTGTTTATATAATAATAATAATTTATTGTAATGTAAATTGCAAATTGCGTAATGTAAATTGAAAAAAATGTTGAAAGTAGGATAAGAAATAACACTACGTTAATGAAATAGTCATCCCATTAAGTTTCAAAACGTTACACTTTTTAAATTTTTATTCGACCCCCTTAGACAAATATGATCAATCAGAAAATTTTTCTTTTGAATACAACAAGATCATTAAAAAAACCCCGCATATCTGTATATTTAAAATCAACTGAATTATGGTAAAGGAAAAAATCTGATTTATGCCACTTCTCCATACCATATGAAAGGCTGTTTCATCAGTGAAAATAAGGATCATGAACAAATGGACGATGAAAATTGTTTTGATCAAAAATATGTTAACATGTGTCAAAATTTTTTATCACAAATGCATCTAAATAAAGCATTACATACTAGACAGAGATCATATAAAGCAGTGGCACTTACTATGCTGTTTGGTATCCTATGTAATATCACCCAGTTTTATCTTTTTTGTAATATGTCACAAATTTACATTTCTAATTTGCTATATGGTCCTCATTCGCAATGTTCAATTAAATATAACTCGCTCAATTTTAAAGATACAAATAGGCGTTTTTTAATAATCTTGTTGCATTAAAAATAAAATTTTTCTGATTGACCAAATTTGTCTAAGGGGGTCATATAAAAATTTAAAAAGTGTAACTTCTTGAAAATTAATGGGAAGACTATTTAATTAACATAGTCTTATTCCCTACTTTAATTTTAACATTTTTGCAATTTACATCTCCCACTTATCTCCAACAGGCAAAGAAGCGCGTTTCAAATTTTGGGACACCCTGCATAATTTCAATTTAATATTTTTTTCGAATGTTATATGAATTTAAAAATCATATTTTTAAATTCTATTTTGCCTTAAAAGATACAATTTAAAATTTTATTTTGAAGACGTGGTC
Organism: Amaurobius ferox; assembly: GCA_951213105.1. NCBI lineage: Eukaryota > Metazoa > Arthropoda > Arachnida > Araneae > Amaurobiidae > Amaurobius > Amaurobius ferox. Next base: position 145,801,352 of record OX578134.1, on the reverse strand, counting down.
CCCAAACGAAAGCAATCACTCCCACCAAGAAAAAATCATTCCATTGTTTCCTTTAACTAATCGACTTGCGAAAACATACAAACAAAAAATACTTTTTACAGAATATCGTCTGCAGAAAATACGGAGTAACACAGCACTTATGTTCAATCCGAATTTAATGGCCAATAATTCAAGAGTATTGCTAGCCTAGAGAAAATTTAGAGCTTTTTGTTTGCTGTTCCGGTTCTCTGGAGATTTTAAAAATTCTGTTTGCTCCTCATTATTTTACGTTCGATTACACTCGGGAATTTAAACAATCCCAAAAATGGTGTAGCTTTCGAAAAATTTACCCAGTTAAGAAATATTATTTGAAATGTTTTTTTTTATTATTATTTTCATTAAATACTTCAACTTTTCAGAAAAATAATCAGAATTGCACGTAACAGAGCTTTATAAATGAAATGCATCTTAAAGTAGTGTTATTTTTGACAATATTTTTACGAAGAATTATATTTTAAACAAGTGTATTTTTACAGGTAGGGATGAATTTAAAAGCATTAACAGCAGTTTTTATATAACATATGGATATATTTTCTACCGAAAAAAGGATGTGGTCTTTCAGATTAGCGAAAAAAACAATTGAATTTTTTTTTCTAATTAGAAATAAGGGCGACAATACAAAAGGATTTTCTGAAAAGATACACCAATTTGCCTCGCAGTCCGTCCAAACTGCTACTCATTTCCTAGGACGAGTTGGTCTGGGATTTCGATCACTTTGCCTCGCAAATATGTGCGCCATTCCATATTTATGCCTAAATTTCTAACAGTTCTTGATATTCAGAACTTTTATTCGGTATATATGTGTCACATTTAATGACTACTGGATATTTAGAGCGCGTGAAGTACGAGTAAAATGCTTATTATGATATATAAATATATTCTTTCTGAATATTAGTTGAAAAGGAATTATTTTTTATTAGAAAATCAATTTTATCATTAGCGAAATAGATGGGTTTTCACAGTTAGTCATCAAGGAAGGTGAGCCTCCTTGAAATAAAGTAAAATTTAGTTCTTCCAATTTTTCATTCTGGATTTGAAATAATACAGGGAAGTTTTCTCGGTAAAATATATGAACTAAATTATTTCTACAGTCCTTGCCTTTGCAAAAATAATACATATTCGTCTCATGTTCATATCATAATTCAGAAAAAATATAAAGATACCAATATGATATATATCAATCAATATATATCTTTCTGATATATGTTGATTGTTCGGATATATTCAGCAAAATACCAATATATCACTATATATGCTATATATCTATTAATACATATCATTATATATATATATATATATATATATATATATATATATATATATATATATATCGATATATATTATGACAACTCTATATTAATATAGATATATATTAATATGGTCTATAAACATTAGATGAAAAATAAATGATTTAACTTTTAGGGAATTAATTTTGTTACTAATGAAAGATAAATGAGTTTTCTTAGACAGTTATCAAAGAATATAAATTTCCTTGAAATAATGTAATGTAAGATTTTTCTAATTTTTAACACTATACAACAAAGTTGAAAAGAGTTTTTGCCTTTGTTCATTCTGTCTGTCTGTCTGTCTGTCGGTTAGCACGAAAACTTCCGCAAAAATGACTTAATCAAAATGAAATTTTAGTATGTTGTTCAGATGGTCTGTAGGACCTATGGGAATATAAATGAATAATATCACCCAATTAATTTTGGATTGAACCCGGGTTGAAAAAATGAAATACATTGAACCGTATGGGACCTAATTTTTCAAACATTTTTTAAGAGGATTTGAATTTCACAAATTGCTTCGAAAATTTTAGGTAATATTCAAATTGTTCCATAAAATATATAAAAAAAAATCAGTGAAACATATTCAGCAGTTTTTTAAATAATAATTACACCTCTTATATAAAGCGATCAGGTGACCATGACATGAAAAGATCACGTGACCCACTTCAAAATGATATATGGCATCCGTCTTGTCTCAAAATCGTGAATTTTAAAGTTCTTTTTAATACATACTGAATGTTGTGTCCGTCCTAAAACCATTTTATTTTTACTTAAATTCTGTGCATCTACATACTGAAACAACGCAATTACAATATATTTGAGTTTAAATGCTCATCCAAATTTGATTATTTCTACAACGAAACCTATTTTTCACTTATGTAAAATGTAAAAAGCAGAATATGTAGAATGAGTGAATTTCTGTGTATTAGAATTAGTGGGTATTAGTGTGTATTAGAGTGTATTAGAATTTCTGTATTTCTTTAACACAAAATTATTTAGCCCATGGAGTCTGTATAGCTGATATGAATGAAATATTCATTGATTTTACAGAGAGAAAGACGATTTTCTTGGATGAAGTTTTACGCATAGAGTTTAATTACTTGTAGCCCCATGGTCTTAATTTTTAAATAAAATAAATTATTATAGTATTCTGATGAATTAAATGAATGGGAAATTGTTTATGAGTGAAATGCTGCTTTTATAGAGAGAACCAGGCGTGTTATTTTTTCTATGACGTCATTTGAATGAATTTCAATTGTTTTCGATGAAGCCTTCAAATATAATAAATTATCGTAGTATTATGATAATTCTAAAATTTATACCGAGGAATGTATCGCATTTTAGATTTGTTTAAACGAGGCAATTTATATATCAATGTCGTCATTTGAATGAAGTTAATTTTTTTCTATGAAGACTTAAGTTTTCAAATATAACAAATTAATGTAGTATTGTGATATATTTTAAAATATTACCAAAGAATGTATTGCATTTTAGACATGTTTAAATAAAATTGCATTAAAGTTGGAAAGTGTTTCATAATCAATGCTTTAAGCATGATTGATCTTTCTTATTCATATTTAAATTAAAATAATTCCAAGGATTCGTCGGAGTAAAATAAAGGAACTAAAATTTATATATATATATATATATATATATATATATATATATATATATATATATATATATAAATATATATAAATTTTTATATATATATATATATATATATATATATATATATATATATATATATATATATATATATATATATATATATATATATATATATATATATAAAGGGATTGCCTCTTAAATCATAGTAACATTCCGTTAAATTTATATATTATAAATTGGAAAATGTGAGAAGATATTCTGCTAATTTCAATTTAAACTAGCTACAGAGTCTTTGAAATCGCACATTTTGCTTAACTGTATGTAGAAAATAATTTTGTATTACATTAAACATATCAGGACTTTAAAAGTACAATATGGGTGAAAATAGAAAATATTTCTTTTTTCTCACTGTCAACTTGCATAAAAGTAGATTTACAAATAACAAGAAAGATCAATCATGCGTAAAGCATTGATTATGAAACACTTTCCAACTTCAATGCAATTTTATTTAAAAATCCCTAAAATGCAATACTTTCCTCGGAAATATTTTTAAAATTACACAATACTACATTAATTTATTATATTTGAAAACTTAAAATTTCATCGAAAAAGATGAACTTCATTCAAATGACGGCATTGAAATATACATTGCTGGTTTAAACATCTCTAAAATTGTAGTGTGTTTCCTCCACGGTAAAATTTTTTAAATTGTCATAATACCACAATAATTTTTTATATTTGAAAACTTCATCGAAAACAAATGAACTTTAATCAAATGACGTCATCAAAATATAAATCGCCCTACTCCCTCTATAAAAACAGCATTTCATTCATAAAAGTTTTTCATTCCCTTCATTCGTCACAATACTATAATAATTTATTTTATTTAAAAACTTAAAACCGTGGAGGTACAAGTAATTTAACTCTATGCTTAAAACTTCATCGAAAAAATCGTCTGGTTCTTTGTAAAATCAATGATTGTTTAATTCATATCAGCTATATTGCAGACTCCATGAGCTAAAAAATTTTTGTGTTAAAGACATGCAGCTATTATTATACAACTTTTCTGCACCTTTTGGTGTTTACGTATAACCGAAACACCAAAACCGAAAATTAGGCTTCGTTGCAGAAATAATCAAAGTTGAATGATCATTTAAACTCAAATATATTGTAATTGTGTTGTTTCAGTATGTTGATATACAGAATTTAAACAAAAATAAAGCGGTTTTAGGACGGATACAACAATAATATGAATTTAAAAGAACTTTAAAAATCACGATTTTAACACAAGATGGATGCCATGTTTTATTTTGAAGTGGGTCGTGTGATCTCTTCATATAAAGGGTGTAATTATTATTTTAATTTTTATTTAAAAAAACTACTGAATATATTTTCCTAATTTTTGTTTATATATTTTATGATTTAAATATTTCCTAAAACGTTCGAAGCAATTTGTGAATTTTAAATTCGCTTAAAAAATGTTTGAAAAATTAGGTCCCATAGGGTTCAATGTATTTCATTTTTCAACCGTGTTCAATCCAAAACAAATCGGATGATATTATTCATATATATTCCCATAGATTCAACAGACCATCTGAACAAAGTTCCATTTTGATAAAGTCATTTTTACAGCAGTTATCATGCCGACAGACAGAATGAATAAAGTCAAACACTTTTCAACTATGTTGTGAAGTGTTAAAAACTAATCTCATTTTATCCGAAAATCAAATCGTCGGTTAATAACACACAGTAACATAACAGTTTAGATCAATCGAAATTCAATGATAGATGATGCTATAGATAGGGATAGACTTGGGAATAGCCAACATTTGATGTTGATGTTAGAATTCTCCTGAGATTTAAAGAGTTACGTGCGTTATTCATCATTTTGTGCTAAATCGCTTCACAAAAACAGGTAAACAAAAGAAAACAGAGAAATGTATTATATATTTCAAGCAATCGACCCAAATATTATTTTTATAATTTTAAAAGTCTACAGATTTTTAATGTAGATCCGATTTTCACGTAGCAATGATTTATAATTGTTTATTGTTCCCCATTTATATGACAATAAATTGCGAAACGCGCATTATTTATAGTACAAGGTGCATTCTCAATATATTCAAAAATTTTAAATCATATAATACATTTATAGGTAGTACGGGATTTTATATGAGCAGATAATCACTGGACAAGGGAATTTGTATGTCACTGTTGTATCAGCATAACCAAATGTATCCTCACTAGTATTTGTGAAAATTACAACCTATGAAAGACTGGTGGCATTAGCTAGAACTTTACTAGATATATGCATCATGTCTAGGTGTTCATCATATAGAAGGCGAGACCAATTCGGAAAAATCGCTCTACAATAATGAAGCTCACAGTAACTGGTTTCCAAAGGCCTTTCCAGCGTAAAGTCATATATTTCGAAGCACTTCTGCGCATCTTATTTGCTTCAAAAACTTGAGTGTGATTGAATAGCACTTACAAATTAGGTGCTCTCCTTGTGCCATCTACCGGTCAAAATATGCTGTGCTCTCACGCCATTGGCTAGTTGTGTCAAGCCATTAGCTTCACTTTTCAAGGTGAATATACATCGCCTTATATATTTATGCACGCCTAGATAACGTTGGCACATGCAGCAATTTATTATAATGCCAGTGAAAATGCACAATCAGTTTTGGAGCACCGTCTGAACGATTTTGTATTTGATATAAATAGGTGAATCAAAAGATATGTTGTAATCATTAAATAGCCAGCATCAAATCAAAAGCGTGTTGTGTTTCCCTATGCCCGTCACAGAAAACCACACTATGAACACATCTCGAAGCTCGGGCAAGGATCGATTGTTGGATAGAGGAGCTGCATTATCTTATTGTGACATTGCTACTGGTACCAGAAGAAATGATGCATTTACAGTGGTGCAGATGTGGCATCAGGCATCAATAGATTTATGAGACTCAAACACGTAAAATATGGGAGCTGGATAACAAAATTGTATGACGAGAGGTGCACGGCATGATGACAGATACCTCTATCGTATCGCAGTGTTTGATTGCAAAAATTCATTCTTAGTGAGGGAGGGGGAGAAGAGCATATTCTGGGCTTTTCAAGTAAACCGAATTCTTAATAAATATTCCTTTTAATCAGAGATTGCTGTGAGGACTGGAATTAGTTAAGTCGATATTCTCTTAAAATATATGTAAAAATAAATTATTTTTCTCATAACAGCATATCGCTAAACATTGCACTTGGCCAAAGAAATTTTCTAAAATATCATTGCAGAAAATATAATGTATATGTTTCTCGATCTTATTATGTGTCGTGGACAAAAGACACAAAATATATTAAAACATATATTACAAAAACATCATAAATACATGTATTCAGTGCAAGCCGCATTTTTTCACAATTAATGCGATCGGATGGTGTGGAAAAATAACAATACGATGTCAAGTAATGTAACTGAAGAATTACAAATGTAAGTTAAATACAATCAGTTTTGTGATTTGAACTCGAGTTACTTAAAGTAAATCTTTTCGAGTTTGACTGTCCATGTAGGTGGTGTATGTAAAATATATATGACACTTAATTTTATAAAACGTTAGAACGAATTTAACCAATATTGTACGGAATTTATATCAGCATCCACGTAGTTCCGGATAGTGTATTTAAAACAGAGATATAATAAAATTATTACGTAAATAAGCGCTACACGCAACATGTTGTTTAAAGCGAGCGCCTTTTTCTCAGAATAGTTCACTTCCCATAGGCTCAAGACACAGCAGCAGTTCTCTTTTCTGCTTCGTATGTACCCCACATCAACATTTTCTGCGCCGCTTGATATATCTAAATCTGTCCATCAGCTATTTTCCCCTTGTGCGAGGGTAACGCAAATGGTCAATATATTACGTTATTACTAGTATATTACATTTAATTCCAGTATATTACATTTAGTACCAGTATATTACGTTTTTCATAATTTTTATTTTATTGAGAGTTAAATACATCATTTTGATGCTGACAAATTTGTAAGGTAGTGTTGTTCCAGGCTTTTGGACACACACAGCTATTTTACGACAGCTGAACTTTTTTTAAAAATGTTTAACTTGCAATTGTTTTCTAGTAGTAGTTTTCAGCCGCATATGTAGCACATGACTTTTACCACAATCAATAATGAAATCGACCACAACGTAAAGTGCATTTAAAATAAAGTCAAGCAAAAATAGGCATCTGATATATCTAAATATGTCCATCATCAGCTATTTTTCCCTTGTGCGAGGATAATGCAAATGGTCAGTATATTACGTTTATTACTAGTATATTACATTTAATTCCAGTATATTACATTTAGTACCAGTATGTTACGTTTTTCATAATTTTTATTTTATTCAGAGTTAAATGCATCATTTTGATGCTGACAAATTTGTAAGGTCGTGTTGTTCCAGGCTTTTGGACACACACAGCTATTTTACGACAGCTGAACTTTTTTTAAAAATGTTGAACTTGCAATTGTTTTCTAGTAGTAGCTTTCAACCGCATATGTAGCACATGACTTTTACCACAATCAATAATGAAATCGCTCACAACGTAAAGTGCATTTAATATAAAGTCAAGCAAAAATAGGCTTCTGAAATCGTCTTCTTCTCAATCGCAATCTGAATTCTTTCTTCAGCGCAATAAGCCTTTATTTTCTCCTTCAAATCAAACAGTTTGACATACCAGAATGTGTAATGTATCTGTTTGGACGGCCGAGAAAGCGCCGTCCAATTTAGACTGGAACCCAATGGGAATGGGGTCCGTCATCTTTATCCCCTGACCCATCACCTCCGGGAATGAACTACAGATCTGTCGTGAGTCTTCACGTAGATATGAGGGATTGTTTGGCCCGCGTCAGCGATCGAACACGAAACTACAGCGTATCATCTTCCAACCTTAACCACTGGCCAATCCCGACTCAGAACAATCTGAACGCTCAAATAAGCGCAGGATTATACTATCCAAACAGGAAATGGATAATAGACAGAATCTTCTGTAACATTTACCGTGTTATTTTCTGTTTCGCCGGTATAGTCTTGCGCATATTTATGCATTCAGGTTTAGGCTGAGCTGAAGAAGGATATCCAATGATTCACGATAAGTATCTTCATTTGAGCTGCATTTTGCAAATCATTTTTAAACCTAAATGATTTTAAAAATTATATGCGCTACATATCTTTTTCATATAAACAAATTGAAGTAACTACAAAATTTTACTTATGATCTCAAATATTTCAGTATTAAGTCGATCTACTATTTTAATCACCAGAAAGCAAATGATACATCAGTGATATACGATAAGTGACTAGTAATGTAGGACTAATATACGATAAAGCCGCTATGTTAGATTTATACCCATATTGCGTATACCAAGAGAAGCTAATCGGTTTTGTGTTTTTTTAGCTATCAATCACACAGAATCATACCCACAATGCACACGTCCTATTCACAACTGACTTGTTCTGTGCAAAATTTTGCGAACATTTGTTCTTAATCTTACGACGCAATCACCTACGTATCAGCTATTTCGTGATGAAGAGCTCTTAAAAGATGAAACATGTCCATTTGCAGTTGGATCGCAATCCTAGACTTGGAAAAGAACTTAGAAAGTTAAGCTTTCGGATAAAATTTATCTTCTGTGAGTATGAATCGATCACGTTGTTTTCTAGTATCCGCTACCTACAAAAGGAAACGTATAAAAATTATACCTAATTCCAAAAATAGCAATTTTACTTAAACCCATTATATAACATATTTTCGGTATTTAAATACTTCAGATATCAACATGGGGCATATTAGGCGAATAGTATTCATACTGTCATCCTGCATCCTTACAACACGCCTTACTTACAGCATACTTACACGTGTGTGTGTGTGACTTATTCCACCCGTACTAGCCGTAGGCTAGACCAGGTCCAAGAGCCCAAAAGTTACAATGAAATCAAAAACCAATAAACGGTTTTTATAGATATCTTCCTTAGCAAGCCCCAGACAGCCTAATAATACTTACACGTAAAACCCTTAACAAAATGTTTTAACTTTTCAACAACTGCAGAATGTTACATAACTTGACAGAATTTCCGTCAGTTTCATTTATTATAAAAAAAGTTAGATGGATTTTACTAAAAACAAAGCTTTTTGATTAAAAAACATTTTATCCCAGATCGACTGTCAAAGAATATTTTACGCCCTAAATTGACGAAGCCTTACATCTAGATGCAAATTATGAACCACTATAAACATCCTCTAATACGGAAGTATATCATTCTTATTTTTTTATACGGCCTCGATGTATCAGAGGTCTAGAGGTTTAACTGGCTGGCTAGATGTATATTATAAATCACTATAAGCATCCACTAATATGGAAGTATCAAGTGGCCTCTACCTTTTTTTTAATTTGAACAAGACCCTTAAGTTCACAACTCTAACGATCGGATAAAAAGTAACTGGCTTTAGTCTTATTTACACGTTAAGTTTTCAAATCTAAGAAACAAGAGTGAATTGAGGAACCCGAGTAAATATGTAGCAGTTTCGAATCTAGCTATAGATATTTGTTAATTTAGCTCCTGTTTGTACGGATCGTCCTTTTAAGCCAACTAGTAATATTTGCACAATAGCCACAGATGTAATAGAGTTCTGAAAATAAATAGTCAGTCATTGGATGGTGAATTCAAAATGTGTGCTAGTAATTTCATGCAAATTTAACTTAGTGCAAGAGTAAATGAACGCAGAAACAATCCCTTTTCATACCACTGATATGGGTGTCGTTCAGAAATCAAAATGTTTAGTTTATTTTGAGACCACAGATATTTTATGTTCGGCATTAAAATTTACTTCGAGCAATATCTAATATATTTATCCAATACAAACCTTTAAGCTAATCACTTCACTAATACCAGATGTGTCTGCACATATACAAATCTGGATAAAGTTCCATAAAACCTGCAGTTTAAAGCTTATAACATGCTTTTTAAATATTTTGAAATACTGAAATTTTTAACATAAGTAAACTATTTTACATAAAAAATTAGAATAGAATTCAAAACAGGACACGTTTAATCTTTAAATTAGACAAAATCATTTACCAGGTTGAAAATGTGTGTAAAGATTTGGATCATAAACAAAATCTTAATACTTTAGTGATTTAGAAGAAGATACTTATTCTTATTAAGACTTTCAATATCATTGATGTAATATCGTGTAACATTAAAATGCCTTAAAATAATAAGATGAAATCAAGATTATATAAATCAAACAAATGCCAACAGTACAGTTCGCAAAATAATACTTATAACGGGAATAATTTTTGTATGCCATGCATCTAATCAAAACAATCAATAAAACATAAAATGTTCACCAACCTTTCAGAAAATCCAAAGATAACAGTTTAGCATTCCCATAAATGATCATCAGTTAGTTCATCAAGCACCGATTTAATCCAATAAGAGGGAATTCAACTTATAGAGTCAGGTTAAAATAATTTGACCCTTATTTGCACCACATTTTCGTAAACAGAAATTGACAACTGTAAACTATCCCGAAGCACAATGATATATGACTGTTCTTGATTTATAGCATTACATTTCGATTTATCACAGGAAAAATTCAAAGTTTATGACACCATAACGCAGGAAAAATTCAAAGTTTACGACACCAAGCTCGTCTCTTAACAATGTTCACTTATTCAAAGTCAGTTCTCTTGGAAATGCGACAGTGACCATTAAATGTCTGAATACTGGTTATGTCGATATGGAATTTTATGCCATTAAATTTCATGACTTGCTGTGTTTTAGTTTATATTTCAGTTCAATTTTTGTTCACATTCTGCCTTTTCCAACCTTATATCAACTAGTTTTTTGTTTTTTTAATTTTACGTTACATCTTATGAACATCGTGACACGTAAACGGTCCGAAACGGTCAACAGTTCGAAACTGAACTTTTAGCTGTGTCAGAACTTTCGACCTGATTGTATTCGTAAATTCGTTTTATTAACAAAACTGCTTAGCTGGATTGCTAATCTTTTGAAAATATTTGCAAAGATTGAGATTGTGTTTCAGGCGAGATCCAAGTGAAACGGTTTCGTTTCGCTATTTTGCAAGTTAGTTAGTTGCTGTAGTCTTTTGCGAGATTGCGAAACACAAATGTTTCACTTTGATCCGGGTTTTAAACAAATTACTTTTTGAAATTTTTGAAGTATTTTAGTTGACTTAAAACTATGAGGCTAACATGCTAGCTGTGTGTCTTACGCTTTGTGAAGTTAGATTAAAATAACAATTGATACAATAATACCTTATAGTCTTCGGTTGTGAATCCGGACTTTGGTCTAAAAAATCTGGTGAATTAGTAACGGGAACCAGTTTAAATATTAAGCATAATATGAATAGGAATGTATTATAAGACATTGTTTTGTTGGTGCGTTTCTATCCTCCGGAAGTCTGTCCAATTTTATTATTCGATGCTCATTTTGTTATCTTTGAGCGTCGATATTTATGACCAATTATAGATCAGACCGGTTGTAGTTTTGGACGCATCCATCGGTTGCAAGATGAGAGGAATCACTAAGTCGAAGGACCAAACCGGATTGATTACTTTTTAAACGTCGTTTCTGTTTTCAAAGTTTATACTGCTCATAAAAGTGTTAATGAATATTAATTTGTTTTAATAGGATCTGGATAAATTGTGTTCCTTTTGTTCGGGATTATATTTCCCGCCTCTAATTTTAGGACAGCTTTAAGTTAATATGGCTGTCAATTAAGTTAATATGTAAGTCAACTTCCCATTGTATATGAAATAATATATGGAAAATGATCTATATTGAGATATTGATACTCTAGTGGTTCTATTGTTTAAAGGTCAGTCACTTTTGTGGATGTTTTCTGATATTTTGTGATTATATGGTTGATTATGATAATGAGCTACCATTGAACAGTTGTGCCGATTTCAACATAATACAATGTAACTGAAATAATTTTCGAGGGAGGGTGTATTCAACCACATATGTATTCATAAACAGCTCTTAAATATTGGTTTATTAAGTATCTGAAATACTGTTATTTCTTTTATAACTAAAATTAGAGTTTTTCTCTAATTATGAGTACATATTTTGATTTAAATATATCGTGTAGATCTAAATTAAATTCTTAATTTTTGGAAATAAACAGACGGAGCATTTACTATTTAATAAAATATATCCATAATTATGTATAACAAAATCGAAAAGCCATGTTAATGATGACAGAAATGAACATTATATTATGGATTTTTATTGAATTTATTCAATGTTAAATTTTATATGCGTATTTGTATTATAAAGTGAATCTATATTTTCATATATATTTCTGTTAAGCTTAAAGAAAATCATATAATAGTGAGCTAATATCATCATCAATAGATATATTTGCTTCCATAATTTTCAAATGTTAACCTTATGTACGATATGTAAATTTAAGTTTGTTCAGTGGTAACTTATGTAATATTTAAAGATTGCTGATATAATATTAAAGGACATCCGTATACAGACTTGCTAAACGTACCACGTTTTATATTGAAATAAATATTTTTCTCACAGGAAATAGGTATGCGTTCGTTTTTGGCACTATGGCCTTAATCATTTTCATTACTTTCCTTATATATATATAGTATAAGGAAAGTATTGTGATGGGGTCGAAAATTCGAATTCGAATTTTCGACGGGAGATCACGTTTCAAGCATCATTAACCATTAATTGAACGTTTTGAGGTGATATAGGTGGGGTGATGTCTGTATGTATGTGTGTGTCAGTGAGTGTGTGGAGAAGATATCTCTCGAACGAATGAAACGGTTTGAACCAAATTTGGTACAAACTTTACAATCAATGAATACGGGAAGTCTAATGTTTTTAGACACAATCAAATGTTTGTAATTTTGAAAAAATCATCAAAAACTCAAAACCTTTAGTAAAGTTACGTAAGTTGATGTCGTTGTTGTTGTTCATAAGAAAACGATTGACATAAGAAAACGATAGAAGATATTTTGTGTGATAGTTTTGTATTTGAACGCCAAAAGTCATTTATCTAGTATAAGAATAAACAATTTCCCGTCATAACGCTTGGCGGCAATTTGGCAGAATATCGCTAACTTGGCAACTTTTTACTGTTGCCAATTTGGCGAAAATGACGTCAATTTGATAATTATGTCGCCAGAATAATGACAATCATGATAAATTAATGAAAATGACGAATAATTTATGGAAATTCAATATTTTGGAAAGAACAAAATAATCGATAATAAGAATAACCCATTTCTCCGTTCGTTCGCCCGTGCGTTTGGCGAAAAATGGCCAACTTAGGCACTTTTTTTTAAATTGTGGTAAATTGACGAAAGTGACACCAATTTGATAAAAATAACGCCAAATTTATAAATTTATGCTAAATGGGAGATAATGTTTTGAAATTTTGAATTCCGTCATGTGACGGGCAATCTCTCTTGTATATATTAGAAATGCCCTTCTCTCCGCTTGTTTGTAACACTTGACGATACATTGGGCGAACTTGGCGAATAATTTAGTGAAATTTCGTCAAAATTTAAAAAATTACGCCAGCTTAATTTAAATAACGCCTAATTGATGAATTAATTAATAAAATATTTTAATATATATATTATATTGCTTATTGATGATGTTATCAATATTGATAATTGTTAATTTAGAGTTGTGTGAAATACAAGTTAGTCGAGTACTTCGAAATGGATTTATATGCTGTCATCCGGAAAAGTGCAAAATGTACAATTCAACATTAAATATATTGTATCGCGAATCTTCATTTTTTCTCAGTGTAAGATGTAAATTCATTGCCTTACATAAGGAAAGTCGTGGCTTATCCATATCACATTTTAACTTTTGCTTCCTTGTCGGTATTGAACTATCTTATATTTAATTTATAGACAAAAATTACACAAATAGTATGGGCAAACCCGGTGGTTTGCACGCTGCCACAAGTGCCGCCGTGTTCATGCGGAGTACGATCACGTTAAACATGTGGGTCCGTAAGTCCTTCCGAGAGGTTGGTGGTAGGGGAAGGAGGGTACGGTCCCTGTGGATGCCTCCTCCACTGGGTTCCGGTCTAAATTGGGTGGCACTTCCCGACCGTCTAAACAGTTACCTTACACCTTTCTGGTAGGTCGGACGGTCTGGGTCTCAACAACAACAAATAGTATGGGATAAACTAATATACAAATTAGTACATCTTGTATTTCGGATGATAAAAATCCATACAGTTTATTTTTTACTATTCCCGAACAAGGAAACTGTGATGTTTGAATAAATTATAGAATGAGCATTTTAATTATTTTCCTCATTAATATTCATACTCTTATCAACAATTAGTTCATAATTTATTTTGGTGTCGTTAATGAATTATATTATTGTTGAATGTAATTATAAAATGTATATGTATAATTAACATTTTGCTTACGGATGGGACAGCGTCAATCTCAAACGAAGAACTCTCAAAAAGACATGTATTTGACATACCCTATCGCAAACATTTTGATCTCCCTTTGAAGACATTGGCGTCCATGGACGCCAAGTTGATTTAAGGACGACACTTTGATTTAGGGACAGCACTTTGATTTAAGATGTCTAACTTCAAGTTTGCAAACACTATCACTTCACATGTCGCAACCTTTTCCTTACATCTGGTTTTGCCAATTTTGCTACTATATAACGCTTCTGATTTACTTATTCTAAACATGGCAGTTCGTTTTTCGTTTGAATCAGTTGACATCATTGAAAAAATATACTAATTTCTAGCACTTTTTACCCACTCGATTTTATGATTAAATTTAAAAAAAAAAATTTCCAGCAAGTAATAACAAGACAGGGTTGACTTTTTTATGACAAAATTATTGGGTAACGGAATCAAAACGCATTTTATAAGTTTTGATGCCAACAAATAAGCAGGGTGTTACGTTTGAAATCAGTATTGCATACAGTTGCATAGGTCTTAGGATTACCACATCTTAAACGAGACAAGTTGGAAACGCCTTTCTTGTTTTGAATTAGTTGTTAAGACAGCTTAACAACCAGAGAAATATTAAGTATATTCCTCACTTTATTAACAGCATTTTATATCGTTGATAATGTGCGCATTTGGGTGAAACATTGTTTTATGTGTCGTGGAAAGAGAAATATAGTTGACAAGTTGAAGCAATGGTGCAGAGGACGTTTGTAGCTGAAATGCAATTATTTTTAGTGTTGTAAAGAAAATTTGAATTGCTTTTAAGGAAGGGATATGCAATTACGTATTGATTTTGGATATGATAATGAACTATTTTTTAATATTACATTTTAAATGTACGGGGTGTTAAGAAAAGTTATGGACTAGGCCAATAACTGGGAGTGTTAGGGTTATCTTATATTTTAAACGGGTGTATAGGGAATCTCAATGGTGCTACACGATAAGACTAATTTAGGGAGCTGGCACTTTCTTTTACTTCGTGTTTTAAAATTATGTTTAAATTCACGGAAGTCGAACTGCAACCACCAAAGGAAGGCGTTTTTAAATCTTCGTTTTTGTCTATTTCAGCGACTTTTACTCCGATTTTAATACAATTTTCAAATTGTATTTTTTACTTTGCAATAAACCCACTCGACCTAGTTACTCTAAACTTCGACCCCATTATGTTGCTTTAGGACTTTTGTCTTTTACAGCGACCGCAGAACTTACTAAAAACTGATTGGTATATTTAGTAACCGCTAGAGGGCAAAGCTCGCTAGTGTATATATAAATAAAATCCAGAAATAATTTATTATATTTCCATATTTAAGTAGAACGTCAACAAACTTTATTTGTCGTGATTAAAGAGTTATTCAGGATCCACTTGATACCAAATGTATAGAGACTGGATTCGTGTTCAATCAGATGTCGTGGGAAATTAAATAATGTTTTAAACTAAGTAATACATCATTTGAAGCACCTCATAGAAATTTCTAGAAAACTAACATATGCGAATTTACTGTAAACAAATTTTGATGAGACTGTCTTGAAACAAGAAATGGCGCACTTTCTCATTATATTCTAAACGAAACAAAACCGCGGATATATTCTTTTTGGAATCCTGCATTCATAAATTAGCAGCAATCTGAAAAGAACAAAAGAAGCATCAAATATGCGAATAAAGAGTACCTTAGCATTTATATTACTTGAAACAAGAAATAAACATTTCATGATTTCCCCGATCTCATTACAAAGAAAAATCTGAGAACAGCATCAATGTTTTTTTAAGATAAATAAAATATGAAATGTGCAACAGCAAAACAATTAGTGTTTGGTTAGGAACAAAGGTAAATGAGCTTAAAACTCGGCACAATTTATTTCGAACTTTCCATCCTCCTTGTTTGTACGTATCATGGGGATCAGATTGTAAAGAATATATTATTTGAATGCCCCACAGGTTTGAGAGTACCTTTTAAATTATAATTAAAATAGTCATTAAGTGGTGCATTTTAATAGATATATTTTCAACAAATTCCAGACGATTTTTGTAAAATAAAAATCTTACATAAGTTAGAATTATTTTTAGAAAGAACTTGCATTTATTAATTAGTGTTATTAACATAGCAAAAACAACTAATTAAAAAGCTTTTAAAGACTTTCCAAGAATATAATATATTAACTGGAATTATTACTGGATATTTAATAGTTTTTCTAAGATCACTATAAAGATAAGTTTTGAGGTATAAATATTTTGGAGCGAAAAGTAATCTATAATAACATGGAAAATCTAAGCGTCGTATGACCATGACATTTGCTTCAGTGGTACTTCAGGACCTGGGAAAATACGCACCGGTAAGGTGCTTTCAAAACTCGAATTAGTGATTTAGTTATTTTATGTACTGGCACGAATTTGGCCAATTTTCGCACAAATCGGTTTCTTAGAAATCCAAAATACATATCATCTCAGAGTTTCTATCATAACACCATCAAAAAGGTAAAAAATTATCATTTAAATAAATCTCGTATATAATTCATACTATCAATATATAATAATAAAATAGGATGTATGTCTGTGTCGTCTGTAGCGGAGAATGTAAGCGGTGTACGGCCATGAAATTTGGTAAAGCTGTAATGTACTTCAGAACCTGAAAAAATACGCATCGACGAAGATGAATTATGAAAAATTCGTGAAATTATAAAGAATATATAACTTTCGTGAAGACGCAATCTATTTTATGTGTTATATAATAAAGGAAGAGGTCTGTGTGTATAAGCGTCGTACAGCCCTTAAGTTTTGTACACAGGTAATTCAGAACAAGGAATAAATTCTTGACGTTATTTTATTTTTAATTCAAATTAATGTTTCAGTTATTTTATATTTTACCACAATTTGGGGAGATCTTCACCCAAATAGGTGCCTCAGCGACCAAAAATATTGTCATACAATTTCCATCTTAACACCATAGGAAATATTTAAAAATTCTTTCAAACAAACTTCTTACGTAATCTACATACTATCTATAGACGAACTTTGCAAAGAACTTTGCTTCCTTAGCAGGGAATCTAACCACGGGCTTTCGTACCGGCCAGTCGAAGCTCTGCTGTTAAGCTACTGGGACGAAATTACAAACGTCGAAATGAAATCTGCCTGCTTGCCAAAAAGCCCACTTATAATAATAACCACAAACAAAAATAAAATAAAACGTAGCGCAGATGATGTTAAGATGAATACTGAAAAAAGTGCGAGAATATTTTGGAGACACCTCTCCTGTCAGGGTTTACCCCTTGTACACCTAGATATTACGCTACAGATGATAAAGCCAAACAAACACATAGAGATACATCGTCCTTTAATATTTATAGATAAATTACGTTTTCAATCTACGAAACAGTATATTTATTTTTTAAATTTACAAAAGTTGCCGAGTCCATATCGATAAAAATAGTTTGCGATTTGGCTCCAGACTGTAGAATATCGACTGGACAGTACAAATATATTCGAATCCCGGTTGGGGCAGCAAGGTTCTTTACAATGGCGCCCGAACAAATCAACCCTGTAGGTTATTGCAAAGATATTGGGGGTCTAAAAGTAACCTTAGTGCGACTAACATGGATTCAGTGGACTTTGTTATATTGAGCCCAATTTCATATTAGGAGGACAACGACCAATTAGGAGTAAAACGACGCTAATCTGAAGGATAAAAATAGAATCAGGAGGATAATCTTAGATAAAAATAACAGGAAGGGGCCATCAGATTGTCAGTTGCATGTCAATCTGGAATTAGAGGTTGGAGAATGCAGAGTCCACTTCTAAGAGAAGGCTTTACAATTCCGTTATAGTAGCTCAGCAGTACGATGATCCGTGACTCTATTCGCGGTTGAGATAGGAAGGTTCTTTACATATCACGATGATCGACCACCCATATTGCTGCTCTATGTCCACGGATGAGCCGGATAGTCAGAGCTTTCGACATATTATGATGATAATTTTCGGAAACTTAAATACTTTATATTTGAGGAAAGGTTGTTTTACAACAACGTCTGTATCCATTAGGGGTCGACATACAGTTTCTGAAAACATTTCTGTGCATGGACTAGTGGACTAGTTCCTATACAAATACCCGGTTAGCCGATAGTCGTCTCTGTTAACCAGTTGCTAAAATTTATACCAAGTTAGCCGAGAAAAGAAAAGTGGAAAATATTTAATAGTTTCTTTAAATTTTCGGTTAAGACGGTAGACATTAAAAACCGATTAACTAACTCGACTGTCGGTTTACCGGATAATTATACATGAACTGATCCATGACCAGATATGTCGGTCTTACAGGTGAATTCACAATCCTGGAAAATCAAGATGCAAATATTATAACTTATGGTCGAGCCCTATTCGACAGAAACTTTTTGGTGGAAAAACACTTGAAATATTCAAAATTTCGAAAATTTATCACAAGATTTTAATTTTGAAAGATTGGGTCGGTTTCATTGCACTGATGTTTCTAAGGTTCAACTTTTACTAATTGAACCTTTTTCACTTAAAGCACTATACTAAATTTTAGATATACTACATTTTAACCAAAACCACCTCCTAACAGCAAAATAGTCGGACATAATGCTACTATCCTCTTGGCGATTTTTTAATTGTAAGTAGAGATCTGCGAGTAAACATCGGTGATATAAATCCCTGGTCGTGAATTATGAAACACTCAGGACAAGATATCATAACACAATATTATTTAGAAAATAATAAAAGCAACGCTTCTACTATCTCGTTCCAAAGATAAATTTGAAGCACGAAAATGTTTCGGTATTAAATAAAATATGAAATGAGCAGCAGAAAAATAACTACTTGCTAATTGGGGAGAAAGGAAAATAATCATTAAAACCTGGCATTTGTTTTACATCTGTATTCTTTTCGTGTGTGTACGCAATACATAGCTTGAAATTGGACAGTGTTTTTAAATGCTCAACAATTTAAAGTTAGCTTTATTTACAATACAGTATATAGTATACAAAGTAATGAAATCAATATCCTAAACCACTCAAATACTCTTTGAATGAAAAGGGCTACACTCAAAAACTTACTTGCAACACAATGACAGCGCCCCTAATGGTAAAATGGTGAACTTTACAATTCTAAATATTGCACAACTATATAAAATATCAGTTGCGAAGTTCTAGTGTGTCATTTTATAAGCGCAATATCACATACATCAAGAGCTTGATACACATGAGCAAATTGAATCACCATCACAATCCACATCGGCCCATTCTCTCACGTCAGTAATTTACCCTATAAATACTGAGAAGAAAAGAGATATGTGAAAAAGTACAGTGGTTATTTTATTTTCCACCATTCACAGAATTTCTACTTTCTGACAAGAAATATGTAAAATATTATTGGTTAGATAATGAGTCCAGTTTAACAGAATATTGTTTGTTCGTAACACTGATTTGGGTGCAGGTTATTTCGCCGTAATTAAATGACCATTCCTCTTTGTCAGTCATTTTTCTTACTGTGTCTTACTTTCTTCAACATTTAGAGATTTGAACTTATCTCATTTCACCACTGCGTATATCATGCCAGATAACAGATTCTGTGGATCGCTCCTGCTTCGGCATAGTCCATATTCGTCTAAACCGATATTTGCTATGGGAACAAGGAAACTTGCCGTAATAGGTATCGGCTATGGCAATATTCCAAAAAATTGCAAATTTCTATGGACACCAACAAATCATTCCTTCAAACTCAGCTGCTATCAAAATTCAAAAATATTAAGACACGGCTTCAGAAGAACACAGTTAAGTTTATGCTCATGAAATCCCCCAAAATATCGCCCCTTCTTTGAGCATGCATTTTACCACTATAGATATATTTTATTATTTTTCTCTATTTTTAACACTTTGCAACATATTTGAAAAGTGTTTATGACTTTGTTCATTCTGTCTGTGTGTCTGCCTATCTGTCTGTATGTCCGTTAGCACGATAACTGCCGTAAAAATGACTTTATCAAAATGAAATTGTAGTATGTTGTTCAGACGGTCTGTGAAACCTATGGGAATATAAATGAATAATATCACCCAATTAGTTTTGGATTGACCCCGGGTTGAAAAAATGAAATACATTGAACCCTATGGGATCTAATTTTTCAAACATTTTTTAAGAGGATTTAAAATTCAAAAATTGCTTCGAAAGTTTTAGGAAGTATTCAAATTATCCCGTAAAATATATAAAAAAAAATCAGCAAAATATATTCAGTTGTTTTTAAATAAAAATTAAAAAAATAATTACACAATATATATGAAGATATCACGTGAGCATTATATGAAGAGTTCACGTGACCCACTTCAAAATAAAATATGGCATCCATCTTGTGTCAAAATCGTGATTTTTAAAGTTCTTTTTAATTCTTATTTAGTGTTGTATCCGTCCTAAATCCACATTGTTTTTTCTTAAATTCTGTGCATTTATACACTGAAACAACGTTTTGCTGCTCCATGTGTTCGGACGAGTAGGTCGGCCTGGGCTTTCGACACTGAAACAACGCAATTACAATATATTTGTGTTTAAATGATCATCAGACTTTGATTATTTCTACAACGAAGCCTAATTTTCATTCACGGAGAATGTAAACAGCAAAATATGTAGAATGAGTCGTATAAGAATTTGTATTTCTTTAACGTAAAATTATTTAGCTCATGGAGTCTGCAATATAGCTGATATGAATGAAACATTAATTGATTTTACACAGACAACCAGACGATTTTTTCGATGAAGTTTTAAGCATAGAATTAAATTACTTGTACCTTCGTGGTTTAATGTTTTTAAATAAAATAAAGTATTATAGTATTGTGATAAATAAAAGTAATGGGAAAACGTTTATGAATGAAATGTTGCTTTTATAGAGAGAGCCAGTCGATTTATATTTCGATGACGTCATTTGCTTAAAGTTCATTTGTTTTCGATGAAGTTTTCAAATATAATAAATTATTGTGATATTATGATAATTTTAGAAATATTACCGAGGAATGTATCGCATTTTAGAGATGTTTAAATCAGACAATTTATATTTCAATACCGTCATTTGAATGAAATTCATTTTTTTGATGGAGTTTTAAGTTTTGAAATATAATAAATTGATGTAGTATTTTGATAATTTTAAAACTATTACCAAGGAACGTATCGCATTTTAGAGATGTTTATATAAAATTGCGTTGAAGTTATAAAGTGTTTTATAATCAATGTTTTATGCATGATTGATCTTTCTTGTTTTATTAATAATGTAATATCAACCGCTTTCGGAGCTAAGAATATTAATTAAGATGATAAGACCAAGCAATCTCCCCAGTCCAAAATATAGAGGTTTCTGTCACTAGTGGGTGTTGCGCAAGTATCAGATTGTATGATGGGACCATATAGACACGATTTTGACTAAATAAGTATGAAGGCATTTTACAAAGTATCATAAATGGAGATGGTAATGAATGATAGAAAAAGCCTTCGTCCATTTCCATGCATTTACTCTTTAGATCGCAAAGCCATACTACCTGGGATACAAGTAAACCTCTAGCAACAGAAACCTCTCTGTCTTTGATTGAGATAATTGCTTTGTCTTATGAGACCAGAAATATATCTCACACCAGTTTAATGTGAGACAGCTTTATGTGCGTTATTTATTGTGTCTGAAATATCAGACAATACCTTCAGTCTCAATGACGCCAGTGTTTACGACACGCTGACCCAAATGTCAGCTAAAACCATAAATTTAGGGGTGTCAAGACAAGAAGGGGTCGAAGGACTCTTAAGGGAATGTAAAGAACGACATTCTATAAAAAGACTTACCAATGGAGAAGATGGCTGTGGCTTCGCCATGGAGACGGCCAATAGTAGCAAAAGAGGAGTGTCAGGCCTGAGGCAAAAGTGCTACAGCCTTTTAAATAAGAACGACATGAGAACGACAGAGGCACTACACTTACGAAAGAACGACGCGAGAAAATAGACATAGAGATAGAATAAAAAAAATGAATGACATGAGAACGACGAGGAACTTCACTTAAGACATATATATAGAATGACATAAGAACGACGATAAGAACATACATATTGAACTGCAAAGGAAGGATATAGAGTACGACTATGATTTAGACTTCGAGAGAGTGTTCCACTAGAGATATGACTTAGACTTCAAGAGTGTGTGCCACAGAGTAGTAGTACGGAGATACTCCGCAAAATGTGTCATAATATGCAATTCTACGACAGTCAGAGTCCAAGGCGACTTCAACAAATGTGCAAACCAATACAATATACAAGGATGCAAGCGTTGTGGTCAGGTATGTATTCCCCAAATATGGTACCAGGTCTTAAATACATTTTAAGTATTTTTAATAATGGTTTCACATTGTCTCTCTCCGCCGAAATAATATAAACAATTGTGTAATGAATTTGTGAGACCAGAAATAGATCTCACACTTATTTTGGTGAGACAGTTTTATGTACATTATTTATTGTGTCTCAAGCGTCAAACAATACTTCCAGTCTGAATGACGCCAGTGTTTACGACACGTGAACTCAAAGGTCAGAAAATCATAAATTTAGGGATCTCAAGACAGAAGAAGGCTCGAACTCTTAAGAAAATGTGAAGTAACATTGGATAAAAAGTCTGTCCAATGGAGAAGATGCTGTTGTTGTTGTTGTTGCTCATAACCTCCTGTTTCGGTCGAGAAGATGCTTGTGGCGTCGCTGTGAAGACTGCCAATCAAAGTAAAGGGGGAGTGACAGTCCTGAGGCAAAAGAGTCACATCCTGTGACTTAAGAACGACACTTTGAAGGTATGTGTGCCTCAAATATAATATCTGGTCCTAACCACATTTTAGGCATTTTCATACTGGTCCCACATGGTCCCTCCGCCGAAATAATTAATGTGAAGAATAATTGTTATAATTTAATAATTAAGTATTTTATGTTGTTAATAAATGTTTTATTGTTAAAGTTAAAATGCTATGATCCATTTAGTATTATAATAATGAATTATTATTTTGCAGAACTCGCGCAAAAGATAATAATTGGAGGGTTAATAACGGCACATAATGCAATGTACAATTTAATAAATGAGTCCACTAATAAGAGCAATTTACAGCCATGTAGTTGAAGTTTAACCTTAAGTAACTTTTCTTATACGCGCACTACAGAATTCAATAAGTATTTTATGTTGTTAATAAATGATTTATTGTTAAAGTTAAAATGGTGCAATCAATTTAGTATTATGTTAATTAATATTCTTTTACAGAACTCGCGCGAAAGATAAATAATTGGAGGGTTATCAGCGGCAAAATAATGCAATGTATAAACTAATAATGAGTTCCACTAATACGATCAATTTACGGCCATGTTAATATATGAATTTAATAATAATCTAAAAACCCAATTTTAAGTTTCTTCTGTTTTTGTGTTGTGCACCACACTTTGATTGTATAACTGTTTTACTTAGATAATTTTATTTATTTTTTTAATTTTGTTTTCTATTTTATTTTCAGTTTTTAACACTTTACAATGTAGTTGAAAAGTGGTTATGACTTTGTTCATTCTGTCTGCCAGTCGGTCCGTTTGCACGATAACTGCCATAAAAATGACTTTGTCAAGATGGAATTTTAGTATGTTGTTAAGACGGGTTGTGGGACATATGGGAATTTAAATTAATAATATCACCCAATTAGTGTTAGATTGAACCCGGATTGAAAATGTGAAATGCCTTAGACCCTATGGAACTTAATTTTTTAAACATATTTTAAGAGAAGGTAATATTCAGAAATTGCTCCGAAATAAAAAATAAATAAATTATCTCATGAAATATACAAAAAAAGTTTCAGTAAAGTATGTTTGGTAGCGTTTTTAAATAAATTTTAAAATAATAATTACACCCCTATTATACGAAGAGTTCACGTGACCCACCTCGAAATAACATGTGGCATTTTCCCCCCAGTGTTAAAATCGTAATTTTTACAGTTTTTTTACATTTATATTTAGTGTTGCGTCCGTCTTAAAACCGTTTTATTTTTGCGTATTTTCTGTGGATCTATATTCTTCGCCAATGCAATTACAATTTTTTAGTTTAAATGATCATGAAACGTTTATTATTTCTACATCAATGCCAAATGTTAATGAATGCATAATCTAAACAAGTGATTATAAGAAGAGTTGTATAAGAATCGTCGTGTTTTTTTTTCGAACTTCTATGGAGACCAACACACCATTGCTACAAACTTAGCCTGAATCAACATTCAGAGATATTAAGACACGGTTTTAGAAGAATACAATTAGCACATCAAGTTACAAAAAATATTTGTTTTGTGTTGCCCTCCCACAATTTTGAAATTTTTTAATCTGCATTAAAATAATATATTCATCACATCTGAATTTTTTGAACTCCGCTGGCCCTTTCTCAACAAAAGCATGCAATACCAAAGTTTTAGACCTTATCTTTTGCAATTACTAATAAACCTTTTAGCTTATTCTGGCAAAAGAACCAAGTCTAATTAAAACTACCGTGTACTATGTATAAAACATTTAATTCATTTCTGGATTGAATTATTTGTAAGCGTGTCTGCTATGTGCACTTCGCGTGAGCATCTCAAAGTTTCTACCCCCCTAAACTTTTCCGCCGCATTTAGAATGAAAATTAATTGATAAAGACTGCGAAGGAAGTTTGTGAGCATGCTTGTTGTTGGCAAATTATGAAAGATCGAGTGCTTAGATAAT
The DNA here is from genome assembly GCA_951213105.1 of Amaurobius ferox. Taxonomy (NCBI): domain Eukaryota; kingdom Metazoa; phylum Arthropoda; class Arachnida; order Araneae; family Amaurobiidae; genus Amaurobius; species Amaurobius ferox. Next base: position 145,776,143 of record OX578134.1, on the reverse strand, counting down.
AAAGTTATATTTTTCTTGAGCCTGAAAATGAAAGTTGCTATCAATTTATGTGTATTTATTAACTGGTAGTATGAAGGGAAAGGAAACATGGATTGTGAGAACAAACTATGCTGCGTTTTAAATATTTCTGAGATATATAGTTAATTATGATGGTATTGGTTGTTCATTTTATTTAAGGTTTAGCATCCTTTGGCGATTTGCCCAATCACTTAAAAAGTCTATAGAATATTTTCAATTTTTTGTGTTGCGGTTCTTTAATAACTGTGACTAGCTTAAGTTGCCGCTAAATGCGCTCTACTCTCTATGCATTTTCACTTTTTCGAGATCCTGTAGTAGCAGTGTCCGCTGATAGCTTCACCAGTAGCATTATCTTGTGAGCTCTCGTAGCAGCATCTATGACAAGGGTAGACAAACGAAAGGGAGGACCAAATGGAAAAACAAAACTTTTTGCCGGGCCAAATTCATTTATTCAGTTTTATTTTCAAACTATAATTTAGAATACGTTAAAATATTTAGACTACAGAACAACTATACGTACTTATTACAGTAACGATAAGTACTTATTACATTATAATAAGTTCATTCAGAAAATTTTATATGATGCTATGTTAGATGAGTCAAACCCTGATTGAGCTCAAGTGTTGCTTTGGATATTTGATTACTTTCGCCAACCTATTCTTCAAATTAAATTTTATGTCTCCAAATAGAGATTTTATTCGCCAAATTTCACTTTGATGTTCCATTTAAAAAACTTGTTTTAATTTATAAATTCTCACATTCGAAAGTTCATTGTTTTGGAAAAGACAAATAATACAGAAGTACACATTACGATTAGAATACCACGATTTTTGATTTTGAAGTTGGCAAAATTCATAATCGCCAACATTTTCACCAACACTTTTTTTTTTCAATCGCCAAACTGAATTTTCTTTCGCAAAATGTGACAATGATGAACGGCAGCGTGGCCTCTGATTAAGCTTCCAATATTTTTTTCATAACCTGGGTAAAACTGTGAGGAAGTGATTCTCAAGGTTGAAGACATATACTCATCAGATTTCTAAGATCTCATACATGCTGTTTTATGGTTAAAAACACTTCCCATAAATGTGATATTGAACACCTTGCTCCATACTTGTGGACATGATTTACTTAGTTCAGAAATATTGACATCGGCATGGTTTTATAAAAACCAGGTTTGCTGTGTTGGCTTTACTAAATGCATCGAGGACAAAATGTGGCCTGCTATTCGTAGTTTGCCCATCATTGATATTGCAGTCCATCCGATAATAAGCGCTATTTAAAATCGGGTCCTAAGAGAAACCATGGCCATAATACGCATCAGTAGAATTTCCTAAAACCTTCTCCCAAAAATATTACAATTCTACCTTACAAGATTCTTGAATAGCCATAACCTTACACGTTTTCCCATAACAAACAATGTATTTCTGCTAAATCTGTTCTCGGTGAAAGTCGAAGAAATTATGGGTCCTTCCTTTCAGTTCACATACAGTTGAAATAAAAAAAAATCTTTAAATATGAAAACGATACCAGACACATTTTCTTAAGAGAGTGAAATAGTAAAATTTAATGCTCTCTAATTCTCATGATTACAGGAAATTCCTTTTACGTCGTGTCAGAATTCTAGTCATTGGATGTTGGATTTTTTGTAGATCCTGACTTTTTACGGAAACACTATTTTATTGTAAACTAAAACGGAGTATTCAGCGTTGGCCGGGTCTTAACTAAGCGTACGCTACTTACATGATAGAGAAACAGATAACACAAGTCAATTTCCTAATCCCCTACTTTAAATCAAAACCATTCCCACCTATCTTTTCAATTCAAATCATATAGTTCCAATGCACGTACAACGCTTAGTTTTTCCGTTACAAACGACATATGCGCAGACATACAGGGTGTCCCAAAAAGGACGTTCGAACATTGAAAATGAATATCTCGGAAGCGGTTACAGATAAAATGGTGAAATAAAGTGTATGCTTATTGGACAGTCAGTAAAATTTTATTCTGTGGTTTTAAAAAAATAGTTGGAATTTTTGCCAATATATGGTTCTGATAGGTATATATAGTTAAATCAGCTTCAACGCTTCCTGTCCTTTAAAATTTTGTGATCAAATATTGAATTTTTTTCCGATTAGGACCTTTAGATACTTGAAAGCTACGCCTTGTCTTCGTCGGACTAAGATTCAACCTATGGTATTCCAGAAAAATGAAATTCCTTTGCTCCAACGAGTACAACTATGCATCTTCCAATGTTTCCGTCCACCTTGTTCACTGCACAAAATATTCTTTCATATTTCGACAGCGGAAAGCAAACTAATTGAACTGTAGAACACTATTTGAACTATTTTTTTGAAAACCACCGCATGCGTAGTTCCTAGCTGTCCAATAAACATACACTTTACGTCACCCTTTTATCTGTAATCGTTTCCGATATATTCGTTTTTAAAGTTCAGGAGTCCTTTTTGGGACACCTTTTACACATGCATACATGCGGGGCGCGGTAGCCCATTGGTTAGCGCGCTGGAGTTGCACTCGGTAGGCCCGGGTTCGATTCCAGCCACTGCCAAAACTGCCGCCGTGTTCATGCGGAGTACGATCACGTTAAACATGTGGGTCCGAAAGTCCTTCCGAAAGGTTGGTGGTAGGGGAAGGAGGGTACGGTCCCTGTGGATGCCTCCCCCACTAGGTTCCGGTCTAAATTGGGTGGCACTTCCCGACCGTCCAAACAGTTACCTTACACCTTTCTGGTAGGTCGGACGGTCTGGGTTTCAACAACAACAACATGCATACATGCACATCTTTATTTCTGTAAAAAGAAAAGTTGTGCTTAGGATTTTATTTAAGATTCGTTTAAAAAGTATTTCACCACACATTCTCAAAGTGTTAAAATGGAAACTATGTAATACTTTTTTGATCGCTACGAACGAGTTTGTTTAAAATTTGTAAGAATTACTCGAAAACCGCTCAATCCTATCTAAAAACCTTAATGGATTAAAAAAATGAAATATTTCCGACTTGTTTTGAAATCACCCATGGAAGCATCATTGTATAAAACATCGTGGCTGTAGGGTGCTTGGGTTTTTTACTGCGATGCGCACAAACATACATACTGACAGCCATTGCATTTTATCGCTTAAGATTAAATAATCGATTAAAGGATTATACATTTCAAGCAGAATGCTGAGCCGTTCTAGTATAACAATCATCCGTTCATTAATAAAGCACATCAGCATTAGTGGATTTGAGATGTTCCATAAGAGCGACACAGCTACACACTAATTGCTTACTCAGATGAAATCCAACCATCATACCTTTTCGAAGTCCACTAGTTCTCTACACGGTAAGACACTTCCACTGCGATCTGGTAAGCATGTGCAGTACTTTCTACATGTGCAGTAATCTCTACATGTGCAGTACTCATCACAACAAGAATCACACGTCTTGTTTTGCAAGTGAATGTTTATTGGCATATGTGGATATGTCCGATTACTATTGATTGCATAATTTATTTATTACAAAATAAAACTGGTATTTAATACTGAGCATACAATAATTAACATAATGACAAACTCAGTTTAAATATGTATTTCAGGGATTTTAGAATCAAATATTCGAATTTTGGGACGCTAGTTATACAAGCCATTATCACGAGTTCGTTCACAAATTGTTTATTTCATAAACTCATCATAAATACTAATATTAATTTTGCAGTTATATCTTAAAGTAATGTGGCATTGCTCTAAAGCTATTAAATGAAATTTGAAGAGACTACAGAAGCCGCAATGTCACAACTTTTAAGCAACTTTATTCCATATACGAGAATTATCATAGGGTCATTTAAATTTGTATCGTTCTATTGTTATCGCACCTAGGTTAAAATTTTTACAGATTTTGCACATAATCGTTAATTTCGAATTCTGATTGAAAAGCGGAATCCTGATTCTACCTTTTCGTTATTAGGTTGTCTTGGCTTGAAATTTAAAACACTGTAGCAGTTTCCTGTATTCTCTTGCCAGTAAATTATGCATGGCAACTGGATATAGTTTCGGTTTCTAATGTTGTTTATTATTTGAAATTGAAATTTGCTACAGTTAATTAATTTTTATCTGTCTTTGAGTTACGTATAGAGGAAAAACAAATTTTTAAAACTGCATGTATGGTATTTTTAATCGACAATTAATTGCATGACATTCATAAATTTCTCTATAAAATGAAATGTATTATTAACAACATCGAATAGATTAACGTTATAAAGTTCGATAATGTAAATATGAATTTGTTAAGTACGTGCCAATACCAGTGTGTAATATGAGATACTTGTTTGATAAGCTGAATGTATGGTTACTGTTCTCATTATCTCGTGTTCTCGAATCAATGTTTTCTTTAACTGAATGGTTAACTTGCACTGCTCATTAATCAATTACCCGGAAATAATATATTTCAATTGCATGTTTATTAGCCTATAAATAAAAACTTAAAAGTACATGTAATAATCACTATTATGCCTAAAAAATTCTAATATCTTTCCTCATTAAAAACAAATTTTAATTTCTATTTCTGCTACAAACACTAAACGCAACTGCATTGTTTCTTTAAAAGTCATTTCCAAACGGCATCGGATTTTCAAAAATAATTCTGCCGCCAGAACACATAGCTTAAGAATTCTGTCGACTTCGCACCTTTTCATTGATTTAGAAAGGTGTTAATTGAAGAGAGGATGCATTATACTCCCTCTGGTTATTACGTTGTCTTGACGACTAATTCAAAACGCGTTGGGCGTTCCTAGTTTGCTTCATTCCACGCATAGTAAATTCTAAGCCCAAGGTCTATGTAACTGGACATAATACTGATTTCAAGGGTAACGCCTTGTCCATGTTTTGGCACCGAAAATTATTACACTGATTACTCTACAAAAAAATTGAATATTTGCGTTCCATAGTTATATATATATATGTGTGTGTGTGTGTGTGTGTGTGTGTGTGTGTGTGTGTGTCTGTGTGCATGTATATATATAATGCATATATATATATATATATATATATATATATATATATATATATATATATATATATATATATATATATATATATATATATAGGGTTGGGGGGAAAGTTATGTCGTATTTTAAATAGGCAGGTGATTTTTCTTGTAAATAAAAAGAGCATCTGTAACAAGTCGAGAAATTGCAGAAGAGTTTGGCATTCATCATACAACTGTTGGAGATCACATTAAATCTCTTGGGTTTGTGTTAAAGCAAAGTTTTTGGGTTCCACATGATTTAACGGCAAAGAATTTGTCTGATCGTGTAAGAATGTGTTCATCACATCTGATTATACACAATGTGGAGCCGTTTTTGGACAGGCTGGTTACTGGAGATGAAAAGTGGATTCTTTACGAGAATATTAAGAGAAAAAAAGCTTACTGCAAACCAGGAACATCATCAGCAACAGTTCCAAAACCAAGTATCCATCAACGAAAAGTACTGCTTTGTTTGTGGTGGGACAGGAAAGGTCCTGTGTACTACGAGTTGCTGAAACAGGGGAAAACCATCAACGCGGATTTGTACTGCAATTAGCTGGATAAATTGAATGCAGCTATCAAAGAAAAAAGGCCAGCATTAGCGTCCAGAAAAGGAATAGTGTTCCACCACGATAATGCTCGCCCGCATACTGCAGTGGTGACACAACAAAAACTGAATGCGTTAGGATGGAAAGTCCTTAGTCACCCACCGTGTTCACCTGACATTGCACCATCTGATTATTACCTGTTCAGATCTCTGCAAAATTATCTAACGGGAAAAAAATTCACGTCTTTTGAAAGTGTTTCTAAGGCAGTTGCTGACTATTTTAACTCCAAGGATGAGAACTTCTACAAAACAGGAATTCACAGGTTACCTGAAAGATGGCAACAGGTTGTAACAAATAACGGAGCCTATATAATTGATTAATATTAAACACATATTTTTATAAATGAATTCAAATATTTTCTTTAAAATACGACAGAACTTTCCCTCCAACCCAATATAATGCATATATGTATATATATAAATGAATATATATTTTAATTTATTTATTTAAAATAATGCAAACTACAGGACAAAGTCCCAGTAACAGAGTGCAAGATAAAATACAATATAATATATACAGATTAAAATGTAATAAAATGCATTAAAATGCAAACTATTGGCAACAAATGAGTTTTGAAAGCACTTGCTTGTAAATATTTTATCTTTCAATGTATTTATTCATAAGTGCTTTTTAAAAGCAATTGCTGATGAATAAAAACACCAAAGTTATCGGAAGTTTTAGTATATATATGTTTATATACATGGGCGCCATATTTTCATATGACGAAGGTACGGTGTGGTATCGTATTTATCAGAAACGCATACTTAAAAGAGAAGTTTATTGACAAACTGAGCTAAACATAACTAAAAATGTTCTACATTCTGCCACGAGTATAACATAGCCATCTGAAATAAGAATGAACTGAAATTGGTCTGTGCTTGCTTTTATATGTTTTCGCAGAGGAGTTGTGCATTCGTCGTATGTAAATTTCTGAGTTTCTGTCATGTTTAAGAAAGTTTTACGTTCCTCAATTTACCTGAAGCAGTGCCGCCATACATACATACATACATACATATATATATATATATACATATATATATATATATATATATATATATATATATATATATATATATCCTCTTATATCTCAAAACTTATATTCGACACCACAAAGAATATTTTTGTACAATTAAGTGTCATCCACATGCCTAATTTGAGCGTTTTTCTGGATTTATTTTAAAAACTACAAGTTGTTTCCTTTTCAATCTTTTTCTAATAATGAATATATATGTGCGAAAAATGTTAATCACTAATAGATAAACTTAAGTAAAAATATATTTCCAGAAATTAACTTTGGATATTCGAATTTGCTTCCAAAAGCTCTTTGGATTTTGGGCCATCCGAATGGCTAAAAAAGCAGGGCATTTCTTTACACCAACCCCAGAGCAGGGTGAATTTTTAGAACTGCAACACTGCAAGAAAACAAACATGACAAAAATCGCCAGAATTAATTCTGAAATGGTTTTCGCTTAAAACTCGTAGAATTTAAATTGTCTCAAATTTAACATTTAATTTATTAAAACTCTGGAAATATAACAAACACTCATGATAAAAGGTACACTACAGTGTCATTTATATAGTTGTTCGCAGCGTAAATAGGGCGCCGTTATACTCAAAATTTCGTCTAAGAAAAATAATCGCCTAATCTAATCTAGCCCATACATAGAAATAAAAATGCATCCCTCGTCATTTATTAAGAAACTTAATGTTTTATATATAATTTGGATAATAGTTTTGATTGCATGTCCGTAATTCCATAATCTAAAATACAAGAAAAGTTGTTATTTACATTAATTTTTCTTTCCTGACTGGTAATCGTAGAAAATAATACAAATATATCCTAAAATTTAATAACAGTTACACTCCATTTTCTATGCAAGGAGGGAATGGAAAACCTAGATTCTTGAGTTTCTGTCCTGTGAACGATATTAAAAATATCCAAATATTTACCTTTTTGCATCACCGATAGGGCTTCCTAAAGACTTTTAGAAACGACTTATTTTTTCTTCCTACACTATAGACGTAAAATATATATGTTTATGGCCTAGTATATCTATGCAATTTTATGGCCTACTATATCTATACATGTTGATGGCCTACATTGAGGTTTCAGGACGAAACTTCGTTAAGTTCTGATCCATAGTTTATACTAACATTGTGTCAAGATTTACCTTTCTACGCTATCGGGGCCGGTAGATTTTCTGAGAGTCTACAAAGAAACTCTTTGTCGCCTCCTAGGAAGGAATCAAAAATTTCTCTCAGTTAGGGTCCTGTGAACATAAATGCAAATCAGTTGGCATCATTTTTATTAAAATATTTAGAATGTGAAATTCCACTTTTTCATGCGTTCATATTCCGAAGTATTTAGTTCTATTTGTATTGAAATCATTATCGGAACTTAAAAAAACCCTGACATGGGCAGCAGCCTACATATTCAATCAGTGCTTTATCTGTTTGACAGAAATTGATGATGTAGAAGATCCAAGGCACAATTGTTTCAGCATCGAATTAACACCACGAAAACTGAAATAGGGCATCTTTTGCAACTTATGGCTCAATATAAAGAGACGTATTCATAATTATGTGCAATGTCATCAAAAATATGTAATTAATTGCTACTGAATAGACTTATAGCAAATTCTTGGATGTAAAAATACAAAACTAGTACATATACTTATATTATCTCGTGAATGGTAATAACTATATCACCAAAAATAATGTGCATAGATTTGTTGCATAATACTGCATACGGAAAGTGAACATAATTGATGATATTTGTTGCTGTTGGTTTTCTTTTATATCATACATTTTTTTATATACTGAAAAACCTGCAATATTCCAAGAACGGTTCATGCTACAGCTTTAAAATCGGTTCCATTCGATTTCGTATTAAAGATTGCGATTATTATTAGAGCAAGAAAGATCAATCATGCATAAAGCATTGATTATGAAACACTTTCCAACTTCAATGCAATTTTATATAAACATCTTTAAAATGCGATACATTACTCAGTAATATTTTTAAAATTATCACAATACTATATTAATTTATTATATTTGGAAATTTCTTCGAAGAAAATGAACTTAATTCAAAAGACGGCATTGAAATAAAAATTGCTTGGTTTAAACATCTCTAAAATGTGATACATTACTGGGTAATATTTTTAAAATTATCATAATACTACAATAATTTATTATATTTGAAAACTTTATCGAAAACTAATGAACTTTATTCAAATGACGTCATCGAAATATAAATCGCCTCTATATAGCAGCAGCATTTCATTCATACACATTTTTCCTATCGTTTAATTCATCACAATACTATAATAATTTATTTTATTTAAAAATTTGAAAAATTGTTATCTACCATATTCATTTTAAAATGTGAAACCTCTCGTATATATAAAAAATTTCAACTCTTGTAAATATATTTATTACATTATATATCGCCTTTTTCTTTCTGGAGGATATAGCAAGAGCCAAAATTTAGTTGAATTTGTTTTTCTCCCTATATTAAATAATTTTTATTTAAAAAAATACCTAACATACTGCATATTTTTGAAATGTTTTTACTAATGAATATTACTGAGTTTTGAATATTACTAAAATATTTTTTATATATTTTATGGTATAATTTGAATATTTCCCAAAATTTTCGAAGCAATTTTTGAATTGTAAACTCGCTTAAAAAATTAGGCCCCATAGGGTCCAATGTAGTTCATTTTTTCAACCCGGGTTCTATACAAAACTAATCGGGTGATATTATTCATTTATATTCCCATAGGTCCTACAGACCGTATGAAAAACTTACTGAAATTTAATTTTGATAAAGTCATTCTTACGGCAGTTATCGTGCTAACGGACAGACGGACAGACAGATAGACAGAATGAATGAAATCTTAACAAAAAAGTCATAAACACTTTCAAATATGTTGTAAAATGTTAACAATTACTGTTATTTAGAAACAATTTTGAAGTTTCTAAATGTTTTATAATTTAAAACATCATTCAAAATACCATCAATTTAAAAGAGTTTTACAGATATTTTCTTAAAGATAATATATATATATATATATATATATATATATATATATATATATATATATATATATATATACATCACCATACCATATCATACCATATATATTACCATACTATTTACATTACCATACCATATTATACTCAATTTTAAAGAAAACATGTATCTAGTACTACCCCACCTGAACATACTTAATAGAGGCAAACACTGTAAGTCTGGTCAAATATAAAAGACATACAAATATATAAATCAATTATTGTAATTTACCTATCATTTGTCAGTACAATAATTTTCCTCAATTACTTTTGAAAGATATTAAACAAATATTTGCAAATGTTACATCTTTTAAGATTCTAAGGAATATACAAGTAATATTTTCTTTCTACATACTATTTTTTTAGAAGTGAAGTGTCAGTAAAAGCTGTGGATGATGCATTGCAAATTAATATATTTGGGGTCGACTACATCGATCCATGAGATGAAAGTTTGAAGAATCAAGTAGCAATTATTGCACAAAAGTATGTGACAAAGAACGTAAAAATGAATTTCTCATCGTCAAACTTGCTGATTAAATTCTTCGAAATGGTGAAAGAATTTGACTTTTTTCCTAAGTTTTCCTCTTATTCCATTTTTTAATACTTCCAATGCAGACTTTCTGTAATGAATAGCATTTTAAAAGAAGCTAATTGAAAAAGAAAATGGCAAAAAATCAAGCCGAAGAATGTCATTCATTTATTTTGAATTGCTGCAATAATATATTTAATTGGCAATTATGCTCAACTTTGTGTTTAATTTAATTATGTAATTTAGATTTCTGAATTCATTTTCTTTTGGAGATATTTTTGCCATAGTGTTTTAGATTCGTCAGTAACGCTTTGTAATTATACCATTTTTTGCAAAATCTAAAAAAGCAATATTAAAATATATATATATGCAGTTTAATTTATGAAACATATCAAAACATGTATATAACTTAAATATAAACATATTAATATCAACAAATAGCAAATAATCAATGAAAGAAACTCTACAAACAATGATTTTTATTAACACTTTACAACAAAGTTGAAAAGTGTTTATGACTTTGTTCATTCTGTCTGTCTGTCTGTCTGTCTGTCTGTCTGTCTGTCTGTCTGTCTGTCTGTCTGTCTGTCCGTTAGCACGATAACTGCCGTAAAAATGACTTAATCAAAATGAAATTTTAGTATGTTGTTCAGACGGTCTGTAGGACCTATGGGAATATAAATAAATAATATCACCCAATTAGTTTTTTATTGAACCCGGGTTGAAAAAATGAAATACATTGAACCCTATGGGACCTAATTTTTCAAACATTTTTTAAGTAAATTTAAAATTCACGAATTGCTTCGAAATTTTTAGGAAATATTCACATTATCCCATAGAATATATAAAAAAAAATTCAGTAAAATATGTTAAGTAGTTTTTTAATTAAAAAAATTATTTAATATAGGGAAAAAAACAAATTCAATTAAATTCTGACTTTGGGATATCTTCCAGAAAGAAAAAAGAGAGATATTATATAATAAATATCTCTCCTTATGTTTAAACGTTTTGCATATGGGAGTGGCTTCATATTTTAAGATAAATTTGGTAGATAACAATTTTTCATTTTTTTTAAATTTTATATAACTCTTCATGATAAATTTAATTGATGGCATTTTAAATGCACTTTCCTACGTCCTAGAGAGTTAAAATTTGGTACACAGCTTAAATTTGTTGAACATTTTATTCGACAAAAATTTGATGGATCTTTAAATATAGATCATACATTTTTTTCGAAATGGCCTGAAAATAATCCCCGTTCACTTCTATAAATCATTGGTGTAATATTGTTAAAAATTCTGATGTGGACAGCACATGTCTTTCCCTGCAGACTCATATTCGTTCTCTTTATTTATTCAATGATAATTTGAGTTTATCTGCACAACATAAGTATTTTAAATGACATTGAATTTACACGTTAAACTTAAATTTGGTTCTCATTTGATAGCTGGACTTATTGTCAAAGGTGGCGTAACGAAAACGCGAAAAAACTAGAATATCTCAAGAACGGCTAGTCCTAGAGTAATGGGGTTAGTCTTATTCTTTTTGTTGTCAAAAATCACATATAAAATAGGAATTTAATTGATCTAATTGAGCACACGTAGTCTTTATTTTTATATTTAACAATTTTTGCGGGCCATTTCGCAAAAATAGCCCGTTCCTTTTTCCCGAATCGTAGTAGAATAACCTACAAATGATTTATATACAAAATTTTGTTAAATTTGGTATATAAATCACTTGTAGGTTATTGAAATTTTATACTCCAAATTTTGTTAAATTTGGTTCATTAGTTTTTAGCTAGAGTGGATAAAGGCAATTTCTGCGGCCATTTCGCAAAGAAGGCAGATTCTTTTATTACGAATCGTACTATAATCTAATGAACATCAGGATTTCCCACAAAAAACATACCTACCAAATTGTATGAAATTCGGTCCATTAGTTTTTCAATTAGAGTGGATGTAATATCCACACAGACACACAGAAACATACACAGATACACCCTTACACACACAGACGTCTTCCTAAAAGTAGTTTTTTCGTGTTCTAGAAGTCCCAAAACGTGTAGATACTTTGAAAATTCGAGTTCCGATCTTCGGCACGATTCCAATACTTTGAGTACATACACATACACATATATATTATCTGTGTATTATCTGTGTATCTAAATTCCGTGCCTATGCAATTACAATAGTTGTGATTTTAAATGATCCCTAAACTTTTATTATTTCTTCAAGGAAGCCTAATTTTAACATATGCAGAATGCAAATATCTCAAGCGATTGTAAGATGAATTACATAAGAATTGCTGAATTTTTTTCACACAAAATTATTTAGCTCTGGATTCTGGAATACAAGTTATATGAATGAAATATTCATTGATTTTGCATAAAGAATCAGATGATTTATATTTCGACACAGTTTTAAATATTTAAGTATAATAAATTACTGTAGTACTGTGATAATGTAAAAGATATTACCACTGAATGAATCACATTTTAGAAATTTTTAAATGAAATTACATTTCAGTTGGAAAGTGTTTCATAATCAATGCTTATGCATGATTGATCTTTCTTGTTCATTCTAAAGTTAAAAAAAAATTAACCCTATTCAAAATTAACCAACATAAATACTTGTTGCGGAATATGGTAATAGCTGGTAACCAGCACCATATGCTCAATCGACAATCATAATTAGAAAAATAGGATTGAAAAATAAATACATCAAGTAATTACTAGAAACCATGTGTAAGTATATATATATATATACTAGCAGCATACCCGTTCTTCGTACAGAGTATATAATATAAAGAAACTTATAATTCGCAATAAAGTGCAAATTCTGTTAAAATATTTAATTTATTGCTCCTAAAGAGAAGTTTAACTCACTTTAAGTTGCTCACTATGCAAAATTATCTTCACGGGCAGATCTGAAGAATAAAACATCCTGGCCCCTTTTGTAAGCAAATTTACAAAAAAAAGGAAATGAATCAATATATGCAACACCGTACTACTTATATTGTCGCAGATTAGAAAATATGCCAGTGTGTTAGTAGAAGATTACCCGTATTACAATATGAGATAAATATTTGCCAAAATAAAAGAGATGACGTAATAAATTGAAAATATCAATAATCCCCGTAATCTTTATACCAGAAGGTCGTAATTGATTCCAATATATATCAAAATATATGTCAATATACCTTTACTACTTATATTCTCGTAGATTAGAAGATATATCCGTGAATTTGTAGAAGATTACTCGTACAACGTACTATATATGAGTGACAATTTTCGTCATAAATAAACAGTGGCATAATAACTTGAAAATATCAATCATCCCTGAATTAGCAGTCCCCGAAAATATCAATGAAAATAATGTTTAAACCTGAAGACCGTAATTGATATTATCCAGTCAAAAATGCAATGTCAATGAAGTTTATTTTATATACATATCTTTATTATTCAAATCGGAAAAGATTTAATAAAAATCGTATGGCACATAATACATTGGATCCGTTGCTAAGCGACATGATATCAATTGCTTCAAATAAATTGACGGAAATCATATCGTCTGAATAATGCTATCTCCATGGAAGGTTTGGCGACATTTTTGTCAATTTAGCGATAACTTAAAAAATCGCCAAATTTATCGCCAAGTGGGACTGAAGAACTGATAGTACCATTTTGCGATAAATTGACGAAACATCATCACAATACTATCCCCTAACAAAACACAATTAATTTCATTTATTAAGCGCTATTTTATCAATTCTATGATATTTTTATGGATTTACAAATTTTTTTATCAATTTGGTGATATTAAAAAAATTCGTTAAATGTGTTACTAAGTAGGATGGATGGACTGACCGACAAATGCTACCGAAACATCATTTCAGTACTCTGTTCTAAAAAACTAATTTAATTTCATTGATTTGCGTCATTTTTATCAATTTGGAGACATTTCCGCTAATTTTGTAAAGTTCAAGAAAAGTTACCAAGTTAGCGATATTCCGCCAAATTCGTAGCTCTGAATTTGTAGATCTGAGGAATAAAATATCCTGATCCCGTTTGTACATACTAAATGAAAACACTAAAATTGTATAAGATACACCCGTTCTACTCTTTTTCTGTTTCAACAATCGGCTAAATGAATTTATTGGGTAAACACAATATATGAGTTTATTAGCTAAACACAATATATGAGCTTGAAACCTCTTTGCTAAAATAAATGAAAGTGATGTACGCAGTCCGCAATTTATATAATTAAAAGAACAATCAAACCGTTCATTTATAAAATATATTTTTACATCCATTTATTTATTATTCAAATAGAAAAATAATAACAAATATTAGCAACACATTTAATTTCATTCCGTTGCCGAGCAACATGATATCAGATAGAATCTTCCTCATAAAATGCGAAATTAAATAGCCATTTTGATTTATTTATACTTTTCATCGTTGAGCAAGAGCTTGTGAAAGATAAGCCATAGAGGTAGATTTTTCCATTTAAATTCATGTTTCAAACAATTTATGTTTTCCGATAGGGACTAATTAATACAAAAATCCTGCACCAATTTCGGAAATAAAGTTTTATTTCATTTTTTCGTTTTAAAGAAACGATCTTCATCCTTTCCGTTTGGATAAACCATGGAGTTGGAGAGTAGAAGTCCTAGGTAAAAGTTCCGTTTTTCATTAATATCTCGACAACCCCTGGTCTTAGAAACTCGAAACTTAGACTAAATTTATGGAGGGTTATTTCAAGACTATCCACAAAATTTCATTAAATTTGATTCAGCCGTTTTTCCGTGATGATGAGACAAACGAAAATTTTGTTTGTAACTAATATCTCGAGAACCACTGGTCGTAGAAACTCAAAATACAGACTAAATTTTAAGTGGGGCTATTTCTAGGCTACTCACGAAATTTCATCAAATTCGGTTCAGCCGTTCTCCCGTGATGATGGGACAGACAGAGAGACAGACAGACAGACAGACATATTTTCAATTTTATTTATATAGATATATCAGCAAACTATGTTTTAGACCGAAAAAGTCACATACTTCCCAATGCATTATGTCACCTTACCAAATTTGTTTCGATTCAGAGAGCTTACGCGTGATGCTTTTCGATCAAAATCTATACGGACTGCCACAAATATATTTATTTTAAGCAGGCATGTGTGGAACTATAATTTAACATGGATTCCGATCGACTTCGAGGTACATTTTTATTTGAATATATATATACCTCATACGAAGATCTTAATTTTTTTAGCGTGGTATTCTTGCTCATATACATAGAATGAAAAAAAAATGTAAAAATTTATTGAGTTCCAAAAGTATTTCGACAAGCCACTGTGTTTTTGATCAGAATTTTGAATTTTTATTTTTCACAGTAGTAAATAAAATAATTCATAAAAGTGAAATACATCAACAATTTATTTCGCCAGAAATAAAAATTGAGAAACCTAAACCACGTAAGTTCATACCTGCATGGCTGTTGAACGTCATGTAGGTATGAACTCACAATGAAACACATATTTTTTCATTATGTGTTTCATTATGTGTTTCATTTCATCATGTGTTTCATGAGTATAAAACTGCCGTGCACTGGCATCGTGACATTTTAATATGCATAAGTACGCTATTCCCTTGCATTCCTTGATTCTCCGTTATATTTCAAAGCTATCATTAGTAGTTAACCTCAATGCTAGCAATGTAACTGACAGTTACCATAGAAATTAGTATAATTGTAGTTCTCAGATTCTTTCCTGACATGTAAAATTCATAATTTTACTATCTCAAAAGTATAGCGAGGAAGATATAATTTGTTTGGCTGTGTTTCCTTTTTGAAATATGTTTCTGACAAAATGTCATGATATTAAGATGTACGAAGAAATTATAACCTCATCTATATTAATCTTAAAATAATGCATATTACCGTAGGGATTAATTATCCATAATTAAGAAGCAACATTTTCTCTGTTATTTCTATGTATGTCTCAATAAAAGTGTTGGCTTTGTACTGTGAATCTATGGGTTGAATGTATGTGGATCAATTTGAGAGAATTCTATGAAATTATTTATGGAAATATAAGGAACATGTATGTTAACATTATCAAACGTATTTGGAGGCAATCACTATTAAAATTATATTACAATATTACAAAAATATATTATATTTCATGCATTGTTATTTCTATAGAAGAGATACAAAATTTATAGGACGCTATCATACGAGAAATTGCACTATTTTGATAAATATATAACATATACAAATTGAAAATTATTAACTTTAATAAAATGAATGATTTGCTTCTTAAGTACTTGTAACTATACATAAATAAAATCGCTGTCTAGGAGTACCGTTCTCAAAATATTAGTATTTCACTTTTCCATAAAATGTTTATAGCCTGAATGAATCAAACAACTTCTATAAATTTTGGTATTATTTCTTCAATCGCTAATAATAATAAGCCTATGAATTCGGAGAAATTAAGTCATAATATTACTTTCGTATTACCACAATATAGGTATTCATGAATAAAAATCAAATTTTGAACACATCCAATTACCATCTCTATAATAAATATCTAACGTCTCTTTGTCGTTCAAGACCCCGAAGAAGCCCCTCCGGCGACCAAGAAGAATGTACCTCTGCACATTTGTTGTATCGTTCATGTACACAATCTAACGTTGTTGTTCTTGTTGAGACCCAGACCGCTCGACCTACCAGAAAGGTGTACGGTAACCGACACAATCTAACGTGAATCGAATTTTGATCCATCCCGTGGGAGTGGGGAACAGGTTCGATGTTTGTCTGTTTTCAGTCCATGTAGAAGACGGACTTAGAAGGGTGATTATGTGGTCACTCATAGTATCGTACAACTGGGTAGAACTGAAGGGAGCCAGTTTTATTACTCTTCACAGGTGGCATATAAAAGAGAGGGAGTGATCAAAATGTCTTTGAAGAGCTGCTGAAAGTTAATCATTGATCTGGACGGCTAAAATTTTGCACACTTATAATATCAACCGCGGTATAAAACCTGACTGAACAAATTTAAGCTTAAGACGATTACATTAAACGCTAATCAGAATACATTGTTAAACAATTAAAATAATATTTACCAAAGGTAGATTTTTAAGCATGATAGTTTATTTTTCTTTGTATTTGTCGGGTTTAAACACTAATTTTTATAAAAATTCCTATTGCTTACCAAAATAAATTACAACGCGGAATTTCTCAATTATCCGGATAATTCTTGTTTTTTAACTAGTAGAATTAATTAAAGCAAACAGATGTATTCATTATCTTGCGATTACCTATCTCTTCCATATTAAATTTTTCAAGTTACCGCATTTTTATGACAAAGGTAGTAAAAATTTACCGAAAGCGAAGCTTAAATAAGACATGTCGTGGCTACAAACAAGTGCCTAAGCCCTGAAGGAAATAATTCTAGGGAAGGGAAATTGACTTGCAAGAAAATTGTTTTGGAGCACGCGGTCTCGTGATATGTATTTTGTTTTCTACACTGTTGGTGAAAAGTTTGCTTCTGTTAAAATTGTTTTTAGACAAAGCTACCTCAAATATAAAGTGTAAATTAAATCATTAACCGAATTATTCTGCTAAATTAAAAGTTTGGAAATAAGATTTAACTTATATTACGAAATGAGAAGATCCAAATAATTTTTTTAATCATATGGGATTTTATATCTGAAAATTAATACAAAAATAAATACTTATTATCTGAAGTTGTAACGAGTAAAATGTAATTCTCAAAATGTAATTTTAAAAGGCAATTCTAAAATATAATTCTTCCATAAAAGTAGAAACTCTCACTATTAAATTAATATTATGTAGCTTTGTGAAAAAGATGTAAAAAGTGACTTGATTAGTTTCAAACTTCAGAATCTATATTAAAGATATATTTAAAAAAAAATAATTTGGTTTACTAGATTGCAATGATGTCATATTTTTATTATCAGGTAAATTCATCATCAGGTTTTCTCCAAAAGATACAATCTATACCCTATGAAATTAATGGGAAAAGGAAGAAAGTACTTGTATAAATTTGTATATTTAGGATCGCTGTTCCATTATGTATGTAATGTATGTATGCATACATATATATGTATATATATATGTGTGTGTGTACTAGTGTTTATGCCTACCAAAAACAGAGAAACTAACACTCTGAAAAAATGAAGTTTAAAATAGAAAAAAATATTTCCATCATCGGTGGAAAAGTGATTCATAAATGCAGCTTCATTAGTTAATTTACTGTGCTTAATACTATAAACATGCAAATATGTAGTCATTTGGGTCACCAGGAAGCCCCGGAAAACATATTCTATTTTCTTCGATTCTATTTACTTCTATTTTCTTCGAATGACGGGGAAATAAAAAAATGCCTTTGATATGTTTTATTCCTTATACACACCATTATGTTTCGTCCTTTGTACACACCAGTATATTTCATCCCTTGTATACATCATTATGTTTTGTCCTTTGTACACAATATTATGTTTTATCCCTTGTACACACCATTATGTTTTGTTCTTTGTACACACCATTATGTTTTGTACTCTTGCTCAAGGCTCAAGGCCCTGCGCCCCTCGGGGCGCCCCCAGTCTATCCCCCTCTTTATTCTTCTCTGTTGGGATCCCGCTTGGGCCCCAACACCGCAGTTTTCTGAAGACTTGGGGAAGGGCACGACCTCGGTCGCGCCCCCCCCCCCCAAGCATATCTTAGTTGATTAACTCACCTTTTACTACTTCCTTTTTTTCTGTCTCTTTTCCTTTTCGTCTGGAGTTTAAAGGGAGGAACTCTTCCTCTCCTGGGCACTCCACTAACCCCGTCCTTGAGATCCTTGAGATTATGTTTTGTCCCTTGCACGCATCATATTTACTATATAACAGTTCCTTCATAAATTTATTCTTATTTTATTCCTCTGTAAGATATCTTAAGAATATGTTTTTGTTTGGATTTCTTCTAGAATTCGAATTGAACCACACCACTTGTGGTACGTTTTTAAATAAACAGATAGCTTAAATTCACAAGGCGAATATAAATTTTAATGTCATCGAATTACTATTTCCCCAGCTTTGAAATATTTAGCTTGACTGCGCTTTTAAGATACATGTGATAAAAATTTAACGAAACTGGAGCTTAAATAAGACATTTCATGGTAGGAAACAAGTGCTTAAGTCCGGAAGCAAAGAATGCTCGAAAAGGAAAACTAACTTCCGAGAAAATTGTTTTGCCACACGCAGTCTCGAGATATTCAGCTTGTTCCCTCTGCAGTTGATAAAAATGTTAGTCCTGAAGAAAAAGTTTCCACTCAAAAAGAATAGAAATATTTTCCTTTTAAAACAGCGGTCAGGTTAAATTTTTATCGTATTATTCTCTTAGATTAAAAGTTGGAGATAAAATGCAACTTGTAAATTCGAAGTTTGCCGAAGAGATTAATTTCTAACGATGGTTAGAAATTATATCAAGCGAGTTTTTCTTTCTTTAATGTTTGAGCTGGTAGTTGAAATTAGATAATGGAATTTATAAGAACATTTGTCAAGAATATCAGCAAATATATAATACGTAAAGAGCACTTTAAGGCCATTGCTGCTAGTAAATTGCAAATCGATAAAGGTCTATCACATTCCTATATTTAATATAGCTTTGGATTTCGAAGTATATACAGAATTTTTTATTTTTACAAACGTAAACATTCAAGTATATAAAATATGCAAATCAAAATTTAAAATATGCAAATCCAATGATTGTAAGACTTCAATATAAGGTTTACAAATTATTGGTCATAATTTGTAAACCTTATATTGAGGCGTTGATCTGTTTAAACTTTTCATGGTTTATACATAAAGCGTAACATATGGGAAAATGTACTTAGCGATGGCCAGTATTTAAAGCAGAATTTAAACGAATTAATTTGTTTAATCTTTCAAAAGGCTGAGTCACATCCTGCTGATAATAAAACACCATAGTAAAAATTATAAATATATATTTTAAATTTGTAAAGTTAGAAAAACGATAAACAAGATCGCTATAAATAGCTATACAAAAACCGCTATAAACAACTATACAAAAACCGCGATAAATAGGTGATATCTGTTATTTTGTTTTCATACGGAATTTCCGAAAACCTAACAATACGATGAATACGTCACTGCTTTAAATTATGACGCTCAGGTTGTGACGCATTTTGCAACGTCCACTGTATAGCAACATTCGTCATTCCGAAAGAAACTTTATATCAACGGTCTCAAAAAACTAATTTTTTCATTATCTTGGATGGGAATTTATTAAAGGAAACAAAAGTAAAAAGTATATACATTATAAAAAAGAAATAATTAAAATAAGAAAAGGGTATTTAAAAAATTATTAGAATGCAAAGACATACATCCATATTTATAGAAACTGTAGAAGTGTGCTATTATTTTTTCTTTCTTGGCGAAATAAGAAAATATAAAAGAAATCATGCATATATGGTTGTGTTTGAAAATAAATAATAAAAATATATATGAAAAAGATATATATCTTGGATTTTGGTTAAAAAATATTGAACCGAGGATTCTTCGATTTTTCCAATTATACCAAGTTGGAAACTCGGTGATAGTATTTTTGATCGGTATGGTACCAATTTTTGTGAAAATAGCTCAAAATCAGACTTCGTGAAATATCTAAAACGCTAATTCAAATTTTAAAAAATCGTGCTTAGCGTATCATCCTGTGACCTCTGCATATCAACTGTTACACCTATAATAAAATTTCGCCTCAGTCTGACTTTTCGATTTTCCTCTACAGACGATAAACACAGACAGACACACATACAAACATCTTCTTTTATTATGTATGGTACAATTACAATAGGCTGATACATTTTGAGTATAAACAAACATATACAATATAATATATAATGATAAATAAAGTAATATACTCTGAAGTGTCATAGTGCTATGAATATAGTATTACTACTATGAATATAGTAATACACAACAATACACTAAATAGCAATATAAAAAAAAATATATTTATACATTTCAATAAAATTTAATCGTTTACTAAATGGATTTACAAATAAATCTTAAATGTTTCCCCAAGAGACTTGCATGTTTCTTATTTTATTAATACTAAATTTGTTTTTGAAATATTTTTAATCCATTTACTTATTTATACTGTTATTTGAGGGTTTGTTGAAGTGATTTTTTTTTTTTTTGCATAATGAACTTAAAATGTAACGAGTTGGATTATAAAAATGTAATAAGTCGAATTATAAAAATGTAATAAGTCGAATTATAAAAATGTAACGAGTTCAGTTATAAAAATGTGACGAGTTAAATTACCCAGCCATATACAATATCCATATACGACATATACAATCATTGGAGACCTTTATTGATTCTACACGATAGACATAAAATTATATTCTGTCACTAAGAACTAAATTATATTTTGCCTTTAGGTTCTAAATTATTCGATTTCACTATGCTCTGTAACGATTCGCTGATAGCGGCATTTCCATTTCTATGTTTTCCCCATTTAGCGCCTGCAATAAAGATACTTTTCAGAAATGAGTTTGAACTTCGCGTGGACCAGGTGTGGGTAACGTTCACTTTTAATTACTAAGACGTATTTTACATTCTAAAAGAATGCAGTTTTGTACCTAATGCGCACTTGTTTCTGATAAATCTCTGTTTTGTTACACTTGTTTGTTAATTAACCACTTTGAAATATCGTAATTGCTTTATTTAAATCAAATACTCTGAGATTAATTTTATAACGATATTTTTTTCCTACATTTATTCCATTTAATTCATTTTTTTTCCGACCCTGGTAGTCCGACCTACCCGAAAGTATAAAGCAATTGGGAGGCCAGTACAGTGCTACTCAATTAAAACCGGAAACTAATAAGAGTGATATCTACATGGACACTACCATTATTCGCCTAACCCCACTCTTCAGATAAACTTTCGGACTTCGACATTTAAAGTTCCCATACCTTGCGTATACACGAGGATAGATTTGGATGGCTTGGGTGATCGAATCCGGGATGATATTCCTAATGAGAACATTTTTCTTTGTATGCATGACCTTTTGTGAACACTGCTTTAAATCATTTCTCCATTTTTTGTCTCGTTTTTATACTGGGCCTTATGAGATGTCTTGATATATGATGCTTCAATTGTTCTATATTGTGATTTCACCATAGTAAAACAAAATTATAATATTTGTTCAACATCAATAGTTGCTTTGAAATTGCATTGACTGTTTGATTTAAATATACATGTTTCTCAAAATTTATTAACTAATTGAAGAATCCAAATCTTATGAATGCACTTTAATGAAAGAAAATGTTACAAAAAGCAAACATCTTCATGAGGGGAATATCTTCATTTTTTCAAATATTTTAAAAAGCAAGGATATTCTACAACTCGTCTATATATTTTTGTTTCTTCCAATTAAACTTCAGAACACAAAACAATTGAAAAGCCCCACGAAAAGTATAATTCTCTGCACTTTCAAATCTTGTTTGCTGTTCTTTTTTGGTAGTTCCCTCTTCTTTAATCTTGTTCCGGAGAACATCTGTCGTCTTGTATAATGGATTGTTTTCCAGAAAACTTCAGTTTAGGTTAAGGTAACATGGCAACAAGGAAAACAATGCCTGAAAGAAAGTTAGTGACGACATAATTGTTCTCTATCCGTTGAAATAAATAAAATGCAATATAATTGTAAATATTTTCAACGTAAATAATACGATCAAACTCGCTTATAAGAAGTATGAAGGGATAAACATATTTTACTATATCGCTGCTTTGCTATATAGATAAACGTATTAAAGTATTATCCAGAACTATAACCAGTTATTCGCTGCAGACGAGTAAGTAATATAAAATAATTAATTAGAAGTAATAACAAATAAATCATTATATTTTGAAAATTTTATTTTGCAAAAAAATAACTGTTTCACTTTCTGAATGTTTATTTAGAAAAATAATTCGACTATCTATATATATACTTTATGATTTAAATATTTAGCAATTATTTTACATTACAACTCAACCCCGTCACACAAACTTAAAAAATATAAAATTTAATATTATTTAGTAAATGGCTAAAGTCGCTTTGAATATTCTTTGATTCAAGTATTTTCATTTCTTGAAATTTAAATAGCAAAAAATAATGAATAAAATGTAATTTGGCTATTTAAGAATTTCGTTTGAAATTTCATTAAGGTGATCTTTCGAATGCATTTTATTGAAAGAAAACATTGAAGAAAAATGCAATCATCCACATGAGGGTAATAATATCTTCATTCTTTTTCAAACATTTCGAAAAGTAAGGATATTATAAAACCCGTCTATATATTTCTTTTTCTTTCAATTAAACTTCAGGGCACAAAATAATTGAAAAGCCTCAAGAGAAGTATAATTCTCTACACTTTTAAATCTTGTTTGCTGCTCTTTCTTTGTTAGTTCTTTGTTCTTTAATCTTGTTCCAAAGAGCATCTGTCGCCTTGTATAATATATTATTTTAACAGTAAAGTTCAGTGTAGGTTAAGGTAACTTGGCTACGGATAAAACAATCCTTGAAATAAAGTTAGTGATGAGATGGCTATGTTATCCATGTGATAAAATAAGTAAACTTAAAAAAATGTAGGATTGCTAATGGAAAAAATATACAGTATTGAGTAATGTGTAAACATCATAAATATACAGCATACACTAAAATATAGGGATCGATTGGTTTCGAAGACACACGATATTCATCTTATTCAGGACAAAAGAAAGAGTGCACATATTCAAATGAGTTAGGCATCTGGGATGAAGTGTCACACATGCTGAACTTACTTGAATAAGTGAGTTTGCGCTTCTTGCTTGTCTTAAAGAAAAGGGTTTTTGCTTGCGCCGAAACCAGTCGGTCACTAATTTTTGGTATGTTATGTATATTTACAATGTTTTCATAATTATAATGATTGTTAATAAACACAATAGTCACTATTGGGTAACATGAAAACCTTATGCATACACAACGTACACTAAAATATGGGGATCGACGGGTTTCGAAGGCACACAACAACCATCTTATTCAGGATAATCGAAGTACACTTATTCAAGTGAGTTTGGCATATGAGGTAAAATATCATACATGGCCACAGGTGTCGAATTTACTTGAGTGAGTTTGCGTTTGCTGTATCTCCATATTTTGATGTCTGATGTATATTACATTAGCTTTTTGGAAAGAGAATCGCGCTTTTAAAGAGTATGAAAGTATCAACATATTTTCGCTAGAGATTAACACTCATACTGCAGTGTTAATATTTCCTCCAGAACTATCTTTACTCTAAGTAATTTTTTAAATTTGTATTTAACTTATGGAGATTCATTCATTATTTCTATGTGTATTAAAATTTGACTATTAATTTTTCATGTAATAGTTTATTTTATAAGGTTTAAATATTTTTGAATAAAATGCAGTCTTAACAATTTTCGGAATTAGAATATTGGATATTATAAATACAAATATAATCGTATCTTGGATTATATGCTATGAATAACACAAAACGTTGCATTGTTGAAAATTGTGTGTAATGTTGATTATGGGAAAATTAAATGCAAATTTTCAACTCTATACAATACATAGCAGCGAATATATTAATTTTCCTGATGAATTTATTTGATAATTTCTGATAAATTTATCTGAATGATACTGTTTGTCACAGCGTTTTCTATAGGAACTACACTTTAAATACCTAAACATATTCTAGACTTTAATAAAGGAAACATGATGATTTTTATGGTTAAAATTACTTGTTTCATTCCAAGCAGCCCAACATACATAAAGTGATGTTTTAATAAAATAATGAAATTAAAATATTAAAGCCTGAAATCGGTACAATACGCTGTATTCACGCCTGTCAAAAATAAACAAACAACTGACCAAAAAGCGGATATTTTAATTTTGAAAGAAATGGTACCAAAATATAAATATGTGTCTAAAGCGGGAATTATTTAGTAGTAATGACAAGGTCAATGACATACTGGGAGTAAGGCTGTATTGCTCAATATTGATGCGCAGCTAAAATATGCTATGCTTGGTTTTATTTCTATCATGTAGCATAAATATGGCGAAATCTCTCGTAAAATACCCCTATATAAAATAGTCCGCTGTACGTAGCTGGGATTTATCTCGTTTGCCTAATTACATATTACTCTCCATATAACTCTCATCCAAGTGTCACTGGTTTATAATCATATTGCACTATATTTGGTTCCAAATGTTATATATTGCATATGTTACATAAATTATGAAGAATTAATCACAGGTTATAACTTGGTATTTGTAAATAATTTTGTGATGCCACATTTTGGCACAGCAGTTATTATAGTCATCTGAAACTTTTATTGTATTTACATGCAATTAAACTAATTTTAAAGTTTTCTTCCAAATATATCTTCCTCAATTATTGTTTAACTCCTTTAACCATTAGTTTTATTTTATAATAATGTCCTTTCATGGGATTTAAGTTTCACCACTACGATCGTAGCATTACTATATTTAACCTAATAATCCCCTGCTACTATTTTATATTTTCACTAAAACTATAAAGTCTATAAAATAGAAATTTACAAAACACGGATCTAAAAATTTTCATCCAAGCATGTTCTATTACAATATCCTTACGCATACCCAGAAAAATGGATCAAATAGTAATATATTTCACAAAGAGTATTGCGAAATTAAAAGGTCATGTTCCAAAATTAAAAAATCTGATGTGGGCAACACATGACTTTCCTTATATAATGCCATGAATGTACTATTTTCACAGTAAAAAAAATCTGATGTGGACAACACATGACTTTCCTTATATAATGTAATAAATTTACTTCTTTTACAGTAAAAAAATAGGTTTTTCTTATAGTAGATACTTATATTCTTTCCAAGATATTGAATTTTCGAGAATTAGTTGTCATTTTTATTAATTTAGCGTCATTTTCATCCATTTGGCGAGATTTTCGTTAATTTAGCAACATTTCAAAATGTCGCCAAGTTGGCGACATTCCGCCAAATTCGTCGCCAAAATCTCGCCAAGCGTTATGGACGAAGAAATAAGTTATTCCTACAGCAGATAAATGACTATTGGCGTTCAAATGCAAAATTATTACTCAAAGCATCTTTTTTCATGAATGGAACGAGCTAATTCCACGAAAATGATGTCACCCAATGTATCGCATGTTATTACATATGAAAAGTGAACATGTTTTTCAAAAGGAAATATTTTATTTTTATTTTATATGACTTTTTGATGATTTTTTTGAAAAATATGCAATATCTCAAGAACGATGCATGTTAGCGTTCTAAAATTTATGTCAATCGTTTTCTAATGAAAAATTACATAAGAGATGTCTATTTGCGTAACTTTATTGGCGGTTTTGGTTTTTTGACGATTTTTCTAAAATTTCACGCGAAAATTTAGGGAGGTTCTGAATATTCGATTGCGTATAAAAACAATAGGCTTCCAGTGTTTACGGATTGTGATTTTTGTACCAAATGTGGATCGAATCGGTCCATTCGTTCGTCAGTTATCGTCTCCACAGGCTCACTGACACACACACACACACACACACAGACATCACTTAAAAAATGTTTGATTCGAGATCAGGGATGCTTGAAACGTGCTCTCCCGTCGAAAACTCGAATTCGAATTTTCGACCCCGTCACAATACTTTCCTTATACATTATGTATATAAGGAAAGTAAAAATAGGTTTTTCTCATAGTAGATAACTATATTCTTTCTAAGATATTGAATTTTCGGCAATTAGTCGTCATTTTCATTGATTTAGCGTCATTTTAATCCATTTGGCGAGATTTTCGTTAATTTGACAACATTTCAAAAAGTAGCCAAGTTGGCGACATTCCGCCAAATTCATCGCCAAAATCTCGCCAAGCTTTACTGACGGAGAAATAAGTTACTCTTACAGCATATAAATGACTATTGGCGTTCAAATGCAAAAGTATTACTCGAAATATCTGTTCTCATGAATAGAACGAGCTAGATCCACGAGAATGATATCACCAATTTTATCGCATGGTATTACATATGAAAAGTGAACAGGTTTCTCAATAGGAAATATATATTTTTTTATTTTATATGACTTTTTGATAATTTTTTTGAAAAATGTGCAATATTTCGAGAACGGTTCATGTTAGCGTTCGAAAATTTATGTTAATCGTTTCTAATGAAAAATTACATGAGAAATGTCTATTTGCGTATCTTTATTAGCGGTTTTGATTTTTTGACGATTTTTTCAAAATTTCACTCGAAAATTTAAGGGGCTCTGAACATTCGATTACGCTTGAAAACAATAGGCTTCCAGTGTTTACGGATTGTGATTTTTGTAACAAATTTCGTTCGAATCGGTCCATTCGTTCGGCAGTTATCGTCTCCACAGACTCACTGACACACAAACACACACACACACACACACACACACATATATATATATATATATATATATATATATATATATATATATATACTTTCACACGCACATATTTTCACACACACAGACATCACTACAAAAATGTTTGATTTGTGATCAAGGATGGTTGAAACGTGCTCTCCCGTCGAAAACTCGAATTCGAATTTTCGACCCCGTCACAATACTTTCCTTATAAATTATGTATATAAGGAAAGTAAAAATAATAATTAAATACTATATATATATATATATATATATATATATATATATATATATACACATACGTCAGAAAACACATATTCACTTAGATAACTGAACGTGATCGTTCGCTGGCCCTCACTTTATGGGAATCTTTTACGATCACCCAAAGCAGAGATTGATCTATTTTATTAATATTTTATTGATTCAAAGATCTGGGTTAATGTTAGATGTGGTAACGAAACCCAGGGGATGTCCAAATGGGGCCCTAAATAGTTGATATCTTTTGGACCGTTTTGGATCGTTATATGTACTATATGGTTGCAGTAAATAATTTATTATGGTCTCTGAAATCCTGTTTATCCTTCAATAAAAATATAAGCAGTCGTTTCGCAGTAGATAGTGAGATTTAAGGATAGGTAGAAGGTCAGATTTGAGGATAGGTATAAAGTCAGATTTAAGGGTAGTAGGCCACAGTGGAGGGTATGAGTTAAATCGCGGGATGCAGTGTATGATGGAAGCTTATATTACGATGTGTTACAACATTAGAGTACAAAGACAACATTCTTAGAAATCTATCTCCATAAAATGCATTTATTTGGAAATCTTGTTTTAATCCCCTAAGTCAAGTTGCAATTCATCCAATTATACCTCAGGATTCAAAATTTAACAACAAGCAATAGAAACAATTCTGCAAATCAGATCTCAAAATCTATGTTTTCCAGTTAATAGCAAAAAATTGAAATCAAACATCAATTGTTATTAAGTTGCAAAAGAACATTTAAAATCTGTAAAAAAAAATAGCATTTAATTTTTTTTAAATAAGTCTGTGTGATTGACATATAGTAATATAAATTCATAATTAGTTCATTTCTAAAATGTCTTCTAAACGTTTATCAACTGTTTGATAATTAAATATTTGAAATATTATTTTAATTTTCAGCTTCTTTTCATTCTAAGATACGTAAGTTTTTGTTTCTGTACTCATTCAGTTTTATGCTTTCAAAAATAATAACACTGGGATATTAACTTCTCGAAACACCTATTTTAAACTCTTACATTATACTTTTATATTACCACTAGAGGACTCTGACCCCTCCTCGCCAACCTCCTACTTCGCCAACCTCCTTCGGGAAGCTTCTCCTCCTACTCGCTGCTCCCACGGAGCTCGCTTGCGATACGAAGCAATGAATCTCGAGAAATTTGTCAAACAGCAGAGACAGAGTAAGGGGCGGAGTCATCTACTTTTTTTTAATATAGAGAGATAAAATCAATCATGTCATAAAATATCCTAAACTAGACATGTCTTCAGTACGAAAAACATTTTCTTTCTATATAACAAAGGCCAATGTGGGCAGAATATGTGGATTTCTGAAACAACTTTTTTTTTTATATCGAGCAGTTTGTTAAATCGGCAATGGAACACACTAAAAGCATGGAAAAAACATACAAAAAACTGAGTTTACTGCCATTAGAATGTCGCTTTAAAACAGGTAAATTTCCTGTTACACACTTAAAAAGTTAACTATATGAATGGTTTATTTTATTTTTTTATATCAGATTTAGACAAAATAATGAGTACATTTATTATACACTAAAACTACCGATTTAAACAGGCAAAAAGTAATTTGCGATGTTCATTTTACGCACTTGTTTACCTGCTTAAAAGAGTCCCTCTTTAAGAACCATTCTAAGTAGGTAAGCAAGTGAGTAGCAAGTAAACAGTTGTGTAAAGTGATCTGTTTAAAACGATCTTCTTAGCGTAAAATAAAATACACCCATTATTCTGTGCAATTCTCATAAAAAAGAGTAAAATAACACATACGTATGACACAGTTATCTTACTACGTATGGAATTCGAAAATTATTTGTTTAAAAGTGTCATTCTAGTGGCAGTAAACTCATATTTTTGTGTATTTTCAACTATATTTACTTCCTTATTATTTACTTCCGTAGTATTGATAAAGTATTGTTTTTATAAAAAATTTCGATACCGAGATTTTGATACCGATATATATTTTAAGACCTCTTGAACACTTTTGACTATTTTTGGAGTAATGTCAGTCTGTCTGTCAGCTGGTTCGTCTGTGGTCGATTTCTTGTGTGAACTATAGAAGCCACAAATATCAATGACTTTTAACAAAAGTTTATATCCGGTTACGTTATACAAAAATATCGAACTAGATACAATATAATTTTTTTTAACTCGAGTGAAAACTTTGAATTGTATTCCAAATTTTATATTTTTCAACATGGTAGCAAATGCCATAATCATGCATAAAAGGGTTTATTTATGGCTCAGTGAAAAATAGCTGCAATACAATTTTTTGTTCGTGACGTCATCCCCTCCCATTTGGAGTGCATTGTCAATTATGGTATCAATCGAAATATTTCTTCAACCTCATTAAAGTGAAAGGTAGCACGCTATAGTTGTGATAATTTGGACCCACGATATCGATTAATCACATTGTTTTCTAGTAAAATTTGAAAAAATAATGATTCTGGTATGAAAAATTGAGGTTAAGTTACACTCCAGTTAATTCTGTTATCTTTCAGTATACAAATGGTGAGTCTGTATTTAAAGCGATAACCGAATGAATACGTACTAAAATGGTCCATATTTCAACTTTTCTGTAGTCTAAAAAAAACTTTATGTTCTTTCTTGTCCAAGTTCTTAATATAATATTAATTATTTTAGGAATACATTTGAGAATATTGATCTGCGCTCTCATTCTTTTACTTACCAAAAAGATTGATCATGGATTGCATAAAACAAAAAACACCTAAAATTTGTACATAGATGATCCAAAGACATTTTATTTCAACATTAAAAATGATAGTTAATGTTATATTGGGACCTTCTACGGTGGAATGTCTGTATTTTGTGATTACTGAAAGCTAATTTTCCGATGCACTTTATGAGAATTTTTTACGATCACCCGAAATAGAGAGACTAGATTCACTTGTTATTAATCTTTTTTTTATTTTTTTGTTAACGGAAGACCCGGGTAAATGATAGATGTTATATATAAAACAGGGAGTGTTCTGGTAAAGAAAATAACCCGAAATAAACGTTAGCTATCCAACCAGTTTGGGTCGTTATCTGTATACTCGCAGAGAATGATTTTATATTTCCTCTCAATTTAACGCTTATATACTTAAGATTTTTATTTAGAAATATAACAAAAATATGCTTAGGAAATATGATTTAATGGCACCACAGCTGATCAATATGAAGCTATGCAAAGATTACAATAGAATTCACTATTAGTATATATTAGTATTTGCTATACAAGTGCTATATCTGCCGAATTTTGTGAAATTCAGTCTATTAGTTTTGCTGCTAGATTGGATAAAGGCTTTTGCAGGCCATTTTGCAAAAACAGGCGGGTTCTTTTATCCAAAATCGTACACAAAACTAATCAGAAGAAGATCCGTCTACAAGTGACTTACCTAACAAATTTTATGAAATTCGGTCAATTAGTTTTCTAGTTAGAATGGATACAAAATCTGGACAGATAGATAAACAGACAGACACAACCACACACACACACAGATGTCACGCTAAAAATAGTTTTTTCGTTTTCCAGAGGTCTCGAAACGCGTAGATCCGTCGAAAACTCGAGTTGCGATTTTCGGCATGATTCTAATACTTTTCCTATACATTACCATGTATGGCAGAGAAAGTAAAAATGACTATACGACAAGATTGTGAATATGATAAATATAACATTATAAGTAAAACAGGTACTAATTTGGTATAAAATGTCCCTTTTTCCCTCTTCCAAATATAAGTTAAGGAATTGAAAAAACTATTACATGTGATAAAGATTGGTGAATATATTCGCTTAGATTAAATGTTTTTAGTATTATAAATCATATATGTAATACAAGTACTTAAGGAACTAATCCCCTTGTTCCCTGCATAAACATACATGGTGTAAATGCATGAATAGTGTATAAGATGAAAAGTTGCAAATATATATATATACGATAATTCATTTTGTAAGTATTCCCTACATATGCAAACGGGTGTATTTTTGAATTTGGAGGAAATTTGGTTAAGATACTTTAAAACGTTCTTTTTTATCAAAATGTCGACTTGAAATAAATCGACAAAAGAGTACTTTTTGTCTGCACGTGCAATTGCATAAGAAAGTATTCATGTACATATTGGAACATATGTGTCGTCTTGCAGAGAATGGGTGAAGGGCAGAATACTTAATCTAAAAGGAAGTGGTCTAAGAAAAGGCATGGTCTACTATAAAATTATATGAAGTTTGATTAAAATTTGTATTTTTTAGGACATGTTCACAATAGTTCAAAATATTAAAATAATAATGATGATAATCGGCAAACGGAAAGAGACAGCAACGAACAGTAAGTCATGTTTATTGCAACATGATACTCCTATACACTGAGCTATAACACCGTCTGATCAGTAGGTTGAAGGACCTCCGCGGTCGGCGATACAGGCAGCAATACGACTAGGTACAGAGTCAGTGAGAGTACGGATGGTGTCCTGAGGGATGGCTGCCCATTCTCTGTGAGCCATTTGCAGGAGTTCGTCTTCTAAACGCGGCGGTGGCAGCACAATGTGCAATCACGTCCCAGATGTGTTTTATTAGTGAGAGGTCAGGAGGGACTGGTGGCCAGGGAATCACATGGATACCTTGCAGGATATGTTGGCTGATTCGTGCCGTGTATGGTCGTTTGTTATCCTGTTAGTAAATGACATTGGGCACCCCCTACATAAAAAAGTAGTGTCACCGGCCGCAGCACGTCATCCACGTATCATTGGACCGTCATAGTACCCTCAATACGAACCAGTGGTGACATGCTATCGTTGGCAATGGTGCCCCAAACCATGAAGCCACGTTGTCGCGCGGTGTAGCGCTCCACAGATGCGGCCGGATTGGACCTGTCACCATTTCAGCGAAAGACTCGTACTTGACGACTGTCATTGCTAAAATAGAAGCGTGACTCGTTTGAGAACACGGTCCTGTGCCATCCCGCCGTCTACATGGCTCTATCTCGCTACAATTGCAAACGGAGGCATGTGTGCTGTTGGGTCAATGGTAGTCCTTTTAACGGGCGGCATGAGTTTAGTTCGCCGGCGACCAATTGGCGGATAATGATCCTAGTCGATATGAGAGCATCAAGTGTGTCCCGCACGTGCTTCAAAAGGGCGACGGTACTGGTTTGTGGGACTGCCAACGCTTGCCACATTTCCTTGTTCCAACTTTCTCCGCTACAGCCAGTGCACCGTAGACGCGTGTAGGTGGATGTCTGCTGTGATTTGACGTATGGACCAACCATCCCTTCTGAGTCCGTTCACCATACCCTTCGTGAAATCGTCTGTCTGCTGGAACTACCTCGGTTGGCGGCGGCCTGGCATTCTCTGCTATTACACGTTTTCTCTAAGACAAAAAAATGCAAAATGATTTCCCTGGCAGACAACGCGTCGCGACTATTGCCGATTCTGCAGGTCCTTCCCTTATATCTCACTCAACGTGCGCGGGACAACTGCGCATTTCGTATAAACTCGGTGAAAAACAAAAGTCAACCTTCATGCAGAATCTATACTTGAAATTGGGCACTACACCTTCGTTTGCGCCTGGGGATTGCACTCGGACAACCCAATTTCGATTCCTGCCTCTTTCTAACTGCCTACGTGCTCTCGCAGTGCTAGGGGAAGGAGGGTACTGTACCTGTGGATGCCTCCCCACTGAGGTTCGGTCTAAATTGGTTGGCACTTCCTGGCCCTCCAAAAAGATACCTTACACCTTCGGGTAGGTCGGACGGTCTGGGTCGAAGAAGAGTTCTTGAAATTGTCAGCTATACTCTATTAACACTGTACTATCTTTGCAAACACAGATTATTAATTTAAAGACAAGATTTATTTAAAAACTAGGTTTACTGACTATTTTTGTCTCTTACTATTATGGCAATATTACTTTCCTTGCAATACATGGTAACGTATAGGGAAAGTATTGGAATCATGTCGAAAATCGCAACTCGAGTTTTCGACGGATCTACACGTTTCGAGACCTTTAGAATACGAAAAACGTATTTTTAGCGTGACATCTGTGTGTGTATGTGTGTCTGTATGTGTGCATGTGTGTCTTTGCAATGCATGTATCCACTCTAACTCAAAAACTAATGGACCGAATTTCATAAAATTTGGTAGGTAGTCACTTGGATGTGACCCTGGTGCTGATTTGTTTTGGGTACGTTTCGTAAAAACAGAAACCGCCTTTTTTTTGCGAAATGGTCCCTCAAAATTTCATTTATCCGCTTTAGCTAACACACTAATTTACCAAATTTCACAAATTTGGTAGATAAGTTACTAGTTGGATACTATGGTGCTGATTGGAATTTGGTACGATTCGAAAAAGAAGAACCCGCCTTTTTTTACGAAATGGCCCTCAAAAATTTCATATATCTACCCTACCTAAAATGCTAATTGACCAAATTTCATAATATTTGTTAGATAAGTTACTTGTGGGACTCTCTGGTGCTGATTCACTTTAAGTACGATTCGGTAAATAACAACTTTTCTTTCTTATGAAATGGCCTGCAAAAATCGCCAAAATTTAAAAGAAAAAAAAAAAGACTACGTATGCTGAAATGTATCAATTAAATTCTTGTTTTATATGCAATTTTTGACGAGGAAAAGAATATAACACATTCCATTATACTTTAAGACTAACCGTTCTCAAGATATTTGAGATTTCTTGCATTTTTGTTACTCCGCTATCGGAAAAATGTCCAATTATCAATAAAAAAAAAAATTGAAATAAAAAGTCAAATTTAGTGTTATTTAGTGCAATTTATCTCTGTCTAATGAATTATTAAAGAAATAAAGAAAATATGAATTTAAGTCTGCAGGGAAAGTTTTGTGCTGCCAGATTTTTTTATAATTCAGAAGATATTTCGAGTAAAAGTAAGCAAAATACTGTCGGACATTTTTTTTTACTGATTTCGAAAAGAATATGTTCAGAATATTAAAATATTGAAATTGTTATGGCAAAGGGTCATACAAACGGCGAGGTTGCGATGTTAAAGGGTACCCATTACAGCGGCAAGCACAAAATATAGATTCATTTACAAGGACATACTAATTGTATTTGCAGGAACAATACGTAGTTTATATACAGGAGATATACATCATAACGAAATACATCATTAAAGTAGAAATACATCATAACCAGCGTGCAGGTAGCATCCGAAATACGAATATACGAGTAAAGTTGATAAAGTTCCGTGACTTGTTTATAAGACCCAGGGTAGAAGTGTTGCGCATGCGGCATATGCAAATCTAAAATCTTATTGAGAGCATGAAAGTTTTATGTTAATGACTTAAACAGCATCTTTATGCAAATCGCTGGAGGAGCTTCGCCATGTTGTTTTTATAAATTGGCGATTATAACAATGTTTTCGACAAAGCAAATAGAAATATTTATATTCTTATCTAATGGGTCTAGAGTTATAAGCGTTTAAAGTGTTCACTTTTTTCGTAACTCTCCGATTTCAGTCAAAGCTATTGCTTTTTATAAACTAATTTTATATGTAATTTACTAAAGCAAAAATTTCAATTTATAAGATCTTCATTCATGTGAAAATTTTAATATATATCGATTGTATTATCATAAAATTAAACATTTTCATGGACTTTTTTATTATTCCCTCCCCATTTACTCATAACATCCATGTGTATATATATATTTTCTTTCACTTTTAACCACGACTTTCGTTTTTATGGGAAATACTTCATAATATCTTGGAGTGTTAGTTTCTTTGTGAAAATCCAACTTACTTAGCTGCCCATCTTTTTTTTTTCTTTTCTTACGACTAATAAACCTCGAGAAAAACTTCGGAAATAAATCTGAAAGCAACATCCATTTCATGTACCCGGAAAATTGATCATCCCATAAAATGCACTCCACAAAATGTACCCCGGAGTTTCGAAGGCTTTTCTTTCAACAATATAAATAATAATTAAATGTTATATCGGGAGCATGGTAAGGCGCAATGCCTGTTCTGCGATTTCCGAAAGTTAATTTTTCGCTGAGCTGCACTTTATGGGGATCTTTTACGATCGACTCGAAATAGAGCGGGTCATCCGTTTGTTTTTAAAATTTTATTGATTGGAAGAGTAAATGGTACATGTTATATATAAATCTAAAAATGTGAATGGCCAAATAAAGTGGAGGGTCCCGTAAAAATGTGGTATCTTTCAGACATACTTGGATCCCTTCATGTTTTCAATGATTGCAAAGAATGGTGTATTACTATCTCAATAAAATTTTTGACCTTCACTGTCATTTTTATTTATCAATGTAAGATATTTGAATCACAGGGGATCTGATTTAAGGCTTTTGTTCACATTATTAAGCAATAAGAAACGTTATAGGTAATTGTGATCCTAAATCATATCAGTTGTCTATCAGAAGTGGATACCTTCCAATCGTAGAATTTCTGCTTATAAATCAAGGTCCAATCGTTAGTGAAATGGAATTTGCAAAATAATTAATAGAAAAATCATTTTGAAATAAACAGGGAAATTACTCTGAAATGGGATGAATTTTTTGATGTATCTAGTGTATAACGTACATGAATAGTGCAATTGTACAATTACATATATTACAGAAATTTCTGTGGAGTGTATTACGGACCTTTCACATTCACTTATTCTAGCAATACCTCATTTTATTATTATCATTTATTGTTATTCCATCATAACCCTGTCATTACTTTTCATATCTTACTTACTCATATAGCTGTTTCATTACTTTGTCTTGCACTTGATTAGTCGGCTGCAGTACAGATATTTTGCAATCAGCAGAGAATGAATTTTCAAAGAAAACCCATTTAGCTATAGTTTTAGATTTAGAGATAAAACGTCATGATAAGTGCAAAGAAATATTATTAAATTCAAATGGTTTTAGATAGAGCCTTAATATTGCGTTGTGTGAATCCGCGGAACCCACCTGTTTGTTCTTCCAATATGATCTTTCCAATTATTTTTGCAATTTCGTTACCATATGTTTAACAGTACGGCGATCAAAAGTCACATATGTCTTCACAGAGCTTAATATTTCTTGACAAGGGTCATTTTGTTAAAGATACCAGCCATTGCTCGGGTTATAAGTGGTCGTTACTTAAATAATACATTTACAAAATCAACTTTTCGAACGGCGTCAAATCATATTCTGTTTTCAAATCAAATCCCCCCGGATAGTCTCAATAATCATTGAGAGAAAAAACAAATATTTTCTCTAAGAGCGAAGGCGTGATTTAATACTCACCGTGATTCCAGGACAGGTTTGTGCAGAAAAGTCCGCCGGCTAATGGAGAAAGAAGTCCTTCTTCGAGCGTAACAGAAAATTTCAATTTTTATGCGCTTATTTAATAAATCACAAATATAAATTAAAGTATTAATTAAAAAATATATTATGTTAGAACAGAAAGATATACACACAAATCTGTTCCAAACTATAGAATTGCGGCAAACATACATTTTTGGATGCGGCGAAATATTTACCACATAACCTAAATAAGAAATATCAATCATACTTAAAGCATTGATTATAAAACACTTTCCAACTTCAATGCATATTTATTTAAACATGAAAGCAACATGAAAGCAAAATTCATTCTCTATGAAAATTTACATATGAAAGCAATCTTTCTAAACTTTTACATATGAAATCAACATTTCATTCATAACATTTTTCAATTCATTTCATTCATCATAATACTATAATAATTTATTTTATTTAAAAATTAAGACCATGGGGCTACAAGTAATTAAACTCTATGCGTAAAACTTCATCCAAGAAAATCGTCTTTCTCTCTGTAAAATCAATAAATATTTCAGTCATATCAGCTATGCAGACTCCATGAGCTGAATAATTTTGCTTTAAAGAAGTACAGTAATTCTTATATAACTCATTCAACATATTTTACTGCTTACATTTTACATAAGTTGCTGTTTACATTTTACATAAGTGAAAAAGTTCAATTATGCTTAAAGCATTGATTATGAAACACTTTCCAACTTCAATGCAATTTTATTTAAGCATGTCTAAAATGCAATACATTCCTCGGTAATATTTTATAACTTCTCAAAATACTACATTAATTTATTATACTTGAAAGTTTAAACCTTCATCGAGAAAAATGAACTTCATTCAAATAACCGCATTGAAATATTTATTGCTTGGTTTAAACATCTTTAAAATGCGATACATTCCTCAGTAATATTTTTAAAGCTATCATAATACTATGGTAATTTATTATATTTGAAAATTTCATCGAAAACAACTGAAATTCATTCAAAGGCCTTCATAGAAAAAATAACACGCCTGGATTACTCTATAAAAACAGCATTTCATTCATAACATTTCCCCATTCATTTCATTCATCACAATACTATAATAATTTATTTTATTTAAAAATTAAGACCATAGAGCTACAAGTAATTAAACTCTATGCTTAAAACTTCATAAAAAAATCATCCTTCTCTTTGTAAAATCAATGAATATTTCATTCATATCAGCTATGCAGACTCCATGTGCTAAATAATTTTGTGTTAAAGAAGTACAGCAATTCTAATACAACTCTTTCCACATATTTTGCTGTTTACATTTTACATAAGTGGAAAATATATTTCGTTGTAGAAATAATCACATTTGGATGATCATTTAATTTCAAATATATTGTAATTGCGTTGTTTCAGTATGTAAATGCACATAATTTACGAAAAATAAAGTGGTTTTAGGACGGATACAACACTCAATATGAATAAATAAGAACTTAAAAAATCACGATTTTGAGACAAGATGGCTGCCATATATCATTTTGAAGTGGGTCATATGATCTTTTCATATGGTCGCGTGATCGCCTCATATAAGAGGTGAAATTATTATTTTAATTTTTATTTAAAAACTAATGAATATACTTCGTTGAATTTTTTTTATATATTTTATGGAACAATTTGAATATTACCTAAAATTTTCGAAGTAATTTCTGAATTTTAATTCCGCATAAAAATGTTTGAAAAATTAGGTCCCATAGGGCCTCATGTTTGAAAAATTAGGGTCCCATAGGGGGTCAATGAATTTCATTTTTCCAACCTGGGTTCAATCCAAAACTAATTGGGTAATATTATTCATTTATATTCCCATAGGTCCTACAAATCGTCTGAACAACATACTAAAATTTCATTTTGATTAAGTCATTTTTACGGCAGTTATCGTACTAACGGGCAGACAGACAGGCAGAATGAATGAACAAAGTCATAAACACTTTTCAACTTTGTTGTAAAGTGCTAAAAATTAAGACCATGAAGCTTCAAGTAATTAAACTCTATGCATCAAACTTCATCGTAAAAAATCGTCCTTCTCTTTGTAAAATCAATGAATATTTCAAACATATCAGCTGTGCAGACTCCATGAACTAAATGATTTTGTGTTAAAGAAATACAGCAATTCTAATACAACTTATTCTACATATTTTGCTGTTTACAATTTACATAGATGAAAAATAGGCTTCGTTGTAGAAAAAATCAAATTTGGATGAGCATTTAAACTCAAATATATTGTAATTGCGTTGTTTCAGTATGTAGATGTACAGAATTTAAGCAAAAATAATGTGGTTTTAGGACGGATACAACAGTCAATATGAATTAAAATGAACTTTAAAAATAACGATTTTGAGACACGATGGATGCCATATATCATTTTGAAGTGGGTCAAGCGATCTTTTCATATCGTGTTCACGTGATCGCTTCATATAAGATATGTAATTATTATTTTAATTTTTATTTAAAAATTACTGAATATATTTCGCTGAATTTTTTGTATATATTTCATTGAATAATTTGAATATTACCTAAAATTTTCGAAGCAATTTGTAAATTTTAAATCCGCTTAAAAAATGTTTGAAAAATTAGGTCCCATACGACTCAGTGCATTTAATTTTTTCAACCCGGGTACAATCCAAAACTAATTCGGTGATATTATTCATTTATATTCCCATAGGTCCTACAGACCGTCTAAACAACATAGTAAAATTTCATTTTGATTAAGTCATTTTCATGGCAGTTATCGCACTAACGGACAGACAGACAGAATGAGCAAAGTCATAATCGCTTTTCAACTTTGTTTAAAGTGTTAAAAAAGTAAATGTCCATTAATTTAAAAATAAATATGATGGAATTAATTATCTTACGGATTCGGTTCAAAAATCGTTAGGAAAAACGTTCTCAGAACGTTCGGATGGTGTCACGATGGAAACTCGTTGATAATATTTTCTGTTCTTAAGGAAGCGATTTGTGTAAAAATCACATACAATCATGGTAAAGCATAATTTAACTAATTCAAAATTAAGAAAACTTTTACAGAAAGGCATCACCCCAGTTCTGAAGTAATTCTGTGCCAAATTTCTTCAACGTTCGACACCCATTTTCTTTTATTCTGTAAGATTTGAGCATAAAAGTTTTATTGTATGAAATGTTCGTAAATAAATAGTTTACTTAGAAATGCTTTAAATATTGCTATATTTCTCTTAACAGTTTTAATTCAGTTAGATATAAATTTTACCAAGTACAAAAATGCAAATATCATACATTTTAGTCCAAGAATATTATACAGTTATCACTTTCCCTACAATACATGCTAATGTATAGGGAAAGTAATGGAATCATGTCGAACATTGCAAGTTGTGTTTTCGACGGTGTAATGTATGTGTCCACTCTAACTCAAAAACTAATTGACCGAATTTCATAAAATTTGATGAGTCCCTTGTGTTTGACCCTGGTTCTGATTAGATTTAGGTACGATTCGGGATAAAGTACCTGCCATTTTTGTGAAATATCCCGCAAAAATTACCTGTATCCACTCTATCTGAAAAACTAATTCTCAAAATTTCACAAAATCTGGTAAATAAGGCACTTAAGGGATACCCTGATGCTGATTAGATTTTAGTATCATTCGGAGCAAAAAAATTTGCTGTTTCTTCGAAATGGATTGCAAAAATCGCCAAAATCTAAAATAAAGGACTACGTGTGCTCAAATATATCAATTAAATGATTGTTTTATACGTAATTTATGACGATGAAATGAATAAGACCGACCCCATTACTCTAGGTCTTGCCGTTCTCGAGGGTTTTTTTTTTTTTTTTTTTTTTTTTTTAGCATTTTCGTTACGCTGTCTTTGAAAATAAGTCCAGTTCCCAAATGAAAACGAAAATTGAATTAAAAGTGCAAATTCGACGCAGTTTAAAATAATTGTGTGTGTTATTTTGTACAATTAAACTAACGGATTATTGAAGAGATAAAGAGGACGTGAATAATGAGTCTGCAGGGAAAGTTATGTGTTATCAAAATTCGATTTATTTTGTGTAGATTATATGTCTTACATATTACACCTATGGTTATTAATATTTCAACATAACTGGACATCTAACGTTTAATATTAATCAATGAATTGTTTTCTTAAAGTTTTGTATTATATTTTTAGCCTCGGGTTGCATCTTTATTCAATATCCTTTACGTTACAAAACTAAAATCAATACGGAAG
The DNA here is from genome assembly GCA_951213105.1 of Amaurobius ferox. Taxonomy (NCBI): domain Eukaryota; kingdom Metazoa; phylum Arthropoda; class Arachnida; order Araneae; family Amaurobiidae; genus Amaurobius; species Amaurobius ferox. Next base: position 145,734,607 of record OX578134.1, on the reverse strand, counting down.
AAAAAATAATATTTTCATATATAAATTTTAGTATCTTTTGAATTCTACTTTTTACTAAAATATTTATAAAAAAGAAGAAATCTTGTTTAGTTGAAGAAATCCTTATTTTGAAATTATTTTTTTTGTTCGAAATACAATTTTCGAATGGCAATTCAGTGGCAAATATAACTATTTCTTCTTTGAATTCAGTAACACAAAATCGATAATTTTCTTGTGTAGTTAGGTACAAAAAAATGTAAATGCATATTTAAATAGGAATTACTAATATTTAATGTGTAGTTAAAATTATTATATGATACGTTTTGATGCTTGAATTAAAATTCTCCATTGTAAGTTTATACGAAAAATTCATGGGATTTCCTAGACACTTTCAATGCAAATGACAAATAATTAAATAGCTATCATCATGGCATTTATTATAAAAATGTAAACCCTTTTACTTGCAAATTTATATCGTTTTATCGTCATTAATGTATTTTAAAAGAAATTTATGGGATAAAGGGTATAAATAATTTTTTTTTGGCTAAATATAAAAAACATACGAAAATGTATGTGAGTATTAAATACTTTATTTTAATTTTTAGAGACAGCAAAAACTGGTTGGCCATTTTACCGGCTGCCAGTCAATTACTACAACTCTGGGGCCTACAACTGCTGGTCCGTGTATTTCTTATTAGGGGTATTCCTGTTATAATTTGTTTTGTAAACATTATCAAAGCATAAGTTATATTTGCTTCGTATACAAAGTTTGAAACTGGTAAACGTCTTTAAAGCAAAATTTATTCTGTTTAAAGTTATAAGTAATTTTTTTTATAAAATGCAAAAAAAAAAAAAAAAAGAACCCTATAAAAATATGCATGACAGGAAAATAAAAATTACATTTAAGGAATGCAAAAGTACAATGCAATTAGTGCCTTCAAAATCATGCCCAACTATCATAGTTACATTAATTATGCATCTATTGTATTGCAAATCATCACAGTTATGACACACAACAGCTAGTAATAACGGCTGTAAACCCTAGGGTCAGTTGAGTGTTTTGGGTTTTCGACACAATAGATAGCTCATATGTAGAGATCAATCTTCTTGGATCCCATCCTTACACTTTTGGCACATGATCCATATCTTTTTCGAACTGCTATTAGAATAATGTTCTACTCAGACCAGGCAGTTGGGACAAGTATCATCATCTTCACGGCCAGTATCTTATATAATATTTTTCTTTCTTTGCTTCGGTGCATTTTTGGATTTAGAGGAAGCAATTTTTCTTTAATTTCTCTTTATTTTTTTTTACTTGAATCTGTCCTGCTCGTATAATTATTTCTTCATCTAGTTTCCCTTTGGACAGGGAAGTCCGTTAGAATAGCTGTTTCACGTAGTAGGTTATTAGTTTGATTAATTTTCTTTTTAGCATTAGCTTCTGATGATCAGGGGTTAACTTTACATGTGGTAATTAACCCCTAGTAAAATGAGTTGTGATCCTTCACGCCACTTTAAACTAAAATTTTCTATCAGAATTTACGTGATTAATTTTTAAATCAATGCAATGAATAATGTATAAAGACAAGCTTCGGCGTTCTATAACAAGGAGTATGGCAATGTGTAAATAAAGACTACAGAAAAAATATTGTTGAATTCAGAATATTTACCTACGTTGTAAAAATCGATTTTTTTATGTCAGCATCGAAAACAAAATGATTGCCATTTTTCAGTTAGTTCCGATAAATAGAAATGCTGGCGCACTTTAGCCACAGGAAGTATAAACTGTGTACTCCATCTAGCGGCCGAAAACGTACTGTTGCGATAATCAGTCCCATCCTGCCCTACTTCGAATTCTATATCATATGCTTATTGGATATTATTATTATGCATTATTCCAAATTATTTATATGTAATGACCTACTATATTTTAAACTTCTACCTATGTCAGTGTTTTCGTAGACGTTATTTCATGTCAATTGAAGTGAAAGTTTATAAATATATCAGCAACTGTGCATACACGTAAAGTACTCGGTTAGACTTCGAAGGAGTTCCTAAAATTCCAGTTTGTAATTTTTATTATTTTGAATATCCCATGTTGCTATAGGATAAATAAGGAAAATGTAATATAAATTCTAAATATTGCACTTCTTTTTACTTTGAATTAAAAATAAGATAATTTAGGTAAACAGATGCTAGGCATGGGTTCGTTCCTGATTGCATACATTTGGGCACAGTGATCACATCATTTAATATAGATATTTATATCAAGTTTTCTCTGTGAAATTTATGATATTAAAACGAATATCTATACTTAAATGTTTATTTTATTAATATTTACCACAACCACTGTCTGTAGAATAATTAGCAACTATATATGTAATTTATTGTAAAATAGTTTTTCCAGAAAGATTTTGAACAAGAAAGATAAATCAGGCATAAAGCATATTGATTAAAAATCGCTTTCCATAACTGAAATGCAATTTTATTTAAACATCTCTAAAATGCAATATATTCAGCACTGATATTTTTAAAATTATCTCAGTATTACAATAATTTTTTATACTTGCAAACTTCATCAGAAAGCCAATGCTCTAAATCGTCTGCATCTCAATGCAAAATCAATGAATAATTCATTCATATCACTTATATTCCAGACTCCCGAGCTAAATAATTTTGCTAGAACACAATTTAGTAATTCTTATACAACTTATCTTATAATCGCTTGATTTGTTTACATTCTGCTGGCTGTACAAATTAAACTTCGTTGCAGGGAATATCAAAGTTTAGTGATCATTTAAAATAAAGAAAATATTGTAACTGCGTTGGCACCAGAATATAGTTATACACATAATATGCAAAAATAAATCGGTTTTAGGACGGATTCAACACTAAATATAAATTTAAAAGATCTTCAAACATCACGATTTCTGGAAGTACAGGGGATACTTAAAAAGGGTAGAGGTACTTAATAAGCGTGAAAATTGGATGTCCTATTTTATTTTTAAATAAGTCACGTGATTTCTTCATATAACATGGGTTGTTGTTGAGACCCAGACCGTCCGACCTACCAGAAAGGTGTACGGTAACAGTTTGGACGGCCGGGAAGTGCCACCCAATTTAGACCAGAACCCAGTGGGGGACATATAACATGGGTGTAATTGTTATATATGGGTGTAATTGTTATTATAATTTTTATTTAAAAAATGACCTAATATATTTTAGACACTAGAACGACGGAAGCGGTTATTTTGATCGCCATAGAAAAAATATAACATACATTTAATTCAAAACAAAAACATCATAATATATTATAATACATAGAAAAATTTTTCTTCTGTGTTTTCCATACCTTTAAGAAAATAAGAAAAGTAATAAAATTTCAATGGACTGGGATTGGCCGTTTTGGAGGAATCGCTTCTCAAAGAACGAGTTATGAGGACAAAATGACCGCTTCCGCCGTTCTAGTGTTAAATAAATTTTTTTACACAAAAATTAAAATAAATATTTTCTAACATTTTCGAAGCAAATTGTTAGTTTTAACTTTGCATAAAAATGTTTGAAAAATTATGTCCTATAGAGTTCAATGTACACTCCTCATGGACAATGAATGTTGCGCAGCAAGAGGAAAGCATAAGATGGACGTGACATATTATTGACTGTGGTACAGAGTCCTGTCATCCTCAATAGCGGATCGCACCGCCTCGTGCTGTGATACAAGCAGCGATATCGTCCGGCATCTTGTCGAACAGACGTCTTCTGCTGTCATGCGACAGACGAGTCCACACCTGTTGGACGTTATGCTCCACATATCGAAGATTGCAGCAACGAGGCAGCTGGTGTTTGAACTGGCCCCATACATGGCCACACATGGTTGATAGGGGACAAGAGGAACGGGCAGGCTATGGAAGCGCCTGGACATGACTCAGGTAGGCCTGGGCGACCCCAGTCGTGTGCGGCCGGGTTTTATCCTGCTGGATTTACGCACCTGGAATCTCAGCAACCAATGTGAGCACATGGGGCCGTTGAAGCTCGTCCACGTACCGCCGACCTGTCACTGTTCCAGGTACCACTGCTAGAGCATATCGGTTATCGTAGGCTATGGCTCCCCAGCCTATGATGCCTGCAGTAGGGCTGGTGTGGTGTTCGATAACGAGGTTGGGATTGTGGCGTTGTACAGGGGACCTCCACACTCAGACACGCTGATCATTGGTCCCCAAAACGAAACGGCACTCATCGCTAAACACCACACATCGCCAATCTGGGGCGTTCCACGTTGCTCGGGCCCTGCACTACTGCAACCGAAGCCGCCTATGTTTCCGTGTTAACGACAGCACACGTAAGGACGCTGGGATCACAGATTCGATTCCTTCGATTCAGTCATCTAGGTATCGTTCGTGGGCACACAAGAGCCACTACCTGTGCCTATATCGCGAATCGGATCTCTGTGGGCTCTATTCGTGCCTGCCGCACGATCTTTCGATCCACTCTACTTGTGGTATGCCTGATCCGTCCAGTGTCGGTCCTCCGTGTCTGGGTGGCGTCCCGTGACCAGTGTTCCCCAAACCGTCGGACTTTATAGTCCGAACGATCCAAGTGACGGGCTATCCGACGCGCGACCAATCTGCGGTTTTCAGTCCGATGATCAAGCCTCTCTCGAAGTCCGTCACTTGCGTATATCGACGTTTCTGGCATTTATCCACCATTCTTGTCACTCCGCTCTCGTGCTTGCGTCGGTCGAAGCTTCTCGCATTGATGGGGCCCCTACTACACGTCGGTTTATAAGGCCGTCGGCTGATACATGCAGCTCTACTCACGGATGTACGGTCATGCGCAATCACGCCAGACTGACTGGGATCATTTGCATACCAGCCCGCCCTCTAGATATTCACACCATTTCGCGGTTGTACCATCTTTTCTTCCTGATGCACAACTTTCAGTGTCTGTGAGTGTATTTCATTTTTTTCAACTCGGGTTAAATCTAAAACTAATTGGGCGATATATTATTTTCATTCCCATATGTTCAACAGACAATCTCAACAACATATAAAAATTTCATATTGATAAAGTCATTATTGTGGCAGTTATGCGGACGGCCATATAGACAGGCCGATTGAACAAAGTCATAAGCAGGTTACAATTATGTTGGAAAGTGTTGAAAATCTGAATTATTCATATGTTAAGACCTTTCAAGCGATTTGCAGTTATTCAAATTATAAATCCAAAATCCATAATATCTGAAGATACAGGGTCTTTATAATTAAAGTTCCACATTGAAATGGCCATAAAAGGAAAACTACTGGACAGAATGTTATCAAACTTGGTAATAGTTTACAGGAGGTCATGGGATTTTATTTTCCGCAAAAAAAAAGTTCAAAAACTCACCGTCAGCAGGGAATGGCGCTGTGTGCAATATTGTTAAACGAAATACGACATGAAGACATCGGTTTAAAAAGTTTTTAATCGTTTCTAAAACGTGTTACAAATCATGTTCAATGTAGCTTCCACCATTTTCTGAAAGCAAGTTAAATCGCATTACTGTTTTCTCAGCAGTAGCTCTTAGCATATCAGGAGGAATGTTACGGACATGTCGGTGTATCACATTTTTCAATTCCGTCAAATTGTTTATGTTATCACCATAAACAGTGGCTTTGAGGTAAACCCATAGCCAGAGGTCACAGGGGTTGAGGTTTGGTGACCAGAGTGGCCAAGAAATGGGGAAGTGTCGGCTTACAATCCGGTCATCCGTGAAATGTTGCTTAAGTAACTGTTTGACACTTGTACCAATGTGACGTGGAACCCCATCCTGCATAAAAATCGTGGCGTCTAAGACTACCGACAGTACTTTTGCACAGTCGGTAATACTGTCTGACTTATACCAAAATTATTGCATACAGACATTTCTTTAAAAGTACTGGAAACTTTTTCAAAATCTTTAAAATTTCGAAATTGAATGAAGTTTTAAGTCATTTGGGTTTGCTTAAAATATTAGTCTACAATAATAACATCCCATAAGTAGATATAATATATCGATACACAACTTTTGTACACCAAGACTAATTGAAAAAAAGCTTATACTTCTCGCTCCACCCTTAAGTACAATGACTTGAATACATTGAAATCAAAATATGGCGTTTCTTTAAACCATCAAGTATCATTACACGATCATTATTTAAAAATAAGGTCAATTTCCCATTTAAATATCAATTCACGGTATTATCTCACATATTGGTCTCTCAGCGGTATTAATATTGTTACGGTGATATGTATTTAAACAATTTTTTATACTTCTAGTTCACCAGCGGTCTTTATTAATGTGATGTAAAATCAATTTTAAGTGTATTAAACAGTTGTAGAATTGACTGTTAATTGCAATTCTATCAGTTTGCAAATGCTGTACCTCAGATTGATAATCTTTTAAAATTGTCACACAACAGTTTACAAATAACACGTACGCAAAATTAAAAGTAAAATACATCACTCAGATTTGCATTTTGCACCTTGTAATTTTTAATGTAATTCGTAATTGTCTTTTGCGTATAACCTAAATATCAGATGCAGAGAACACTTACAGAAATCTTACATAATAAAATAGTTTGATTGTCTATGTCCCGTGTAGTAGAAAATCAATACATCGAACATCAATGAAACTTATTACGTAGGTACTTCAGATGACCCGACAATGCACTTCGGAAAAACGTTTTTTTAATTAGACTAAGATTTTACTTATTTTATGTTAAGTTCAATTTTGAAATTCCCTGAAAAGTCGTGCAAAACGTTGCTGTCCGCGCCAATCTTTTCAAAAGTCAATATTTTCTTTTCTTTCTCGAGTTTTTCAAAAATCGTCAAATATCGAAAAATCATCTATGTAAAATCGTTTCTGACAAATCATCATAAGATTATTTTGCCGATATTTTTAATTAGCGAGAAGAACATGTGACCTGGATTTCAGTGCATTGACAATTAGTTTAAAAACCATAAAATTAGTTATTTCTTTCAAATTTAGTTACTATATGCAATGATACAAACATATATATTCATAAATTATATTTTTGCGATTGCTATGTACATTTTGTTTTCTGTGCTTGTAAAATGCTCAACTCTGTATTTATACTGAACATTTTTTTTTGCTAGACAACTGCAGATCGTTCCGGGGTCCTGCGTTTATTAAAGAACCCCCTAACAAAGTCGTGTTCCATAATTCTTCAGGAACCGTCGTGCCGTGCCTTTCTGCTGGAATTCCTCAACCTACGGTTTACTGGACAAAAAGTGACTGGTCTCGTCTTCCAAATGTGCCAGGATTGCGCCACACGAGGCAAGATGGTTCTTTAGTCTTCCAGCCTTTTAGAGCCGAGGAATTCCGTCAAGATGTACACGGTGCTGTTTACAGATGTGTAGCAACGAATAGTTTCGGCTCCATAGGATCTACAGAAGTTCATGTGAGAGGAGGTGAGTGTCTTAATCTTGTACAAAAATTTCGATCAGAGGAATATTCAAACTTATTAAGGGCCATATTATGATTAAAAGTGTTAAGTTGGTTGGATCAAAAATCTACTTCATGTTGATATATGAATTATGATTTTAATATTTGAAGCTGAATTTGAAACACTCATTAAAATTATTTTAAATGGTCATCAGTTATTCCTGAGTGGTTTATTTTACTTAATATTCTTCATTTCAGAGAATGAATGATTTGCAAATTTAATGTCTTCTAAATATGACATTCATTCTCATAGCGGTATTAGTCGTATTATTGTAAATAAATTCTTGTAGCAAATAATAAAACATAGCAGGATTTCATTTCTTTATAGCAAAAAGATACTACATTTTATTTCTAAAGTAATCAAGTTTCATTTCTATATAATGATTTCAACATGTTATCTGATTACATATCTATTAATTCTAACTGCACTTTGTATCAACGTTATTAGAAACAGCATCGAAATTGTTTTGAAACAAAATAAATTATGTTTTTATCTTAATAAAAATCACTAAATTGCTAATTTCATGCATTTTGTAATATGATACATTTTACCATTAACTTTTTGTGATACGATTTATACAGAAAAATTATTTTTTTATCAAAGCGTCACATTTGAGCGACACATATACTCATTTTAAGGACAAGTAATTTAGAAACCTCTAGCATAATGTATTACAATTTTTGCTCAATATACTATTAAGACACCTGTTTATTAAAATTTTTGTATGACACCAAAATACAAAACTGCAAGAATCTAATTTCATTTATTAGACAAACACGAGTCAATACATCCAATAACAAAAGCAGGATATATCATACGTTTTCCTCATTAACTAGAATGGTTGCTTTATTTTTGTTATTCTGAAGATAGAAGCTTCCGTTACCCTCAAAAGCAGCTCATTTTTTTAAAGTTGCATTTAATGTTGTTTTAAAGATGCAGATTTTTATACAGATGCACTAACGTAAAGGTCCATATCGCAATTGGTTTTCATGCAAGAGGAAAAAAAAATAATATATATTATAAAGAGAAATAAACAAAAATATTGGTAATCTTGATAAATTATGGAAAGCCAAACGTGATTATTAGGTAAGGTATTAAAAGCCCATATTGCGTATCACCTCTCGTAGTGGTCCTAGGAAACAAGTATTAGGACTGTATTAGGAGAAGAAATTACCATCAATAAGAATATCTAAAAGGGCGGATGAAAAATAATGAAATCAAAAGATCAAGTTTACACATTTAAAATATATGTTTATTAGAAAATTAATTAAAGGCATAATAATTGATTTTGTTGGAATATTTTACTTTTGGGAGTCATATTAACACCCCAACAACCATGCATGAATGAATGTACTTACTTCTTTTGAATAATTACCTATACTAAATTTGGAGACGCTGCATCGGCTTTGCATATAATTACTTAATTATTACACCCAATATGATTAATACTACAAATATATTTTTACATTTCCTTAGCTCCTCTTTGCACTGGATGTTCATAATAGCTCGTTGGTCTGGGTGTTGGAGTAACAATCGGGACATAGTGTGATGACCACACTTTCTGCATTTCTATTCGACCCTAAAGCACACATTCAATCTCAAAGGCAACACGAGCAGTGATCGTATCCGTTAACACGCTTGTGTACAGCCAGGACATCAATAATTAAGATAGGAAAATAAGGACATGAGAACCAGTAAATGACTTAATTGCGAGCCCATCCGCAGAAAAAGTAGGTCATGGTTTGAACAGATGTCAGGAACTCTTCACTTGCACACCAGCAGTGTATGGGTAACTTGTCGATCAGCAACACATGATATACGCCGTTATAGAAGGAAAAATAAAACATGTTCATCATTCGAAAAATTCCTGGAGAGAACATAATGTAGAAAAATTGGGAGATCAGATATAACGGGTCCTGGGTACAGACCTATATTGCCAGGAATTTTCAGTAAACGGCTTTAGAATACAAGGAAAACTACTCTTCATCATAGCATTATGAAAATACATCTACTCGTTTGTCAGAGCTCAAAGGTCATGGCTGCAAATCCAAATATATGCTACAGTCGATGGGTGCAGATAAGTTATGTAATTTAAATCTATAAAAGAGGTCAGTAATCATGAAATTTTCTGCACTCCAACTTCTGCAGTTCCATAAAACATTGCAAAAATTTCCCCCTCAAAAGTCAGTGAACCTCTCAAAAATAGTTCACTCTCCTAACTACCTATCCACAACAGTCCATCATGGGCGCGGTAGTCCATTGGTTAGCGCGCTGAAATTGCACTCGGTTGGCCCGGGTTCGATTCCAGCCACAGCCATAACTGCCGCCGTGTTCACGCGGAGTACGATCACGTTAAACATGTGGGTCCGTAAGTCCTTCCGAGAGGTTAGTGGTAGGGGAAGGAGGGTACAGTCCCTGTGGATGCCTCCCCCACTGGGTTCCGGTCAAAATTGGGTGGCACTTCCCGGCTGTCCAAACAGTTACCTTACACCTTTCTGGTAGGTCGGACGGTCTGGGTCTCAACAACAACAACAGTCCATCATATGATAACTTTTAGTCATGAAGTGAAGCAATTCGCAATGGAGGATTAGAAGAAACGTCTACACTTCCGCTGCATTGCTTACAAATACACACTTTCTGAACAGTGTTCCATTCTAAAAATTGTAAGATATAACTTTAAACGAAGGAGATACATTTTTCTTGAGAATGTAGGAAGGATCTAATTTCTATAAGAATCCAATAAAAGTTTCAAAATGAAATATCTTACAAATTTCAAACAACTCAATTGATTTTGTGACGAAATTTAATGATAGCAATTCCTGTGTTTACTTTATCCACACATACAGTTTAATGAATTGAAAAGAACTAAACTATTTAGGTTAATATATTGACATGTGAAAGCACTCCTTGATAAATATTAGCACTTTACAATCTGATTCCTATATTTCATTTTACATAATTATTTTCTCGGTATATATTTTATATAAGCAATTACTTTCAGAATATATTGATATTGAGTTGATTAGTGACTTACCAAATATATCTTTAGTGGTTCACAATTTCTACAAATATTTTTATGACGTACAACGGAAATGCAAATCGATTAGTGTGCTTTTATTATCTTTAGCTTGATGACTAGAAATATGTATTTTATTTTTCTAATGATTGACGATTCTCTATTTAATACTCATTTCTAATTTCTAGGCATCTTTTAAGTTAGGGTTATTTGAGTTATAACTTCTCTCTATTCTATCATTGAATATTCATACTATATTTTTATAATTATTATTATATATATATATATATATATAATATAAATTAAAATAATATATGCCTGCAAATGATTATAATGCTAGTGATACATGAGATTTCGGAACAATATCCTCTGAACTTTCCGGTCTTGGATATAAATAGTTGGCTGAAACGAGATTTTGCATCTAGTGAAGAGTTACATTGAATCAAAAAGTGAATGAACCCTATGATCTGAAACGTTCTCACTCTGAACACATTTCTATATTTTCAACCCAGACCGTCGGACAAATTCGAAGGTATAACGTATTTGTTTGGTCAGCCTGGACAATATCACTTAATTTGGACACCACAGCATGGAAGTAGCGGCATCCACAGGGACTGCATCTTTTTTTTTCTGTATTACCAGAATCTCGAAAATATACACATATTAAACATGCCAGCACTTTGAGTGGACGTGGATGATGGATTGTTGTGCTGAGAAAAGCTTGAATTTCTGAGTTTTTACTTTGACGCACAGAATTCCCGGAATTAATCTGAAAAATCGCATGGGACGACAAATATATTTACGCCATGGCAATGTCTAATTGCATAACAGCATTCACATTGTTAGCACAACTGTTGAACATGTCAGAGGTCAGGTTCCCTAGCATATTTCGATGTCGTCAGTTCAGCAGAGAGCTACCTGGTTGCTCGCCGGCCGTTGCTGCAATTTCATTTAACCATCACCCAGAGACGCCTCTGACAGCAATGGGGTATGAAACACAGACATTGACTTACTAATTTGCTATAAGCTATATTTTCTGACATCACTAATTATCTTGCTGCACTATAACAGTCACATACGTGTAAGAAGACACTGTAGTTTGTGAGGGGTAGCTGGTGAATGGTAGCTTACATTTCCTAGAGTTATACCGATCCAACGCCAAGTGGTTTGGAATGCCATTGGATTCCATTCGCAATTGAGCTTGATAGGAATTTAAAGAAACTTTAAAACATCAGTGTTTTATAAACAGAGGGGATGCCTTCATGTTGAGTAGTCCTAGAGATCCATTCCAAAATGACAATGTTTGCGCTCATGTGTCCCGAAATATCAAGGACCTCTTCTGTGAATGACATATATTGCGTGTTTGCTAAAAAAAAATAGTCCGCCAAGCATATTTGCCATTTACCACAGATGAAAGCAGGAATATCGTAGAAACAGCTTTAGTAGTCTATTTCCCAGATCGACCTCTTACTTTCAATGTCGCGTCCTATATAAGTTGTTATTATTAAACTTGAGGTGACTTAACTTGATACAGAAATTTGAAATATAGTTTTGTATATCTGTATAAATGTAATAACTTATCTACTGCAACATGGGTAATATATGAAAACTTGCTTTTGTCCTTGAAGTTGCAATTTTGATAAACAGTACTGAATTATCACAAGAACATATTTAAAGTTGTTTTCTTTGAAATCTTGAAACAAATTTCAATAGTAATGCTAGTTTAAAAGTAATATTTCTAAATAATAAGGTCTTCAAAAGTATTGCCCATTGTTCCCGTACGTTTTATTTTTTAACCCCTGTATTCAAGTATTGTATATTATGAAAATAAATGTCAGCAATGGAACATCCACTATAATTTAAGTCATTATAACTCAAACGAACAAACTTTTACGCTACTTTTAAATCAAATGCTCATGCTCATTAAACCAATATTTACGGCAACACTAATACATACACAACACTATTAAATTAATTATTTAAATCCAACAACATTACCTCTGCAAATTATTTCAATGAGTCATTCTTTTCAAATTTCGTTATAAAGACTAAATGGAATTGAATTGTTCAGCTCTCCAACAACTTAATTGTTTCTGTAGCTAAATACACTAAATAGAATACCACGTATTTACTCTACTGGCGAATAGCGTTTGCTTAATATATAAGTAAATAAATTATTTGAGTTTAAAATCTTGATTGAATTAAATATTCATTAACCAATTAGCGCATTCGATAATTTACATTTTAGTTTCTTTCTGCATACAATGTTTCTTATTAAATTTATTTAACAAGGGATTTTAATTAGATATACCACCTGCTGTCTAACGCAAAATATATGAGTTTGCGAAAATTGCACGACGCACTATTTCAGAATTGAATTTATTCGGCGTTTGTCAGCGTCTTAATATGCATTAAAGGAATGCATTTAACATTAATAACTTTTTTAAACTCACATTAGACATAACATATGCTTTGTAACGCGCATTATCTGAATTAGAGGTAACTGCACGCTATACCACATTTCAAAATTGAAATTTTCTGTGATTTGTCCTAATTACAGGTATTAAAAGAATGCTTTTTACTTTAATCGCCTTTTAATCTTATGGATGTCGTTGCGGTGTAACTGTAATACTAGAGACTGTAATTCCGGGTCTTTAAGAGATTTGTATTTTATGGGGGGGGGGGGGTTGGTTACGAGTGATTTTGTTTTTTTGTCACTCGTTGTAAACCGAGGGATTGGAAACTCCGTTCTAATGCATGTAAATAGAACTATATTAAAAACTTGTGTTTAATTTATTTGTCAATGACTACTACTATTCTTGTATACGGCTGTAAAACCTTTATATATATATATATATATATATATATATATATATATATATATATATATATATATATGTATACATATCTTCTTCTTCAGTGGCCTGACGGCCCAGGATGGGTCATTGCCTTCCGCAGTATAGAACTCCAGGCTCCCCTATCCCTGGTCAAAGACCTCCAGTTCAAAACTTTTAAAATTTTAAAGTCCTTTTCCACACAGTCGAGCCATCTGAGTTTAGGTCTTCCTCCTTTACATATATACACACACATATATATGTATATATATATATATATATATATATACTCGTTACATATATATATATATATATATATATATATATATCCTATAAAATGCCATAATCCAAAGATTAATATAAAAGGTGAAATGAGTATAGACGCGATTTGCAACTCTTAACACACATCTCAAAAATATTTCAAAAGAAAGATCTAGGAAAAGTACAAGGAATATTATGAAACACAAGGAAAAACAGAAACAAATAAAGGAGTGCAAACGGTTTATCAGTAATGCCTAGGGGGATTGTGACCCCTATACCTGGTTAAAGTGTGCTTTTATTTCCGGGAAACACTCCCAGAAATAGCCAATCGCTCGAAGCAGCTCCAATCCGTGCGTACCGAAAAAAAATCCTAAGGGAATATTAAATCCATGAAATCCAAAAGAGAACTGTATAAGAATCATAGGACTTCCCAACATGGATTCTCACAAATATATCACTTGGCGTTACAACTGTGCATGCACGACCTGGTCGACTATTCCGTCTAGTAGAAAGGGACCGCAAGGTGCTGAAGGGAGTTGTGAAAGCGAAACTCATGTAATCGGCGAAATAGCTTGTTCGGAATTTCAGGAAGTCTCCGGATGCAACGTCAGTACAATGACAATTCGTCAGGAGCTGCGAAGTCTTAGATTTCATGGGCGAGCAGCTGCATATAAGTCAAGCGTTAACGCAACCAATGCCAATAATCGTTACTGTGGTGCAAAGCGCACAAAAATGGAGCTTTCAGCAATGGCAAGTGTTATGGGGCGACGAATCACTATACCCTCTGGCAATCCGATGGTAGAGTCTGAGTGTGCAGAGTGCCGTGTGAACGCCTTTTACGTGACTGTTTTGTGCCGCAAGTTAAGTTTGGTGGTGGAAGCATAATGGTTTGGGGATGTTTCTTATGGCTCGGGTTCGGCCCTCTTATTCCTGTGAATGGAACTCTGAGGAGGGAGAGATATCTCGTCATTTTAGGTAATTCCGTGGTGCCTGTATTGTGGCAAAAGTTTGGAGTAGGTCCATTTTTATTTCAACAAGATCATGCTCCTGTCCACAAAGCATAGGCTGTGCAGAACTTGTTTGCTGATATGGATGTTGAGCAATTGGACTGGCCTGCTCAGAGTCCAAACCTCATTCTCATAGAACACCTATGGGATGAATTGGAACGTAGACTGCGAGCTAGGCCAAAACACCCCACATGAGCGGCAGAGCTGACTAGTATTTTTTTAAAGAAATAGCGTGTAATTCTTGTTGCAACATTCCAGAAACTAGTGAATAGTTTTCCTGGTAGAGCAGCAGTCGTCATTGCAGCAAAAAGTGGCCCCACGTCATACTAATTTGTGACTTTTTTGAAAGAGAAGCAAAACATACAGGTGTCGGGCTAGTTTTGATCAGATCGTGTGTATGTATTTAGTATATTAGTTAATTTTATTTACTCCAGTTTAACTATCCTATAATTTACGATTTAAAATATTAATTTGTAGAAAACCCCTTATCATCCAGGTACTTTCAGAGAGTCAGAGAAAAACTGATCATTATATAGTCGATGTCTTTGAGAATTTTCACGATATTCCAGTGAATTTTTTATAGAAGTTGCCCTACAATATTCGCTACAAAATCATGAAAGAAAATATTGCTATGTTTAGCGCCTGCGCAGTCGAAACTTAGTTTCTTCAAAGCTATCATCCTATATCCAATGCCTTAATTTTCAATTGAAGTATAATGTTTTTCTCAGACGTTGACAAATGCTCTGTCAGTTTCGTGAAATTTGATTGAAACCTATGGATATTGTAAGCAAAAAACCTGTAACAAAATGTGTGTTTTTTTAAGAAACGTTTATATCTTCATAAATATACGATTTTGTTTCAGAAAAATGCTTATACACATTGAAAAAAGCTAGTTAACTATTTTGTGAAAGTAACACATCATTTACAGCTTTTTATGATACGGGTGATCATATATATTTTCCCAATTTTTCAATATCTTGCTCATCCCCTAAATGCACAAGTGACCGAAACTTTACTTGAAAGTGTGCGTTCAAGCATATTCTTCACATCGTCAAATTTACAGAACACTTTGTCTAGAAAATCATATATATATATATATATATATATATGTGTGTGTGTGTATATATATATATATATATATATATATATATACATATGTTTTTATTTTAATACATTAATGTCGTTACTATGTATTTGGTCTTCATAGCCGTCAATGCAGATTTTGATATTGCTTTCCAACATTAAACCGTACAGCAAGGTAATAGCGTTAATGAGTATACTAAGACCATCTGGAAAAAAACATTTTAAATATCCAAGAATCTTGTATTTTCCTTTTTTAGGGAGGGAATTACAAGACTTCTGAGCGCTGTAGTTATCCGAAAATGAGTTATTTTGGGGGAAAATGCATGGATGCCCACAGGAATACTCCGAAAAGGCACATAAAATTAGTGAACCTATATCTCTCATAGATAAAACTATAATGAGATGCAATCAAATACAAAATATTTTTCAGTAACTTGAAGAAGATTTTTAAAAGAGATTAATTAATCCAAGATTGTCAACGGAAATGCTTTGAGAATAATTAAAATTGAAAGCTATGAGCAGTTTTTAATGTGTCAGTATTAGAACGCGAGAGCTTTGTGTACGGTATTGATATGAATCTTTAGGATTTGAGCAAAATAAGGTAGCGAAACTATACTGAGCTTTAACAACTTATTTTTTAATTTGTCATCGATCTCTTTTTGCACTATGTTGTTTCCCATCATTTGAAAGAATTGAAGAAATTAAATTAGTCTCGGATGAAATTTAAGAGTATGAATTCGTTCCAAATTTACCAGAGAATTTGCAAAAAGAATGCTGGTATACTTGAAGGAGGTTACGTATACCAAAGGGATAAGGGTACAGCATGTAATAGCAGTCATCTAATAACAAATTTTTATTTTAATACATAAACATACACACACATACATACACAAACATACACAAGCATACACGCACACACAGAAAAAGTGAGAGAGGTGGGGGAAAGGGAGTTAGAGATAGATAGATAGAGACAGATATAGATAGATAGATAGATAGAGAGAGATAGAGACAGAGATAGAGACAGAGATAGAGACAGAGATAGAGAGATAGATAGAGACAGAGATAGATAGAGAGATATAGAGACAGAGATAGATAGATAGAGAGAGATATAGATAGATAGAGAGATAGATAGATAGAGAGAGATAGAGAGAGGGGGGAAAAGAGGAGAGAGCAGAGAGAGAGGAAAGGAGGGAGAGATAGATAGGTAGATAGAGAGAGAGAAGAGGGAGGGAGAGTAAGGGAGAGAGATATAGATAGGTAGATAGATAGAGAGAGAGAGAAGAGAGAGAGAGGAAGGGAGGGATAGATAGATGGGTAGATAGATAGAGAGAGAGAGCACAATTATATGTGTCTGTAAAAGAGCGTACGATTACATTACACATTATATTAGACATTTTAGATCCGTAACAAGTGTACCTGCAATAGCATTAAAAATTAATTCAGATCCTGTAAAATTGTTTAATGTGTAAAACACTTCAAAGTAACAGATAATTTAATTCTTCGAAATATTGGAATTAGCGATTCTGCCATTACTGAAATTAAGCAAAAACTGTTTCGTTGAATTATCTAACGATTGAATTACTTTTGTAGCAAGATGTACATGTAGGAAGGCTACACTCTCCTACCCAGATTCTAATTGCTTTTTAAGAAAGTAAGTACATCATTTCAGTTCAAAGCTGTAGTTAAAGAAACTACTTCTCTCTTCACGTGATTTTTCAAGTCGTGTGGCTTAGCATTCTTCCAATTAAATTTTTAATTAAAAAATTAATTAAAATCTAATAAATAATTATGATTCAAGATTACGTGTCAAGTCAATACTGAAACGGTATATATAATTATTATTAATTACAATTGACTAATTCTAATTGATCTCTTTAACATGATTCTGTATTTTTCTCTATATGGCAGTAATGATAATTTTTCTTTCAGCTGTGTATTTAGAATTTAAAAATGTGTGATTCAATTTTCAGTCTATTAGTTAGCTGAATTTGAAAGAAATGATTCATAATAAATTATGACGTCATTCAGTTATATATACAGGGTGCGGCAGAAAGAACGTTCTGATTTGGCAGAAGCGTTGTTTCGCTCATAGTAGAGGTACAGCATTGGGCATGGTCTCTTTTGACTTCTTTGTTGTTTTGTATCTTTTGCCATTTTTAGTTACCGTCATGGCTTGGAGCGGAGAGCATCGTGCTTTTGTTGTTGAAGGGTTTGTTACGAACAGTGAATCTGTGACAACGATGCAACGGGCCTTCCGAATACGCTTTCAGCTCGGACGTCATGATCCGGTTCCGGCTGCACAAACAATTCGTCGTTGGGTTTCAAATTTTAGACAAACAAGTTCGGCTTTAAAAAGAAAGAGTCCTGGTCGCTCTAGAAGCGTAACAAGACCGGAAGATGTGGCAGCTGCTAGAGATTCCATACAGCAGTCTCCCAAGCGGTCTGCATGCAAGCACGCAGCTGCAGATACGGGGTGATATCGGTTGGCCACCGCATTCGCAGGATTTGTCCCCATGTGATTTTTTTCTGTAGGGCTATCTCAAATCAAAAGTGTATCAACACCAACCAACAAATTTGCAAGCACTCAAGTCAGCAATTACACAAGAAATCACGGCGACATGGTCCGCAGATTACTGCAAAATTTCCGAAACAGACTTCAAAACTGCATCGACATTGACGGTCGCCATTTAACAGATGTACTTTTCAAAACTTAATGGATAACAATGGTATACTGTGCACTTCTGAAATATAAAAGATTTCTTTCTCTATCTTGCTTCGTATTTTTTTATTGACGTTCCAAATGAGGTATTGACGTTCCAAATCGGGTTTTTGGCGCACCCTGTATTGATCTCCTCATCATGCAATTTTGACACGAACGATTATCTTACATTGTCTAATGACTGACAGCTCTTATAACGTAAATCTGTCTCGTATTTCTATTAAATACTCCTTCCTCTGATAATCTAAGAAATGATCTTAAGTAGTGGTTCCCAAACTTTTAAACACTAAGATCCCTTAAAAATTAAAAAAAAAATGCAGACCACTTATAGCTATAAATTGACATAGACTACATATATACCTTTTAAATACTAGACCGAGTCCAAAACTGAATCATAGTTGCTAAGCATACACAAATAAAATATAAAATGTTCCTAATTCGCTGATTGTTTAATACTTGACAACAGGGTTAATACAAAAATTTCGTCAGATATTGCAATATCCCAAATCAATTCAATTCTCCAACACAATGAATATTCGTACATTTTGCGGCAGTTTCGAAAAATTTGGGCGGCATAATCCAAAAGTCGCCAAATTTGACGCCTAATGTATTGCCGAGCGATAGACATGTAGTATAAAGAAGGTATTTTCTTATGTTAATGCTTTACATTGAGAGAAAACAAAAGAATACTAATTTTGGCAGATGTCTATTAGCAGTAGAATTACGTTGCCACAGGATTAAAATGACATTGAAATTTGAATATTAAAATTTAAAACCATAAACACTAAAATACAGACACACAAAGCTCTATTTTAATAAGACGTTTTCTTTCAAAAATAAGCATTACTGGGCGTAGCTCGGTAACCGATGATTATGCTTCTCAACTTCAATATCTATATAAATAAAATTTGAAATTTGTCATCGTTTGTACGTGTATTTTATGATTGTTTATTTGTCTCACCATTGCGGGAAAACGGCTGCACAGAAACTCATGAAATGCAATGGGAAACCTTGAAATAGCTCCACTTAAAATGTAGTCTATATTTCGAGTTTCTACAACAAAGAGTTGTTGAAATATTAATAAAAAATCTGATGTGGGCAACACATGACTTTCCTTATATAATGAAATGAATTTACTACTTTTACAGTAAAAACATAGGTTTTTTTTTTATAGTAGATACTTATATTCTTTCCAAGATATTGAATTTTCGACGATGTGTCGTCATTTTCATTGATTTAGCGTCAATTTTATCTATTTAGCGAGATTTTCATTAATTTGGCAATAATAAAAAAAGTCGCCAAGTTGGCGACATTCCACCAAATTTTTCGCCAAAATATCGCCAAGCGTTATGGATGGAGAAATAAGTTATTCTTATAGCAGATAAATGACTATTGGTCAAGTTGTAGTTGATTGTAAAATTATTTTGTAAATCATACATAAAAATAAAAAAAAATCTGATGTAGGCAGCAGATAACTTTTCTTATATAATCTAATAAATTTACTTCTTTCACAGTTGAAAAATGATGAAAGGATTCACGGCACAGTGTTTGTAACGTCGAATTGTACATTTGATGTTTTTCCGGTTGACAATATGTAAAGCAATTTCGTATAATTTATATTTCACGCAACTCTAAATTAAAAATTATCAATATGTAAATCATCCTTATAAGCAAAATAGTCCATATATTAAAAACTTGCAAAGCATTGCCTCCTATTTAGAGTCATTTTGATCAATTTGGCAACATTTTCGTTAATCTGGCGATATTTTAAAAACTCGACGAGTTTGCGACAATTACCCAAATTTTTCGCCAATCATTATAGACGGACAGAGAAATGGGCTATTCTGATAGTCGTTTATTATGTTCTTTCCAAGATATATAATTTCCATGAATTAATCGTCATTTTTATCAATTTGACGATATTTTTGTCAATTTGGCAATATTTGGCAATATTTTTCCAAATTCATAGCCAAAATGTTGCCAAGTATTTTGGATAGAGAAGTAGGTTATTTTTATAGTAGAAGAACGACTAACGGCGTTCAAATACAAAAGTATACTAAGTATATTTTCTCATGAATAGAACGAACTAGATTCACTAGAATGGTGTCACCAAATTTATCATATGATATTACATATGAAAAATGAACGTGTTTAAGAGTTAATATATTTTTTTTAATTTATGGGATTTTTTGATAAATTTGTTTGAAAAATGTACAATATCTTGAGAACGGTTCATTCTAGTGTTCTAAAGTTTATGTCAATCGTTTTCTAAGGAAAAATTACTTACGAAATGTCTATTTGCGTAACTGTATTAAAGGTATTGATTTTTTGATGATTTTTTTAAAATTTAGGTGGGTTCTGAACGTTCGATTACGTTTAAAAACAATAGGCTTCCAGTATTCACGGATTGTTATTTTTGTACCATATTTCATTCGAATCGCTCTATTCGTTCGTGAAATATCGTCTCCACAGACTCACTTTCACACACACACACACACAGAGACATCACCTCAAAAATGTTTGATTTGTGGTCAGGGATGCTTGAAACGTACTCTCCCGTCGAAAACTCGAATCCGAATATTCGACCCCGTCACAATACTTTCCTTATACATTATGTATATTAAGAAAGCAAAAACGATTCTCTCATAGTAATAGCATTATGTAAATGATATTTTTTCCGTTAATTTATTTAAAAAGTATTGTATTATGTTATTCAGTAACTAAAGTAAATCAATTGTGTTCATACGATTTTTATCACAATTTTTCGATTTAAATAATAAATGGATGGATATAAAAATACATTTTTTGAATGAATGGCATTGCATTTTTTACTGAACTAAACCAATTTATTGAATTATAGAAATTTTAAAATTACGACAATTATTACCATTTATAATTTCTTTCATCATCAGTTTTAATAATATTTTTCAAACGCATATATTGTGTTTATCCAATTGCTGAAACAGAGAAAAAGTTGTACAGGTATATCTTCTAATACAATTTTAGCGCTCTGACATTATTCGTAAGATCGTCCAGAGAAGATAATTTGAATAGTGTGGTGTACATTAATAAAAAATAATATTTAGATTCTAGACTTATTAAATTATTCATAATTAACGTGGTCGTTAATCGTATTTCATAAAACATGGCAGTAATATCATATAGTCGTGAAACATATTGCATTGTGCCGCTTTTAACCCACCATATTATCTTTAGTGCGAGTCCCGGAATAAAATACATTAACATTACACCACAATTAACTGCACCATTCTTACTTTAAAAATAACATTATTTATTACGAACATTCTCCTTATTAGTAAATTATATACAACAGTATATCGCATATTATTTGCGGAGGAGATAGGACATGTGGGATCAGGTAAGTAAATATTAACAAAGTCTTATATGACTTGCTACAATAATTGATACTCACATACTTCCAATTTCGTCTTTGGTCATTGACACACAGACACAGCTCGTACGTTGGTTCTTTTGCATATCTGTCGTGCTATGTCTGGCACACTTGCATCAGTGCATATCATACTGGTACTAACTCGAAGGGTTGTACTCCTACTCGTACTGAAGTCGATCTCTGAACACAACTGAATCTGACCTCATCATAACTGCATCGCTAGTTAGAACCCTAGTTGCTCTCTCACTGAAATTGTTCTCTGACTTTCTAGATGTTGCCACCTCTTTTTGCCTGAGGTCTGATACTCTTCTTGGGCTACATTGGTTGACCTCAGGGCAATACGACCAAGCAACTTCCATATTGGTTAACATTTTTAAGCAATCTCTTGGCTTCACTTTAGCCTCCTTTATTTATGGCATATTTGACCTCTCAGGTCATAACTGCATTAAAACTGTCGTCATTCAGACTGATGCCTTTGACTAGCATTACAAACCTCATAAATAATGAACATAAAACTGTCGCACATTTTCCTGGTCTCTCCTCTTCTAATTTTCAAGAACATATATCTTCCCATACAATTTTAGCGCTTTTATTTTGGCATATATTGATTCATTTAATATTGCTTATAATATTTTTTATAAAAAGGACCAGGCTGTTTTATTATTCAGATGTGCCTGTGAAGATAATTTTTGTATAGCGAGAACAGAGATTTTTAAACTGCTTTTTAAGAGCATTAATTTAAATATTTTAATAGAACGTTTTGAATAGTATAGGAATTTGCTCATTATTGTAAATTTTGTTTTTCTTTATATTCCGTATAAAGAACGGCTATGTATAGTACGGGTAATATTTTACTAATACACGGGTATATCTTCTTATATACGAAGTAGTACGGGTGTGTATATTCCCATACAATTTTAGCGCTTTCATGTTGAAATATATGGGAATCAATTATGACCTTCGAGTTTAAAGATTACGGGGATTATTAATATTTTCATTTATTGCATTATTAGTTTAATTTGGCAAATCATTTTTTACTCATAAATCGTGGTGCGGGTAATCTTTTACTAAGACACGGGTATATCTTCTAATCTACGAGAATATAAGTAGAACGGGTATTTAATTTTAGCGCTTTCATTTTAGCATATATTTTTTAATCAATTACGGCCTTCAGGTTTAAAGACTATAGGGTTTTTTGATATTTTCAATTCATTACGTTATCTGTTATTGTTTGGCAAAAATTTTTGAAACTCATATATTGCAGGCGGGTGATCTTCTACTAATACACTGGTATATCTTCAAATATTCGAGAATATAAGTAGTATGGGTATATCTTTCCATACAATTTTAGAGCTTTTATTTTGACATATATATTGATATAATTTCATATTTTTGTAGATTTGTTTAGAAGGTTGGACCACGATTTTTCTTTCTTCAGATCTTCCTGTGAAGATTATGTGTGTATAGTGAGAACAGAGATTCTTAAACGTATGTTTAGAACGTCGTTCCAAATAGATTTTCTTAGGTATAACGGCCTCGACACGAAATGGTACCGGCATTCGGGAGTGTGCCCATGGCATAAAACATGCTGAAACGGGGTGGGGAGTCCCCCCCCCCCCGCTCGGCCAATTTTTTGTACTTTTCTTATTCTTCTTTTTTCATATGGTTCATATTTGATATTCATATTTGGAAATTACCTTTTGGATTACATATATATATATATATATATATATATATATATATATATATATATATATATATCTGTGTGTGTGGGTGTGTGGGTGGGTGTGCGTATGTGTCTGTATATATATATACACATACACACACACACATATATATATATATATATATATATATATATATATATATATATATATATATATATATATATATATATATATATATATTTCAAATATAAAGGCACTGGGTTTTATTCTGTCGCTTAGCAACATTATGTTATTTTTTCAAATAACTTTTCGAAACGAATATATTTTGCATAGTGTTATCTCAATGGAAGGTTTAATACTGCGTTTTTTATTAATGTGTTAATAACCCTTGCTCTTAGAAACTCGAAACATGGACTAAATTTCAAGTGGGGCTATTTCAAGACTATCTCGAAAATTTCATCCAATTCGGTGCAGCCGTTCCTCCGTGATGATGAGATAAATAAACACACAAATATACCAAAAATAAACACACAGACATAATTTAAATCCAGTTTCTATAAATTTAAGTTTTGTAAAAATTGCATGAATTTAAAACTGCATATGTAATACAACTAAAACGTACTCGTATATTTCAGTATACATTTTCAAAGGGAACAATTACAAGGCATTTCAAATTAAAAATTTCACAATTATCTCAGACGTGCACTCCCATTACTCACTGCCTTGCAAGATTATTTAATTATTTAAATTTTAAATATATTTAATTTTCAAAACATCGGAAATAGCCGTTCGGAAATAGGTGCAAAAATTCATTTACGAGTTTCAATCAACTCATCTCTTTAAATTTTCCTCTGTGAGCATTTGCTCGTTAACTAGCTGCTTTGTGATTAACAAGATTTTCCGATAGGAAGTATTTACCTTGTGAACAAACATTGTTTGCTTAATAATAGAGTAAATGAATTATTTGAGTGTAAAATCGTGATTGAAGGAAATATTTCTTAACGCATTAAAAATCATTGGACAATTATTTTAAAGCAATATTCTTGGAATTAAATTATAAAAATGATTATGTCTTGAAATTCTATTTAGTGAATGGCATCAAATATGAAAAATGTGTTGGACAAATAATTATAAACCTGCAAAAGGAATGTACAATGTAATTTATATTTCTGTACTAAATAGATACATATTTAAATACTTTGACACTTGCACGGCGTAATGAGTATGAGACTTGAATCTTCACTGATTTGCATAATAATGTATATGTTCCGTGACATGGTGTATATACGCCACACTTTTTAACCGTCAAGGTCTAGAATTACCATATGTTTATTGTAATTATGCTGCGTTTGTAATCTGAAAAGTGCATCTTGTGACCTCAGCAATTTCATATAAAAATGTTATACTTCTTAAACTAAGGCACCTAAATATGCAGGCTGACGTAACCGCCATTTTGAGTCCAACCGATCCAGGCAGTTCTCGTCTGCCTGTAATATTTCAATAACGCTCGCATGTTACATGGCTGATATATGGTACCGAATTTAGCTGTAATATAGATGCTTTTACTTTAAAAAAAAAAGAACCAACTTCTCCAGATGGCGAAATTCCTATATTCGGTGCCAAGGTCAAGTGTGTCGGATCTTCAAATTATAACAATGTTTGCCTACCAGGAGTTCCTAACAAAGTTTTTTATTAGTTTATTTCTAGCAACCAATGGCTGCCAACTCTGGCGACACCGATATTATGAGCCGCAACTCCGATGAATTAGTAACATGCGGGAGTGTGATTTATTAATCCTACATAAATTCGAGCAATTCTAGTTATTACTTTCCTTATATACATAATGTATAAGGAAAGTATTGTGACGGGGTCGAAAATTCGAAATCGAGTTTTCGACGGGAGAGCACGTTTCAAGCATCCCTGATCACGAATCAAGCATTTTTGAAGTGATGTCTGTGTGTGTGTGTGTGTGTGAAAGTATGTGTGTGTGTGTGTGTGTGCGTCAGTGAGTCTGTGGAGACGATAACTGGCGAACGAATGCACCGATTCGAACCAAATTTGGTACAAAAATCACACTCCGTAAACACTGGAAGCCTATTTTTTTATACGTAATCGAATGTTCAGAACCCCCCTAAATTTTCGAATAAAATTTTGAAAAAATCGTCAAAAAATCAAAACCACTAATAAAGTTACGCAAATACACATTTCTTATGGGATTTTTCATTAGAAAACGATTGACATAAATTTTAGAACGCTAACATGGACCGTTCTTGAGATATTGCACAATTTTCAAAAAAATTATTCAAAAGTTATTTAAAATGAAAAAAAAAATATTTCCTATTGAGAAACATGTTCACTTTTCATATGTAATACCATGCGATAAATTGGGTGACATCATTCATGTGGATCTAGCTCGTTCCATTTATGAAAAAAGATACTTTGAGTAATACTTTTGTATTTGAACCCCAATAGTCATTTATCTGCTGTAAGAACAACTTATATCTTCGTCCATAACGCTTGGCGAGATTTTGGCGAAGAATTTGGCGGAATGTCGCCAACTTGGCGACTTTTTAAAATGTCGCCAAATTAACAAAAATCTCGCCAAATGTATAAAAATGACGCTAAATCAATGAAAATGACGACTAATTGCCGAAAATTCAATATCTTGGAAAGAATATTAGTATTACTATAAGAAAAACCTATTTTTTTACTGTAAAAGTAGTAAATTCATTTTATTATATAAGGAAAGTCATGTGTTGCCCATATCAGATTTTTTTTATCATGTAAATTAAAGAAAGCATCATATAGGTCTGGTTTTTACAATTATGCATCGATACACAGAATTTATTAGCTATACATGCATCTGTCATAGAGTTTTTATGTCAACAACTCATGCTCACGCATGTACATATACGAACATGTTTTGTTAAAACGTTATTTTCTGCCAGGCTCGAATCAGAAATGTTAATAATGATTTTAGGAAAGTAATACTTTTGCATGCAATAGTAGGAGAAATTAAAAATTATGAAAACCTATTCAAAAGCACAAAAGTATTTGAAATTTGCATGCATGCATTTTTCATCAATGCTCGTTGAAACAACACATAAACTCGAAAATATTTCCACAAAGAACAGTTTTGTTACTTTTACTTTTCTATATAATACGCATGTAAAAAATATTACTTATTCGCAAATCAAAGACGGAAGTTATGTTGCTTTTTCTGAAACGGTAAAAGGTTCAAAGAGATAATGCAACATCTTATTAAAATTTACGTACCATTCATTTTTAACCGTTTCCGAAAATGTATTTTTTAATATTTGATTAAAATGTACTTTATACATATTTGACTCTAGTACAAAGGACATTCGAATGTTACTTGAAAAGATTAACATAACATAACAAGATTACAATAACATATTTAGAAAAGAACATTCCTCTTTTTACAAAATCGCTAAAAATTTTGCATTTACAAGTAAATAAATAACATTCTCTTGACTGATTTTATTTGAGAAAACCCTTCTGAGAATTATTCACAAGTGTATTACTTAAAAAACGTTCTACACATACGCCGTTCATAGAGTGTTTCAAAAATACTGAACAAAAGTCTAAAATCATTTGTTTTAGACATATACTTTAGAAATAAAAATATTGCAAATCGAGAGGAGAATGTTTCAAAAAGAATATTTTACATAGGGGCCTGTTAAAATTAAATTTAAAATACAAATTTGTATACTGCCCTTTTTATAAATAACTGAGTACTTAAAGTGTTTTCCATCGTCCCCCTCGATCCTTCAAGATTGTTTGATATCGCTATCCCAAATATTCTTGAAGTTACACGCGTAAAAACTATGAAACTCAAAATTAGGGTTTGTGTTTTTTCTTTCCCTATATAAACCGTATGGAGTATAGAAAATGGAGTCGAAAATTCGAATTCGAGTTTTCAACCAAAGAGTACGCCTCATGCATTTTTGAAGTCGAATCGGGCGTTTCGAGTTGATGCCTATCTCCCCCTAGCTTTATCCCATCTCTCTCACTCTCTTTCTTCCCTTTCATTCTGTCTCACTCCTTCTCTCCTTTCCTTCTGTCACACTCTTTCTCCCATTTTCCTTCTGTCTCATTCTTTCTCTCCTTTCCTTCTGTCTCACTCTTTCTCCCCTTTCCTTCAGTTTCACATTTTCTCCCCTTTCCTTCTGTTTCACATTTTCTCCCCTTTCTTTCTTTCTCACTCTCTTTCTCCCCCTCTCTCACTATCTTTCTTCCCCCACTCTCACTAACTTTCTTCCCCCTCTCTCACTCTATTTCTTCCCCCCCTTTCTCACTGTCTTTCTTCCACCTCTCTCACTCTCTTTCTTCCACCTCTCTCACTCTCTTTCTTCCCCTTCTCTCACCCTCTTTCGCCCCACATCTCTCACTCTCTTTCACCAAATCGCCAAACATCTCCCACTCTCTTTCTCCCCTCTCCCACTCTCTTGCTCCCCTCTCCCATTCTCTTTCTCCCCTCTCCCACTCCCTTTCTCTCCCTCTCCCTCCTCCTCTCTTTCTATACCTCTACCTATATTTCTCTCCCTCTCCCACTCTCTTTCTCTTATTTCCCACTCTCTTTCCCCTATTTCCCACTCTCTTTCCCCCTCTCCCACTTTCTTTCTCCCATCTCCCACTCTCTTTCCCCCTCTCCCACTCTCTTTCCCCCTCTCCCACTCTCTTTCTACCCTCTCCCACTCTCTTTCTACCCTCTCCCACTCTCTTTCTCTCCTCTCCCACTCTCTTTCCCCCTCTCTCACGCCACCTAACTTTCTCTCCCTCTCCACCCCCTCTCTTTCTCTCCCTCTTCTTCCACCTCACTCTCTCTCTCCCTTTCACCTCTCTTTCTCTCCCTCCACCTCTCTCCCTCCACCTCGCTTTTTATTCCTCCTCCTTCACCTCACTTTCTCTCCCTCTCCATCCACCTCTCTTTCTGTGCGTGTGTATATCTGTGTCTATGAGGCTGTGTATACCAGATCTCACGATCAAATGGAGCGTTTCGAACGAAATTTGTTATATTTATTTCAATCAATGAATATTAGAACCCTATTGATATTAAACGCGATCAAACGTTTAGAAATCTCTCAATTTTCAAACGTTCTTCTTTTAATTCATAATAAAATTAAGACAATACTCTTAAATAAATATATTATAAATAAATATTCATTGTATACGCACTATTTTATTCTAAAACAAATAACATAAACTATATAACACTAACTTGAACCGTTCATGAGACATTGCACGTTTTTCAAATAACAGTATCACACAAAATTGCACAATATTACACACTGATTACACACAATTTAACAGTATTACGTATCATCAAATATGTAACATGCGGCGATAAATTTGACAACTTTGGTGGCTAGTTTGGCGAAATATCGCCAACTTGTGATAAGGCCTTACTGTAACTCTTGGTCCCGGTTATAACTCAACGGTGCCAAGAAAAGCTAGTATCTACAGTTTGTCCAACTCTGATCTAACTGACAATTTGTGAATTATTTCTTACCATGAATAATATCATAAAATTATCTTCAACAATCAAAGAGATTGAGTCTCCATTAATTTTTATTAATATGATTTGGAGGCAATCAGAATAAGGAAATTCTTAGAGAAATGCTTCCCAGCTTCATAAATGGAGCTTACAGCACTTAAAATTTCTGTAAGTTCCTTAATGGCGTGATTTCATCTGCACAAAGCTTTATTGGAATAAAACTTCAATCTAAGGTCTTTCGTCATAGAAACCACTCTGCATTCGTTATTAGTGACGAAAGGTTGTTTCACTTTTCACAGCTATTGTTTTCAATGGAATAATGCAGTAACAATAAGTGCTTAAGGGAAAATGCAGCCGCATGCATAATATTTAGCAGCAGGATCATCCTCAGACATATTCTGTACAAAATGCCTTTTTTGTGTATGGTTCGATAGCCGTATTCTCAATTTTACTTAATAGTTTTCGTGGAAGGGCCATTGCTTTAAATGGAAAATGCTAATGATGGATGCATAAAGTTCAGCAATAACACTTTGTATATGAGCTCTTGTGCGCTTATCTTTGCATGTGCTTTGCCAATTGATATGCTTAAAAAATTCACTGTGAATGGGTCTGAACACTGTGGATGAGTCTGAACACTGTGAATGGGTCTGAACACTGTGAATGAGTCTGAAAATTGTGAACAGGTATTTTGAATTTAAACAAAAAAATAATCTGATGTGAGAAGCACATAACTTGCCTCAAAAGCTCAAATTCATTATATGGGGTTCAATTTCAAAAAAACAGGAATATATATTCTAAATTGCATTATTTATATTCGAAGTTTTAATATATATATTTTTTAGTTTGACAACTTAACGAATTTTGAAATGTTACCAGCTGTACAAAATTCCAAACGATATTGAGAACGGTAATATTTTGAGAACGGTTCATACTAGAGTAAAGGAAATCTTTTGAACCGTTACAGAGTCAAATTTTACTTATTAAATTTGTATAAGTATAATATTGCCTTACGCAATATACATAAATTAATTGGCTTCCATTGCAATATTATGATTGTTATATGTTTATCTAATGCAAAAGATTATCGTACTAGTATCAAATATTAGGAAAAAATATTAGGAAAAATTTGATAATGTATCATTGCTTAGAATTAAGCGTAATTCAAAATATATTCTGTAAATTATCATAAAAATTTAATGCTGTAAAAATTATAAAGAGAAGTCATTTCCAAATTAATAATTTAAAAAATATTACAAGTTAATATTTTTTACTGCAAAAAATATACAGGGTGTCCAGTGCTATCGGTACCCTATGGCTATTTCCTCAACCGTTAGTCACAGAGATATACTTCCAATTGCAAAAATGTTTTAAATTTTAAAATCTATTATCTTAGAAACAATTTAAATCAATAAATGCATTTCTGAAAGAAATACGAAATATAAATTTTTATACGGTAACCCGGTCCTACCAATTATATTTAGGAAAATCATTCTCATACAATTTCATGCAAAATAAAAATAAATATTTCTTTTACAACCAAAATTCACCGAGTTATGAAGCCTTAAACTTTATGACTTAAGTCGCTTTTCCACGCATAAAAATGTCCCGTTTCAAGCAACTAGCCAATCAGGGACCGTATTGAACATTTCTCAGCACAAAAAGTGCTCCAACATTGAACATCTATAAGTCGGTCGATTTTAGTCGTAAAAGAATAATTTCTTTTTATTTTGCATAAAATTGTATGATGATGATTTTTCTAAATATAATTGGTAGGACCGAAGGATTGTATAAAAATTTATATTTCGTATTTCTTTCAGAAATGCATTTATTGATTTAAACCTTTTCTAATATAATAGATTTTAAAATTTAAACATTTTTACAATTGGAAGTGTATCTCTGTGACTAACGGTTGAGGAAATAGCCATTAGGCACTTATAGCACTGGACACCCTGTATATTGCGTTAATTAGGATTAAACGTATTTAATCCCAATTAAAGCAAATATAATAATTATACAATTCAAGAATTATGTATATAGTGCATGTGAGTTAATAATCTTTCGAAATAATTTTAACAGTATAAATTTTTGACTCTACATATTTTATAGTTGTATAAAAATTCCAATACATATTTGTTACTGAAATATAGAAGCCAAATATGTATTTCATTATAGGGTGATATCTCTTTCATGGGATATTTCTTTAATTACCACTTTCAAAATTAAACTTCAGAGATAAAAGGAATTCATTTATATTTAAGAAAATTCTAAAACCCGTGTTACTTTATGAAAATGGGTAAAAATTTCAAAGAGATAGCGTAACGTAATTAAAATATATACATTTTTTCTAGATCCATTCCTCTCGTACGCTGACGGTTAAGATTAAATTCTTAAATTGAAATTCATTACGAAAAACTGTCCTTTTTTTAACGAAAGTTGTACTTGTATATCAACAGCAGTAAAATATTATCTGATAAGAAAATAATTTTTATTATGGTTTTCTTGTTTAATTTCATGAATTAATTATAAAATATTTAAACAAATGTTATATTATTTAAATATCTGTAATGAACAAAAATGTATAAATTCATCATAGTTGTAAAGAATTTGCATGTGTATGCGTATAATATTTAATTTGTATACGTATGTGTATAATATTTAATTTGTATGTTTATGTATATAAGAGTGTAAGTGTGTATGTATAAAATATATAAACTGAAAAGTAGTATCTGTAATGTATATATTGTTAAATTTCGCAGGTTTTGTCTTCAAACTTAATGTTTAATGACTCTAACTTTCTTAGTGATAATTTAAAGACGTTTACAAAGAGAAAGGATTTGTTGTTGATATGTTACATATTTTTCATATAATTCTTAGTTAACACAAGTTTCACTGTTTGTTAAAATTTTGTTGTATTTCGTGAGAAAATTAAATTCTTAATTCGAAGTTGATAAATTTGTTAAAACTTAAAAATCGTGTATTGTTTTGCATAATGAGTAACGCCGTATCTGTACAAATTGAAACCACAGTAATTTATTTATTTGTTTTTGGAAACCACCTTAGAAAAAAAAACAAATACTAACAAAACTAAACGTCATATCGTCATTGCTCCAAAAACTCGCTTCTGTCTCCTTGAAAGATATTTTTCAAAACAAAGCATGGCACAAATATTTATTCTTTGGATCAATTTTACTGAGCAAAGACGCTTAAATTAATCACTGACAACAAAACCAACATTTCAAGTTTTAAACAAAGTTATTATTTACGAACTCTTCTTACGGCAGACCACTAGCAAAAAATCAAGAGAAACTTTGCAGACATGTTTCACTATTTCGAAAATTTGTTCTTCAAAATAAAATATTTATGCGTCCTTGCCAAGATATGTAGAATTTAACAAAATGAAATATTATGGACGAAGAAATATCGCTGTATATTTTCTGGCTATAACTTTCTGTAATGTAAATCACACCAAACATGATATTATTGCAATTAGCTTTTAAAGGCTTTGTCCTTTTCTCAAATAGTATTTCCCCTAGGATATGAAATGCAATAATTGTTTCGAATAGTACATGTGCATGTAAAAAGATTGCAATTTGATTATTTCGTTGAAAGGCGGTTTCATATACATAATATATGTAATTTTTAACATATTCATATTTTACTCACACTGAGCTCCAGCCAGTGTCCTAAGAATTGTAAATTGCACATCTAAATTCTTATTCTGTAAATTTTGATGTATTTAAATACAGACCAATTTTCTTGGCACAATCTCTGTCTGATTAATGCGCATCTTTATATATATATATTTGGATGATCGCGAAAAACCTGCATAATTCGGAAAAATATGAACTAATTAGATTATCACAAGTTTTCCAATCACAACAAAGACTCCACATTTCCATGATTTCCTGGCATTAATGTCAATTAGTTACGGTAAATATTGTTTCTCGGAATGGGGAATATTAATACTGGAAAATAGGTATCAGTTAACTGAAATATTTTGTTGTATCACTATTATTTGACGAACGTGATTGTAAAGCATTTAGTGAAAGAAATAATTGAAGATATATCTTACATGTTGAATCAATTAGGTAAAATTGAAAAAATACTAAATATATAGTTTTTACCGAAAAAAAAATGTATTTAAATATTCTGTAGGTATTTCAAGGTATCCTTTCATACACTGAAACGTAAGTAATAAAATAATATGATGTGTAAATTTTAGTATTTCGTTTACGATATTGGTTCCTACTACTGTTTGCCCCAAATGATTTTCAATTAAATTATATTCTATCCTCCACAGAACTGTGAAAAACCACTTCTTCAAATACATGTCAACGTTATCATTTTTGAAATTCTAAACAAAAATAGAGTTTTTTAAAAATATTCCAAAATGTGGCTTCCAATTTATAATTATTTACACTAGTAGGGATGCCCAATTTTCATCACTATTATTTCCGAAAATACAAAAACAAGATAAGCATTTCTAATAATTAAAATTAATGGGCGAGCTGTAAAAACTAATGCTTATGTTTCTTTAAAACTACTTTTAATATATAACACTGTAAAAATGAGATTAATTAAAAATAAAAATTTTAAAATATAAGTTGGATTTTCATTTAATTATGTGTTAAAGAATATGAGTATTGAATTTAAGATATCAAGATTAAACATTTTCAATCGTCGAATGCGATTTAATTCATATGCTTCGTTTTTGGAAAGTTATGATACATTTTAATATGCAAACGTGTAACAATTAGGTCCATACTTAAATTAACAAGGGTCCCTAAACGCCCCTATTTATGATATTCACAAAACTAAACAAAGTCAGATATTTTCCAACCTAATTATTTTAAGATAACTCAATTATACTCTCCAAGCATATATATTTATAAAATAAAATGTGCTACAAATAAATTTTGATATCTCATATTTGTTTCTTGTTCTATTCTGCCTCATTTGTTCCTTGTATTTTGTTCTAGCCAAGAACTTAAATATTACCATATTTAACTACTTGCATCCAAACTAACATCATTTACAATATAAATAAATCTGATGTGGGCAGCACGTGATTTTCCTTATAGAATGCAATGAATTTACTACTGTTACAGTAAAACAAAATACGTTATTCTTATAGTAGATACTCATATTCTCTCCAAGACATTGGATTTTCGTCAATTAGTCGTCCTTTTCATTGACTTAGTCTCATTTTTTCCATTTTGCGAGATTTTCGTTAATTTAGCAACATTTAACAAAGTCGCCAAGTTAGCGACACTCCGCCAAATTCGTCGCCAAAATCTCGCCAAGCGTTATGGATAGAGAAATAGGTTATTCTTATGGCAGAAAGAATGACTATTGGATTTCAAATACATTATATATGTAAAAATGACTATTGGCGTACAATCATAAGTATTACTCAAAGTATCTTAATTCATGAATGGAACGATCTAGATCCATGAGAGTGGTGTTATCAAATTTATCGCATGATATTACATATGAAAAGGGAACATGTTTCTCAACAATTATTTTTTTTTAATTTAAGGGATTTTTTGATAAATTTATTTGTAAAATGTGCAATATCTCGAGAACGGTTCATGCCAGCATTCTAAAATTTATGTCAACTTTTTCCTAATGAAAAATTACATAATGAATGGCAATTTAGATAACTTTACTAAAGGTTTTAATTTTTTGTGATTTTTCTCAAAATTTCACTCGAAAATTTAGGGGGGTTCTGAACATCTGATTGCGTATAAAAACAATAAGCTTCCAGTATTCATGGATTGTAAATTTTACTAGATTTTCTTCGAATCGCTCCATTCGTTCGTCAGTTTTCGTCTCCACAGACTCACACACACACACACACACACACACACACACATACAGGTGGGCAAGACCTGTAAAACGAGGACGCTGTGTGTATCCTATCAAACTGAGAACCCTATTAAGGAATATATTTTTGGTGAAAACGTTAATGATTTCCCAGTTAAAATACAGTATACTTTTCAATTCTACTTCGTAATTTTAAAAAAATTAATTATTTCAACGCATGTTTTTTTCAACCAAAATGGGGACCTGGTGTTACACATCTAATATGTACACACCGTAAATCGCGGACCCGTGTCACACACCGTAAATCGCGGACCCGTGTCACACACCGTAAATCGCGGACCCGTGTCACACACCGTAAATCGCGGACCCGTGTCACACACCGTAAATCGCGGACCCGTGTCACACACCGTAAATCGCGGACCTGTTTCACACACCGTAAATTGCAGACCTATTTCACACACAGTAAATCGGGGACATGTTTCACACACAGTAAATCGTAGACATGTTTCACACACAGTAAATCGCGGACCTGTTTCATACATCTACAAACCGGGGACTTGTCTCATAGATACATCCAGTGACGTATATACAAAAATAGTTTTTGGGCGTCAAACCTCCGGCTTAGTTTGATTTTTGTTTAACATGGATCCGAAGCATCGCTAGACCCTTTTTGGGAGGGCACAAGCCCCTCCTACCTAATGTGTGTGAGGAAGCGTCCCCCCTCCCCCCAAAAAAATCAAAATTGTATAAATATATTTTTCTTTACTATTTGGAATAATATTTATATTTTCGCATTTAAAGTTTGAAATTTTCAACGTATTACCCTCTCAATTTTCTGCAGTGAAATTTCACTAGTTCTAAATATTAGTCACTTGAGACCGGATATCTTATTAAGCTTAAGAAATAAGTAAAACGGTAGTCAACAACCATCTGACACTTATCCAGTCTCGGTCTGAACCATTGACATTATAGGCGCCTGAAGGATATTTTCCAGGAGGAGGCAAAAGATGCATTGCACACACGCACGCACATATATGCATAAAATATACAATGAAATCTGTAAAATCCACAGGACAGGAAGCGACAAATGCCTGTCTCCGGCCCCCAATCTTCGGCGCCAATGATTAACAAGTGTCATAGTCTATAAGGGGTAATTAGGTATCGTCGGAAACGATAGGCTTTTGATTTAAGAAGCTTTTAAATACTCTGAAAAATTGAAATTGCTTTTTATGAAACAAAAATTAAAAGTCACTTTTTTTCATTTTTGTCCCCTTGTAAATCAATTATTATTTTATAAAATAAATTAGCCTAAATTGACAAAATTGTATAACTGTTTATGAACATTGATAGAGAAAGTTTTTATTGTTTTAAAATAATAAATTTTACTGATTTAAAATAATAAATTTCCACATGTTAACATGGAAAATTATTAAGGCATAGCTGTTATTTATGTTTATACAAGCAAACACGGGCACCGGCACAGAGCCATGCCCCCCCCCCCTTCAGTTTTCGATTTTCTATATAATAAATTTTTTTTAAAAATTTCAGCATTTTTTAACTTTGAGAGAGTTATATTTACTGATACGGTTCCAAACTGTCATATGAAATAGACATGCAATTAAAAATAAAACTGCACTTCCCCAAAGTTTTCACAACATTTATTAGAAGAAAAAACAATAAATGCGGACGATCCGCATTAAAGCGCCCCCCCCCCCCCCCACCTCAAAGCGCCAACGTACTTGGTGAACGACTCCATATCCAGAAGAGTATATGCGAGAATTGAGAGTTAAATTTAAAATACGTATTGATTGAATGCCAAATGGGGTAGGAGGGTGGGAAGAAAACGCTTTTCGCTCCTTAAGATATAGAATAATTTCGTTAGAATCGTTATGCTGAACATACGTTACACAGTCAAAACTCGATATAAGGTATAAGGTCACCCTTACGTATTTGAAAAAACTGACCCTATAAGCGGGGAGATCTTATATGTGGATATGGAACATTTCAGCCTGTAGCGATGGAAATTTAACTGCATACTGATCAGTAGTGTAAACATGAAATAAAAATAAAATTACATTACATTTTAATTTAATTCATTTTATTTATAAACCCAGAACTATGATAAATACTACAATAACAGTTTTGATAAGGAAACAAAAAACACGCACTCATTGAAGCTCCCCTTCTTCCCCCCCCCCCCTTCCCAGAAGCAGAAAAGTAAGTCTCTATTGTCTATTTTTAGATTTTGGATTTAGGTACAATTGACAGCTTTAGCGGCACTTTCACTTTGACCATTGTTACGAGAATGTCAAACTCTATAACTCTGTTTGTCGAGTTGACAAAATTGTCTTTTTGTGTAGACACCAAGGCAGGATGGCAAAAGGAGCAATTTGGCGGCAGGTACTAGGTAGAAAGGGGTGGTGGTCTTGAATTCCCTTGGGTAATTTGCTGCTGGTGAGAGTCGAACCCTTTTTCATTTTCCCCTGTTGTAGAGTAAAAGGTTGGGTGTGATGTAAACAAAATCCTGGTCACGTTTGGATAATGCCCAGTTGCCCATCGAAACAGACTGCTTTAACTGCAGACACAACTTCATTGCATTATTTAAAGGTTTACAGTATAACCTGAAAAACTTAGAGCTTTATAGGTATGTACATGTGTTACAACCATGGGCAGATACAGACTTTGCAAAAGGTGGAGGGAACCATTCAAAAGGAGGGCCCAACATTCAATTTCAACTTTGTTCCCATACGCATAGAACTAATGTTAGTTTTCATCATAAAGGGGGGGGGGCACTAGGTCCCCCGGCTCCCCTCTCAATCCCCGCCTGGTTCCAACCAGTGGCGTAACTATAAGCTTAGGGGCCCTTAGCACAGTTTCAAAGGAATCTAAGAAAAAATGGCCGAGGGAAAATATAACCGTGGAAAAAATGGCAGAGGGAAATAAATGACCGCTGAAAAATTTTATTGTAAATGAGGGGACCTTTATTTTTAGCTTTGCCCCAAATAGAGGTGATGCCATTTTTGTAAATTTGTTTACATCCTGGATCAGGATATTTTATTCTTCCGATCTCCCTCTGAAGATAATTTTATATAGCAGAAACAGAGATTCTGATACTTAATTTGGGAGAATTAAATGGTTTAATAGAGTGCTTTGAATAACAATATCATTTAGAATACAAAGAATTTGCAAATAATTGTGAATTTAAAGTTTTTATATTATATATTCCGTACGAATAACAGATATACCTGCTAGTAATTCCATATATTTAATCAATGATTGAACCCATTGGTAATATTTTAGCGTATTCCGATTTATAATGAAATATTAGTTTTACAAAATTTATAGTCACCACTTCTATTGTATGATATGAAAATGTGAGTTACATTTTAATTGCATAAATAAAGGTCTAGATCGTAGAACAATCTAAAATAAAGGTGTTGATCCTATAAAATTGGTTTTTGTTTGCTAGTTTTCTACTTCTTTAGACACATTAGGTTCAAAATCCAAGGAAAGAAAATATGATACGAAAGGCAAATATATGACAAATGTGAGATTTCTAACTTCTCCGGTATTCAAGTTATTATTCTAAAAATACACGTATACATTCCTATTGCGCGGCCCCAGGATGGACTGGGATGATAATTTTCAAAATTCAATAATACTGAATCCGTATCAGTCATTATCTGAGCTATCTATATCTATAACAGTTTCCGATAAATAAGTGTTTTATGCAAAAATTTTTGAAACGAAATTAGAAAATATACCGAAAGTGGAAATCTTTAGTGACCTACTACCCTATACCTCTTCTTAAATTGGATGCTGAATCCCTATCATTTATCATCTAAGCTATCATTTGTTATCAAAGATTTTAAAAGAGATCGAACCTTTTACAAAAGATCGGATTTTTTAAATAAAAAATATTTAAAATTTTTAAATAATAAATTACATATAAAAACTATTTAGGCAATACATTTTAAAGCATATTTATCTTTTATAATAATTTTTTGATTAAAAAAATGCTAACATTTTATTAGCTTCCGCACGTAATTTATCGTACTATATTTCATTCGATGTATTTAATATATCTGGGATATTATGCTCCATAGCAAAAAATAAAATTCCCAATATCTCGAAAACCTCTCTTAATAATAGGGTCTACCACTATTCTGTTAAAGTAACTTGCAAAGCCTTCACCACATTTGTTAATAATGAATGTATTTCAAATTTCCTACTGTTTATATTGAGAATTGCGCATTTTGCAAATCGCATTTAATTCACTTATAAATAGAAAAAAATATATATTAAAAGTAATCTGACGTGGGCAGCACATGACTTTTCCTACAGACACAAATATATTTTCTTATTTTGTATTTCATGCTGCGTTAAATTGAGTTTAATTGCAGAAAACCACATGGACACTTTTCTGATATTATATCGAATTTGCATTTTTAATGTACCTTAGTTTCATTCAGCAACTGCGCTTTAAAGTCTTCATCAGATCCTCGATATTCTTTATTCGAATCGCAGTAACATCTAATCAGTACGAGGGTAACCCACAAGTGATTTATCTACCGAATTTTGTGAAATTTGATCAATTAGTTTTTTGGCTAGAGTGGATACATGGGGTTTTTGAGGGTCATTTCGCAAATAAAGGCGGTTTCTTTTATACTGAATCATACCGAAAAGTAATTAGCACCAGGGTCACGCACAAGTAACTTACCAACCAAATTTTATGAAATTTGGTCCATTAGTATTTGAGCTTCAGTGGATACATACATCACACAGACAGACCACACACACAGACGTCACGCTAAAAGTAGTTCATTCGTGTTCTACAGGTCCCGAAACGTGTAGATCCGTAGAAAACTCCAGATGTGATTCTCGGCATTATTCCAATACTTTATCTATACATTAGCATGTATTGCAGCGAAAGTAAAAATATATTACAAGAAGGAAGATCAGTCATATATAAAACATTGGTTATGAAACACTTTCCAACTGCAATGTAATTTTATTTAAGCATCTCTGAAATGCGATACATTCAGAAGTGATATTTTTAAAATTATCACAATTCTACAATAATTTATTATATTTAAAAACTTCATCGAAAACAAATTAACTGTGTTCAAATAACGTCATCGAAATATAAATCGCCTGGCTCTCTATATAAAAGCAGTGAATATTTCATTCATAAACTTTTTTCATTCCTTTTTTTCAGAAGCGATATTTCTAAAATTATTAAAATACTACAATAATTTATTTTACTTAAAAACCTAAAACCATGGAGGTAAAAGTACTTTATAATTCCATGCTTAAAACTTCATCGATAAATCAATACAATAGAATCGTCTGCTTTTCTATATGAAATTATTGAATGTTTCATTCCTATCAACTATACTGCAGACTCCAAAGTTAAATAATTTTGCGTTAAAGAAATTCAGCAATTCTTATACAACTTCTCTTACAGCTTTATGTGTTTACATTCTACATGCGTGACAATTTGGCTTCATTGTAGAAATAATCAAAATTTGATGATCATTTAAACTCAAAATATTGTAATTGAGTTGGCGCAGTATATAGATGCACAGAAAAGATAAAAACTAAAGCGGTTTTAAAACGGATACAACACTAAATATAAATAA
This sequence comes from Amaurobius ferox, assembly GCA_951213105.1. NCBI lineage: Eukaryota > Metazoa > Arthropoda > Arachnida > Araneae > Amaurobiidae > Amaurobius > Amaurobius ferox. The sequence continues at coordinate 145,694,159 of OX578134.1, read as the reverse complement.
AAAAGAATTAAAAATCACGATTACACTGGGAAAAAAAGTGGTTGGCATATTTTATTTTGAAATGTGTCACGTGATCTCTTCATATAATGTGGATGCAATTATTATTTTAATTGTTACTTCAAAATATTCCGAACATATTTTGCTGATTTCTTTTTATATACTATATGGGATAATTCGACTATTTCCTAAAATTTTCGAAGCAATTTCTGAATTAATTTCGCTTAAATAATGTTTGAATAATTAGGTCCCTTAGAGTTCATTGTATTTAATTATTTCAATCTGGGTCCAATCCAAAACTAATTAGGTGATATTATTTGTTTACATTCCCGTATGTCCCACAGCCCGTCTCAGCAACATACTAAAATTTCCTTTTGATAAAGTCATTTTTACGACAGTTACCGTGCGAACGGACAGACAGACAGACACAATGAGCAAAGTCATAAACACTTTTTATCTATGCTGTAAAGTGTTAAAAAGCAACGATATGCTAAATTTGAACTAAATTTGAACGTTTAGGGTTCTCGAGCTGTAACGTGTACTTTCCTATTGTTGGTTTAAAAAATATAATACGAATTTAAAATTTGTGCTTTTTAAATGACTTGTCTTGTTGCGTTTTGAAAGATAATATTATTGTAATGATTTTCTGTAGAACTTGTCTCTTAGTCTAACTATCCCACATTCCGACAAATTTGACTACTTTTTAATATGCTGTCAAATTACTGAAAATGCTGCCGAATTGATAACATGATACTAAATTAATGACAATTATACACCCAATTAATGAAAATTCAATCTTTTGAAAAATTAAGTTCAATTTCCTTGAAAATCCCTGTCGCCCTGTGGTAATTAGAAAATAGTTTTTGTAAATTTGTTTACACACAGGACCAGAATGTTTTTACCTTCAGAGCTGCCTGTGAAGATAATTTTGTATAGCGAGAATAAATATTCTTATACATCCATTAAGGATAATTAAAATAAATACAAGCTGAATACCAGTTGAAAAAATACTGTGTCGCAATAAGCAACTCTCGAATAATGTAAATGTTTGATTAATTCGCGTTTCACATTTATTCGTCAAATCGAATATTTTAGTGTGCATACCCCCCCCCCTCCCCCCCAATAGAAACTATTGGAAAACTTAAATTGCACAATTCTTTCTTTCAAACAATCTACCCGTACACCAAATTAAAGTCTCAATGTCTTCCCGGAGCATGCTATTTTATCATTTCCCATTTCGAACGGTTTTTCCTATAGTGCACACCCATAAATGTGGTCTGGGCCTTCGACATCGACACCCATAAATGAACATTTTTGAAATAGTTTGTCTTTTATCAGATAATTGGTTCATATACCAAATATCAAGCCTCAATCACATTTAAATGGAAGTGTGTCTCATTTATTCGGAAAATCGAACGTTTTGGTGTGCGGCAACACCTAAAGTAACAAATATTGGAAATCTGAAATTGCACACTTTCTTTTCTTCAAACTATTTACCCATATTCCAAATTTGAACTATTCTATCACGAAGCATGCTTTTCCGTTCGTTTCACCTTTCAAACTTTCCCTGTGTAGCACCCCCCCTATGAACATTGCTGGAAAATTGTATTCATTTTGTGTTTTTTTATCAAATGATTTGTCCATATACCAAATTTCAAGCCGTTGAAAAGGAGGCGATTTTCATTTGTTTGTCAAATCGAATATTTTATTGTGCGGCACCCCCCTGCTTTAGCAAATGTGGGAAAACTGAAAGTGCACACTTTCATCCTTTCCAACTATCTACCTGTACAATAAATTTGAAGTCTCTATGTCATCACAAAGCATGCTTTTTCTATCATTTCACCTTTCAAATGTTTCTGTGTAGGGTAATCACCCCCTTATATACACATTTTTTAAAAATTCCGTTTTTCTTGGGTATTGTATCAGATTATTGGCCCATATATCAAATTTCAAGCATCTATCACATTTCAAATTGACGTTTCTCATTTATTCCGAAAATCGAACATTTTGATGTGCGTCATCCCTACGGTAGAAAATATTGGAAAATTGAAACTGTACACTCTCTGCCTTCCAAACTATCTATCCGCACAACACATTTGACATCTCTATCTCATCCCGAAGCATGTTTTTTTTCTTTTTCATAAATTCATCTTTCGGACGTTTTTCTCTGAAGCACCCCTTAAACGAACATTTAAAAAAAACTGTATTCGTATTGAGTGTTTTCATCACATAATTAGTCCATGTGCAAAATTTCAAGCCTCTATCAAATTTTAAAGGAGCCGTTTCTAATTTATTTGGAAAATCGAACATTTTAAGGTACATGAAGGTCTATTTTGCCCACGAAGTTCTTTCGAACATGAAGGTATATTTTGCCCCTCGGACCTCTGCCATTCCCCCTGGAGTTTTTGAACTTTTTTTTTTCTTCCGGAAAATAAAATCCCATGATCTCATGTAAACTATTACCAAGTTTGATAGCATTCTGTCCAGTAGTTGTCCATTTATGGCCATTTCAAAGTGGAACTTTAATTATAAAGACTCTGTATAAACTCTTTCTCAAAACGTTCGAATACCTACCTACACTCTTTGGCCATTAGACGAATATTTTAGTGTGCGGCAGCCCCCTGCTTAGCCGCAAAGAAAGATTAGTGTCAATCATTATCCCCTTGGAGTCCCAAATGAGGGGTGAAATACATTCTTCCCTGAAAAATTCTTCTCTACCGTGGGAAACTTAGAGCAAGGGGCATTCTTCTGATTTTCACCAAAACCTGTGTTCATTGCTTTTTGCTGAAAACTTTAATTCTTTATATAAAACACATACTCTAGATTTTTTGTTGCATATAATATTTTTTTACGTATACGTGTACATGTACATAAACATTTTATATTATGTTGAAATTATATTATTTCTGCAATGAAACACGCATTTTCTGGATATCGTTTGTGCGATATTTCAACATTTAATTCAAGCTAAAATGACACGAGTATTTACATATTTTTAACATTTTACAGCATAGTTGAAAAGTGTATATGACTTTGTTCATTTTGTCTGTCTGTCTGTCCGTTCGCACGATAACTGCCATAAAAATGATTTTATTAAAATGAAATTTTACTACATTATTCAGACAGTAGGTGGGACATATGGGAAAATAAATGAATAATAACAAACAATTGGTTTTGGATTGCACCCGGGTTGAAAAAATGATATGCATTGAATCCTATGGAACCTAATATTTCAAACATTTTTTAAGAGAATTTGAAATTCACAAATTCCTCCGAAAGTTTTAGGAAATATTAAAATTATCCCATAAAAAAATGAAAAAAATTCCGCAAAATATATTCAGTAGTTTTTAAAATAAAATTTTAAATAATAATTACACCTATATTATAAAAAGAGATCATGTGACCCACTTCAAAATAAAATATGGCATCCATCTTGTGTCAAAATCTTGATTTTTAAAGTTCTTTTTAACATTTTGCAACATTGTTGAAAAATGTTTATGACTTTGATCATTCTGTCTGTCTGTCTGTCTGTCCGTTAGCACGATAACTGCTGCAAAAATGACCTTATCAAAATTTTAGTTGTTCAGGTGGTCAGTGGAACCTGTGGGAATAGAAATGAATAACATCACACAATTAGTTTTGGATTGAACCCGGATTGAAAAAATAAAATACATTGAACCCTATGGGACCTAATTTTTCAAACATTTTTTAAGCGAATTTAAAATTCACAAATTGCTTCGAAAGTTTTAGGAAATATTCAAATTACCCCATAAAATATATAAATAAAAATTAGCAAAATATATTCGGTAGTTTTTAAATAAAAATTAAAATAATAATTACATCCTTTTTATGAAGAGATCACGTGACCCACTTTAAAATAAGATATGGCATCCAACTTGTCTCAAAATCGTTATTTTTAAAGTTAGTTATTTTTAATTCATATTTAGTGTTGTATCCGTCCTAAAACCGCCTTATTTTTGCTAAAATTCTGTGCATCTACTAACTGAAACAACACAATTACATTATATTCGAGTTTAAATGATTATCAAACTTTGATTATTTCTATAACGAAGCCTAATTTCCACTTATGAAAAATGCAAACACCAAAAGATGTAGAATGTGTTGTATAAGAATTGCTGCATTTCTTTAAAGCAAAATTATATAGCTCATGGAGTTTGCAATACAGCTGATTTGAATGAAACATTCGTTGATTTTACACAAAGAACCCAGACGATTTTTTCAATGAAGTTTTAAGCATAGAGTTAAATTATTTGTATCTCCATGGTTTTAAATTTTTAAATCAAGTAAATTATTATAGTATTGTGTTGAATGAAAGAATTGGAAAAATGTTTATGAATGAAATGCTACATTTTTATAGAAGCGATTTATATTTCGATGACGTCATTTGAATAAATTCCATTGGTTTTCGATGAAGTTTTTAAATATAATAAATTATTGCAGTATTATGATAATTTTAAAAATATTACCTAGGAATGTATCGCATTTTAGAGATGTTTAAACCAGGCATTTTATATTTCAATGCCGTTATTTAAATGAAGTTCATTTTTTTCGATGATGTTATAAGTTTCCAAATATAATAAATTAATGTAGTATTTTGATAATTTTAAAAATATTACAGAGGAATATATCGAATTTTAGAGATATTTATATAAAATTGCATTGAAGTTGGAAAGTGTTTCATAATCAATGCTATATGCATGGTTGATCTTGTTAATTTATATTGAGTGTTGTATCCGTCCTAAAACAGCTTTGTTTTTGCTTATTTTCTGTGCATCTATATTATGAAATAACGCAATTACAATATATTTGAGTTTAAATAATCAATGCCATCCACCTTGGGTCGAATTCGTGATTTTTAATGTTATTTTTAATTTATATTTAGTGTTGTATCCGTCCTAAAATCGCTTTATTTGCTTAATTTCTGTTCACCTATATTCTGAAACAACGCAATTACAATATATTTCAGTTTAAATGATCATTAAACTTTAATTATTTCTACAAAGAAGCCTAATTTTCATTTATGGAGAATGTAAACACACCAAGCTGTAAGATGAATTGTATAAGAATTGCTGAATTTCCTTAACGGAAAATTATTTAGCTCATGGAGTCTGCAAAATAGCTGATATGAATGAAACATTCATTGATTTTATATTGGGAAGCAGACGATTTTTTCGATGAAGTTTTAAGCAGACGATTTTATAGCAGACTTTTTCGATGAAGTTTTAAACACAGATTCAAGTTACTTTTAAATCCATGGTTTTAAGTTTTTAAGTAAAATAAATTATTGTAGTATTGTGATGAATGAAAGGAATAAAATAAATGTGTATAATGAAATATTTACTTCTTTTACATAGAGAGCCAGGTCATTTATATTTCGATGACATCATTTGAATAAAGTTCATTTTTTTTCGATGAAGTTTAAGTTTTCAAATATAATAAATTATTGTAGTTTTGTGATAATTTTAAAAATACTACCACCGCTGAATGTATCGCATTTTAGAGATGTTTAAATAAAATTGCATTGCAGTTGGAAAATGTTTCATAATCAATGCTTTATGCATTATTGATCTTTCTTGTTTATAATATTTTGTATTCATATGGTGTATATCACATAGATATTCGTGTAGTAGTATTACATACATAATCGTTTTCTCAAATTCGAGATTTTGATGCCAATATGTTTTAAGACCTCCTGAACACATTTTGCCTTTTTTTTTAATGATGTCCCTCCGTCTGTCTGTGGTCGATTTCTTGTATTCCCGATAGCGGCCACGAATATTAACGGATTTTCATGAAATCTTATATCCAGCTTTGTTATAAATAATCTAGAACATGATATACTTTTTTTTTAATTCGAGTTCGAAATTTATTCTAAACTTCATATTTTTTTAACATGACAGCATAGAACAAAATTTGAGATAATCATACATAAGAGTTTATTTATGGCTCAATGACCACGTGACTTCATAGTTACAATCATTGTTGTGAAAGATAACCGCAATATAATTTTATTTTTCGTGATGTCATTAGTCCCACCGGGAGGCAAGTTACCCCCTCCACCCACTGTTAGGTATACTGTTAGGAAGTGCGGTTTTAATCGATTTTTTTTGCTCTTTAAAGTGAAGGGTAACACACTATAATTGTAATCATTTAGGTTCTTTATACCGATTTTTCAAAAAGATTTTGTAAAATAAAACAAAAAAAAAATAAAAAATAAAGAAACTATTAAAAATAAATTATGTTATGAGAAAATCGAATTAAGCCAAACTGCAGTTAATTTTCCCCGAATATCGGAACTATATTGAAACGTAATTACATTTAAAAATTTCCTGCGAAAATTGCCAATTAATATGTAAAGTTCTGTTTAAAAGCAAATGACATAATTTTTAGAACGATAATCTACACCGTTCTTGCGATATAGTCGTTATTGATCCAAAATGGGGAAAATCCTAAAACATTATATATTTTCACAATTATTATGTAACAAAATAACTTAAGTACATTTTACCAATAATTAATGGACACTATTGTTTAATAGTTAGTTTAATAGTATGTTTAATAGTTACTTACTAGATATTAGATATTTTACTTTTCTCCAGAAACACCATATCTCACGAAATAATGAACCAATTTACTTCAACTTTTTGTGCATATTTTAATTGGTAACTGCAATAAGCCTATTCATTTTAGTGATATCTGGTTGAAGAAAGTTCTAATTTGTGTTGCTGTTTTCCAACAAAATAAGAATCTGTTAATCTGTAGTGGAAATCATGAGTTGCATACGTTACTTATCTATATTTCATTTTCTTTTTGAAAGAAAATACGCTGATTTGGAAAAACAATGTTTCTCTATTGTACTCCATTGCAAGTATAATGATAAATTCTGTAAATCGAATGCTATATACTTAATCAACTCTGTCATATTTATTGAGACCTAATAAGAATGAACAATAGAAAAAGTAAAAAATTAGGACGGAAATTCAAAGTTCCCAGATTAAATTCACGGACTTATTTTGTGGCTTAAGGTTTTGAGAGCTTGAAAATTGTAAAGAAATTGAAAATGAATATATATAAATAATATAGAGTATTTATGTTAAAAATGTATAAACTATGGAAGTATATTGGATGAATAAGAAACTCCTAACAAATTTTATTCTAGAGGTCACTGTTTGAAGGATTAAAATTCTCCGCTCTCAAATTCTTTTATCTTCTTCCTGTGGGTCAGGAGAGTCGTATCCTCTGATCTATTGTACGTTATCTCTGATGGGTGGTGTCAAAGGTGTCAACTGCCTGCAAATGGGGGTCAACCTGTTTGGGATAGGGTTTGTCCCATAGCCGTGTTTTTGAGAGATTCTTCCACCCGTATGTTCGCATGTCCAAATTTAAGTCAATGTAATTGAAGCGCTTATAGTGTTAGTTGGAACGTCCGTAGCTTGGAAAACGTCGAAGTTTGCATTCCATCTCGAACGAATATCCAAATGAAGCTTGCGAAAACCAAATGTCGCTACTTGCTTCGAAAATTCGACAGTAGACAATTTATTTTGGACTAGCCGCCTTTGGCGACCAGCCTGTTCGCTACCCTTGAAAATTCTGACCGCGGCAAACTCGCTGGCGCGACCTACCAGAAAGGTGTAAGGTAACTGTTTGGATGGCCAGGAAGTGCACCCCACCCAATTTTGACCAAAACTCATGACATCCACAGGGGAGGCATCCACAGGGAACGTACCCTCCTTCCCCTACCACCAACCTGTCGGAAGGACTTACGGTCCCACATGTTTAACGCGATCGTACTCCGCGTGAACACGGCGGCAGTTTTGACAGTGGCGAGAATCGAACCAGGGCCTACCGAGTGCAATTCCCGCGCGCTAACCACTGGACAACCGCGCCCTCCGCGACAATCTCCATAACTTTCTTTTTATTCACCCAATTTAGACCGGAACCCAGTGGGGGAGGCATCCACAGGAACCGTACCCTCCTTCCCCTATCACCAACCTCTCGGAGGGACTTACAGACCCACATGTTTAACGTGATCGTACTCCGCGTGAACACGGCTGCAGTTTTGGCAGTGGCGGGAATGGAACCCGGGCCTACCGAGTGCAATTCCAAAGCGTTAACCACTGGGCTACCGTGCCCTCAACCCCGTGGAGTTAACAAAGTTTGGTTTAGTTTAATGACGTTAAAACTAAAAAGGAAATTTTAAGGCACCGTGACAATCTCCATAACTTTATTTATTTTTATTTTTTTATTTCTTCAGTGTTTACGCTTTTCATTAATATCATTTAAAATATTCTCATTCCATAGTCGAAATCATTAGTACTTTTTGAGATGAGAGGATTTAAAAACCAAAGTTCGTTTTTTTTTAACCGAAAGTGACTTTTGTTTTAAAATCTTTAAAAAATATTATAATTTGTTCCTGAGATTTGAGATCGATATATTTTTACTCGCATTTGTCTGCTCTTTCCGGTGGTGTGATTTGTTTTTTTCTAAGACGTCTGGATGGTGGAGAAAAAAAGGGAAAAACCGTCGAAATCGCATAAAACATTAAATAAGTAAAAAAATAATTCAAATTTTAAAAATCGGGTTTTACGTGTTCCCCCCCCCCCCCCCCGGATCTCCGATTGCGAAATTTCGTAGCTCTCCGACGCGCGGTCGCTGAACGTATAGTGTGTAAGACACACACACATAGACATTGCCTTTTATTATATAGATAGCGAGTTTTGTTTTATCCGCTGTCATTTGACCATCTGTGGAAACGGTGAATTTTACACCAAAGACGTGTCCGCCACTCCATCTAATATTAAATATTGGAAAAAAGCTAAATTTAAACAAAACGTTTTGGTCTATATACCGATTATGCCAAAGGGCATCAGCCAATCATTTATCCACAAATCTGGATTACCAAAAAGAATGTATTACGCGTAGGCTCATTCATCATATACGTGTTAATTATAGAAAAGGTGAATATGTCTTTTGACCTGACCAAGCCAACACTCATTTCGCAAAAATCGTATTGGAACCTTTGAAGTCAGAAAATGTCGAATTTGTTGATAAGTACATCAACCCTGCTAACGTCCCAGAAATTCGTGCCATTTAAGACTTTTGGTCGTATTTGCAGTCTTTGGTATATGCAAATCATTTCCTTTTGGATGGATTTTAATCTAGATTTTGAACCTCATTGGGCTAGCCTGTCTTGGATCAGCTGAAGAATGCATTCGCTTCTGAAGAATAACGCGAGAAGTAGCTAAAATTCCAAGTTTAACATGTCGTTGGCTTTTGGGGTATATTTAAAAGTCTTAGGATTTGAACTTTATCGGTGTAGCTCGTCCTGGGCCCGACCTTGGACCTATTTTTTAGAATAACTGGAAAATCGGGGAAACTAGAAAATATAAATTTAGTACATTCTTATATTTTAAGGAATATTTTAATTCCTTCGATTTAGAACCGTTTTGGGCGAACCCGTTTTGGGCCCGCCTTAGAAATTCACTTTTTGGGGGAATAACTCTAGAACCGGAGTATCTAAAATTTCCAAGTTTAGAATGTCGTTGTCATTTGCGATATGTCTTATATATTATTTCTTTGGATTTTGATTCTTTCGGGCTCGACCGTCTTCGGACCCGACATAGTGATAATGTACTGTTTTTCGAGAATAACTCGTGAATCGGAGCAGCTAAAAATTCTAAATTTAGTATATCAATTTCTTTTGGGGTTTATCATAATTTATAATTTGAACCTCATCGGGCTATCCCGTCTTGAGTCAGCCTTAATAATGCGATCGTGTTAGGAATGCGATCGTGCTAAACTTGCTCCCCCAAAACGAGTGCATTCCTAAGACGGGCCTTAAACGGTCTAGCACAATAAGGTTCAATATCTAAAGAATTAAAATATACCCCTAAAACAATGATTTATAAAATATTTTAGCTGTTCTGCTTGAGTTATTTAAGAAACGAGTACATTACTATGTCGGGGTCAGGGTGGGCTCTCCCGATAGGGTTCAAATTCGAAAGTATTAAACTTTATCCCAAAAGAAAATGATATACTAAATTTTGATTTATTTATCTGCTTCGATTTTCGTGTTATTTTCGAAAAACTAGTACATTTCTACGTCGGGTCCAAGACGGGCTAGCCTGATAAGGTTCAAAATCCAAAGAAATAAAATATACCCTAAAATACAATGATATACTAAATTTAGACATTCAAGCTGCTATAGTTTTGGTGTTATTCTTAAAAAAACGAGTACATTCTTTTTTTTAGGCCCAGGACGGGCTAGCCCGATAAGGTTTTAAATCCAATGAGCTAAGATATACCGCAAATGACAACGACATTCCAAACTTGGAACTTTTATATACTCCTGTTCTTGAGTTATTCCCTACAAAAAGTGAATTTCTAAGGCGGGCCCGATACGGTTCAAAATCGAAGGAATTTAAATATTCCTCGAAAAGTAAGGATGTACTAAATTTATATTTTCTAGTTGCCCCGATTTTCCAGTTATTCTAAAAAAGCAGTGTCCATTCCCATGTCGGGCCCAGGACGGGCTATCCCGATAAAGTTCAAATCCGAAGAAACTTAAATATACCACAAAAGCTAGCGACATGTTGAACTTGGAATTTTTAGCTATTGCAATTCTCGAGTTATTCTTCAAGAACGAAAGCATTCTTCAGCGTACCCAAGATGGATTAGCCCGATGAGGTTTAAAATCTAAATTAAATTCCATCCAAAAGGAAATGATATACTAAATTTACATTTTTAGCTACTCCGATTGATCGAGTTATTCTTGAAAAGCGAGTAAATTTCTATGGTGGGCCAAGACGGGCTAGCCCGATAAGGTTCGAAATGCGATGAAATGTAATATACCCCAAAGGACAATGATATATAAAATTTAGACATTCTAGATGCTCCGAATTTTGAGTTATTCTAAAAAAAACGGTATATTCCTCTTGTTGGGCTCAGGGCGGACTAGTCCGATAAGACACTCATGTTGATAGGATTGTTTCTAAAGTCTCGTCACAACTTTATATTTTTAACCAACTCATTCCTTATCTTAATGAGTAGGGCGCGGATTTTCATGCACAATATTTAGGCCAAATAATATGCAAATATGCTCAACATTATATATGAATATTTTTTTCTGATGCTCAAAATTATTGCAAAATATTCACAAAATATGCACCTAAGTGTGGAATATATGCACTTAATTGTGCATATATATCGATACATTTAGTTAGTGGGGCACCCAGATTTTTCTCTGGGAGGGGATTAAGAATTTCTTTTAGAGAAATATTTGTTATTTTTACTCTTTTTGTATATTAAAATGGCGTCTCGGGGGCTTCATGCCCATAAGCACCCTTATGTGCACCTATGCAAGGGCGTAGCTAGAAAGTGTTTTTTTTTCGGGGGGGGGGGGGGGTATATGAAATCAAATTTTGATAACTTTGAATTTCTGGCATGGGGGATATACCCCGATATCACTCCTGATTACATGCCTGCACCTATTATGTATTCAGTTCCAATAAAATCCTCTATGTTTCCTCCGTACTTAATATGGAAAACATTTTTCTGGGTTCTTTTTCCTACTTAACTGAATAATTTGCTAATTAGATATTTGTTTAGTAATACTAACTTTAAATACCCGTCATTTTTTAAAATACATTTCCATTATTTGTTTTTTAATATATGCAATTCTTTACATTTCATATTGTTTTTAACTTTCTTTATTAGCAATAAACTCATGTTATGGAGGCATGAGTTAATCATAACATAAACATTAATACAAAACGAAGATATAGTAAAGAATAACTTAACTATTAAAAATAATATAATAAAATGAAATAATGTTTTCATTGTTCCCTACACGGGCGGTATATCACACTGGACATGGAACGTAAATTTTTAACATTTGGATTTTAGAATAATTTTGTAAGCTTTTCTATTTTCTAATAAACGGTACGTAATGAATTTCTTTGATTAAAAAGTTCTTGAATTTGGAATATTAATAGTTTGATGTTCGGTATATAAGTTGCTAAGAATTCCTAATAATAATAATAGCCTAGCTAATCGATAATTTCTGTCCCCGTTCTATTGCGTATAAAAATGTCCGCTTTTTACTGGTATAAATAATGTCCCCGTTTTACTGTGTGTAAAAAATGTCCGCGTTTTACTTTGTGTAAAAAATGTCCGCGTTTTACTGTGTGTAAAAAATGTCCGCATTCTACTGAGTGTGAAAAATGTCCGCGTTTTACTGTGTGTAAAAAATGTCCGCGTTTTACTGTGTGTAAAAAATGTCCGCATTCTACTGAGTGTGAAAAATGTCCGCGTTTTACTGTGTGTAAAAAATGTACGCGTTTTACTGTGTGTAAAAAATGTCCGCGTTTTACTGTGTGTAAAAAATGTCCGCGTTTCACCGAGTGTAAAAAATGTCCGCGGTTTATTGCGTTGTTGTTGTTGAAACCCAGACCGTCCGACCTACCAGAAAGGTGTAAGGTAAACGCGGTTTATTGTGTGTAAGATTTGATGCTTTGTTTATTGCTTTATTTGCAGTTTTAAGTCCCCAAAATAAATCTTTGGCTATCTCAGGCGGGACCAACCTTAACGCGATCTCCGACAAGAACCTACAGCCTATGTATAACTAACAATAGCATAAAAATAAATGCGTGTGTGAAATGAAGTATTACTAATTCCATTGCAATAAATTTGAAAATAGATGAAGCCTGTTCTGCCAAGTTAACTTTTTGCACAGCTAAAAATTAGATTTATTGAAATAAAGTCTACATGCTGAACTACAAAATATAACTGATCGACTACACTGAATTTTATTCTAAATTAAAATTAAAATTTGTTAAAGTGAGGATTAGAATGATTAAAAATAATTGGAACACTTTTTTTCATTCTATTTTAGCACATTGAAAAATGTAGCGAAACGTCTTGTTTCTGACAATAGCGGATTTGAGGGCTTCCCCCTCCCCCCTCCCCAGCTTCACGTCCGAAAAATATATCCTTAAGCATTCACAAAAAATAATCTGTGTTGATAACAGATCAGGCCAGCATCATCCCCAGCTGGGACCCTGACAACTTTTTCCGTGATAGCCCCCTCCTAAATATGAATAATAAAGAGGGGGGGGGTAGGTCTGGTACGATCTTATGTTTACGTACTTTTCATAGATTTTTTCCGAAGAGAGATTAACCCCAAAAAACTACTCCTTGCTTACGGACTTGAAAAGGGAATTATGCATATATCAAACAGTTAGAAACGGCATTAAAGTAAAAATACAATTCAATCTTTAAGCGCTGAATAAAATAATCAATACGATGAATAAAAAAACCTACAATTTTGACTTGTTGTGTAATATCAAAACCGGTTGTGTAATATCAAACGTGTGGATATTACGAGTAAACGAGGACCTCCGTCCAAACACATTTTATAACATGAAAGCGGGGACCTCGATTTTATCGGATACACACCTGATGAGCGCGTCATACACACAATACACTATAAGCCTACTAATCGAGGACTACCTCCAGATTTATAAAAAAAAACTTTTACATTATAAATTTAGTCCTCAGATTCACGTTTTCGCAATAAAACAAACCGAGGACGTCCGCGGTGTGAAGGTGGTCCGCGGTTTGTTGGTGTGTAAACATACGAATGTCCCCAGTTTCCAGGTCTTGCAAACACACACACACACACACACACACGCACACTCACTCACATACACACACACACACAGAGACATAATCTCAAAAACGCATGATTCGTGTTCAGGGATGCTTGAAACGTGCTCTCCCGTCGAAAACTCGAATTCGAATTTTCGACCCCTTCACAATACCTTCCTTATATATTACATGTATATAATGAAAGTAATAAATTTAGTTATTCTTAAACTCGCTAAATACTATTACATCTCCCAATATAAAATCTATAAAAATGTTTAAAAATATATGTATATATGAATGACGGAATTTATGTTTACAAGGAATTTTACATCTGCATACCATCTACATACAGTGTTCTTTGATGTTAATTTCCCGTACCGAAATGTATAATTAAAGCCTAAAGAGTGTTGTAATTTAGAAACCCATTATTACAGGTTGTATACAAAATTAAAAAAAGTCTTTAATGATGAGATACAGATGCTATGCAAATCATTTTGGAATTAAAACTTTCCCCTGAAGTATCATGTAAATTATTAATGCATTATTTCATAACACACTGGCGATGATCAAAATAATGGGTGTCTTGCTTAAATATTTAAATAAATGTATAAAATGGGAGAAAAATATCTAGAGTGATAGGTTTCACTCAATTTTCTCATGCATTTTAAATCTGTAATGCTAAAGTTCATTTTTTGTCACTATGATGTATATACTTATAAAAATTTATATATTTGTGAAATATGTACAATATTTAGAATTTATGATAGTCTGGTATTTACCTTTTTTTTAAGTTACTAGATTACTTTAATATATAACATAAAAATTTATATGCAGATTTGTATGTATATTTTATTACATAAAGTTATCTAAATTTCAGCAATAAAATGTCATATTTATGAATTCCCATCTGCAAGTAACTTATTTTTAAACTCGCTTTAAAGGTTCATTTTTAAGCTTGTGCAGGTGACACTTATGATGATAAAATTAGATGTATTTGATGAACCAGAAGACCGTGAAATTTATTGTATTACTTATTAAAATTTACTATTGCAATGATACTTTTCTGCATTACATAATTAAATTTACAATTTAGGTAAAATAATTCATTATTTTAACGGAGTTTATAGCTACTTGATTGCAGAGAATGAATTTTAACAAATTCGTCAGTTTAAAAAAATGTTTTAAATAAACATTTTGAAACATATCGGGTTTTAGTATTTTGCAAATAATTTTTCATAAGGAATTTCAAACCGATATATGTATATCTTCTTAAGCAGTTTAATCCTCACTCACATGTACACCTCGATTTAAGATTTGGAACATAATGTGAATTATGAACAGTATTATATATATTTTAAAGCGCTAATCACAGAATGTGAGAAATATTCCTTTGAGAACGAAACTTGTAACAAATATTTCTTACTATTGTTTTTCTTTTAAAAGTGTTGTTAAAATATCATCTTAATTAATCATTGTCTTCAAAACCACCATTTGAAATTTTAAACAAACTAAGTATTTATATATATGTTCCACGCCGCGAGCATTAAAAATAAACTGATGAAACAGAGAAAATATTTCGTCTTTTCGTCGTAAAACATTTTCTCCTAGTTTCTAAACTGTCGTAATAAAAACAAAACGAGTTTGTTTGGATGAAGAATTGAGACAACTTTCATCGAGAAGTTTCTGTGATGTAAAGTTCCTCAAACATGGCATTATAATTGCTGCCAAAAGGGCGTTGCCATTTTCACAACTAAATATTGTTCCCGATAGGATAAGAAATAAAACAGGTTTCAACTAGGGTTGTTTATAAATAATTGTCTTATGTATGGGACTGTTAATATTGCTTTAACAAATTTTACACTCCTTTTTACCTTAACGCCATAGACATTGCGCTTCATTCAAAAAGGGCCCAAGAACGTATGATATAAAAACCAATAATATAAGTTTAAATAAAACTAAAATTATTTCGATGTTAATAACATCTATGTTTAAGGTTTCCCAGCTTCTGCATTGTCTGAAGTTACAAGGGTAACATATTCAATTTTGCTGGGTTCCGGGACATGCGGGTATTAAAAGAAATGAATTGACAGATACCGCTGCAAACACAGCTAATCATATTTTGAATAATCTCATTCTTTTGGCAGATATAAAAAACTATTAGTAACATAATTTTTGATAAATGGCAACATTCATGGACTCAGAAATTCCAAAATATATTGCATGAACAAAAAGCCAATAGTACAAAAGTGAACTAGTTTTCTATGTAGGAAATTTAATGTTATCTTAACTCGCTTGCGAATTGGTCACACACGTTTAACCAACAGACATTTGCTTATAGATGAATATGAGCCCTCTTATAACTGGTGAGTGTAAAACACTTTTTAACCAAGTGCACTAATTTCAGACATATTCAGATAGGGGCATTAATCCAAGTGCACTAATTTCAGACGTCTTAAACACTTCATGACTTCTGATATTACTTTAATGGACTTGATAATAGAAACTCCTAATCCAAACCTGCCCCTACATTTGTTGGATATAGAATTTTTTTTTTATCATATATAACATCTTACCTCTCACTTTGTATCATCCTTTTACCGTCTATCATAGGATTTTATATTTTACATCGTCATAGTATTATGTGTACATTAAAAAATCATATGACACACTTGTTATTATATATTGTTATTATTTTTTCTCGTAAAATAGTTGTTTGTTTTACCATGCGTTTGGCGCAGCTTATCATTTCTGGATTTTTCGCCACAAAACCCCTATCAACCAACCACCCAACTAACCAACCAACCAACCCTGTTGGAAAAACTACGCGTTACGAAAAATGTAAACGTTTTTGGACGCTTATTCCTCTGAACCTAATAGATAAAAATGTAAATAATTTTGTCGGAAATATGGTCCAGATTATAAATATATAAAACTAGTTTTAATATTTTAATAGACAGACAGACACACAGAATGAACAAAGTCATAAACACTTTTCAACTTTGTTGTAAAGTGTTAAAAAGCTCTTATAGTTTTTGAGTAATTGTCTTGTCAAGTTGAAGAAGAATGAAATTTTACTTTTTTCAAGTTTGTAATGCTTAATATCTTAAATTAAACTGATAGCTATGAACAATAAGCAGGAATTTGTAGCTCTTTAAAAGTCAAATCCTATAGGTAGAAATAATCAGATTTTTGAACAAATTATCTTTTTATTCTATAATAAAAAGTTGAGTTTTATTTTACCACATGTTATTAACGCAAATGCATTTCTGCTCCATCGAATTGGAACCACTGTAGATGTATTTTTATTAACTATTTACAACAAAGTTGAAAAGTGTTTATGACTTTGTTCATTCTGTCTGTCTGCCTGTCTGTCTGTCTGTCCGTTAGCACGATAACTGCCGTAAAAATGACTTAATCAAAATAAAATTTTAGTATGTTGTTCAGACGGTCTGTAGGACCTATGGGAATATTAATGAATAATATCACCCAATTAGTTTTGGATTGATCCCGGGTTGAAAAAATGAAATACATTGAGCCCTATGGGATCTAATTTTTCAAACATTTTTTAAGCGGATTTAAAATTCACAAATTGCTTCAAAAATTTTAGGTTATATTCAAATTGTTCCATAAAAAATACGAAAAAAAAATCAGCGAAATATATTTAGTAGTTTTTTAAATAAAAATTAAAATAATAATTACACCTCTTAGATGAAACGATCACATGACCATGATATGAACCGATCACGTGACCCACTTCAAAATGATATATGGCATCCATCTTGTCTCAAAATCGTGATTTTTAAAGTTCTTTTAATTCATATTGAGTATTGTATCCTTCCTAAAACCACTTTATTTTTGCTGAAATTCTGTGCATCTGCATACTGAAACAACGCAATTACAATATATTTGAGTTTAAATGCTCATCCAAATTTGATTATTTCTACAACGAAGCCTATTTTATACCTATGTGATATGTAAACAGCAAAATATGTAGAATGAGTTGTATTAGAATTGCTGTATTTCTTTAACACAAAATCATTTAGTTCATGGAATCTGCATAGCTGATATGAATGAAATATTCATTGCTTTGACAAAGAGAAGGACGATTTTTTTTATGAAGTTTTACGCATAGAGTTTAATTACTTGTAGCTCCATGGTCTTAATTTTTAAATAAAAGAAATTATTACTGTATTGTGATGAATGACATGAATGGGAAATTATTTATGAATGAAATGCTGCTTTTATAGAGAGAGCCAGGCGTGTTATTTTTTCTATGACGTCATTTGAATGAATTTCAGTTGTTTTCGATGAAGTTTTTAAATATAATAAATTATCGTAGTATCATGATAATTCTAAAATTATTACCGAGGAAAGTATCGCATTTTAGAGATGTTTAAACCAGGCAATTTATATTTCAATGCCGTCATTTGAACGAAGTTCCTTTTTTTCGATGAAGGTTTAAGTTCTCAAATATAATAAATTAATGTAGTATTGTGATAAGTTTTAAAATATTACCGAGGAATGTATTGCATTTTATAGACATGTTTAAATAAAATTGCATTGAAGTTGGAATGTGTTTCATAATCAATGATTTAAGCATGATTGATCTTTTTTGTTTATTTTGTATGCATTTAGGAGTCATCCGGTTTCGAAGGCAAAAAAGCAGACATTTTCTTCAGGGATAAACAAGAAATGCAACCTCACTTATTCGGGCAAGTTTAGCATACTGTTGCCGGAGGTGCGGGACTTGCTTTAATAAGCGAGTTTGTGCTTCTAGTTTATCTTGAACGAGAATGTTTTCTTTTTGAATTAGGTTGACTCCTAAATTTTAGTATATGCTTTATTGACGAAGTTTTTTATATATTCGAGTTTCATCTTGCCACGCATATTTAGTTATACATACTGAGTCAAATATATTTTTAATACCGTTTAATTTTTCGATTGAAACAATCAGTGAATTTATCGATTCATTTATCTGTTTTAAATTCCATATTTTATAAACTTAAATCTGGACGATAAAATTATTCGTAAAGAAATCTAAAATTTCTAACATTGTCCAGGGAGTATTTCAAAATTGTATGTGATTAGCTATAGAAAATCGTAATTGGATTATGTAAAATATATGTTTTAAAGTACACAGTATATCTCACAAGATGTATGTACTAGTTTCGTATTTCTTGAAAAATATTTGGAACAGTATTGCATCAATTAATCACTGTCATCGTAATCAGCATTAGAAATTTCAAACAAATTTATATAATCACATATACTTGAAAACTTGAAAAATGGAGAAAACTTTGCGAAAAGATTTCTCAAGTCAAAAAGTTGTTTTGTAGAAATAAAATATTTATACGTGGGTGCAAAGTTTTGTATAGTTGAATGAGATAATTGGACTGGATCAAGATTTATCGAGACAATTTTAATCTAGATAATTTCTTCATGCAAATAGAGTAACATAGCTATGCGATATTGAACTGAAGTTCATTTCTATTTTCTAAACTATATATTTTCGACAGATAAAGGAATCAAATTATATTTTCTGTCATGGTACGGGTATAAATGTTGCATCGGCAGTACCTCCTAAAATTAATGTATATACTCCTGCTATTACTTCAACACGCTAGATTTACATAAACGACATGTTTATGCTATACAATTGCGTTGACAGTGACATGTTTGTTAAAACAATATTCAGTTCCATTTAAATGCTTTAATTGTATCTGAATCAGTATATTTAATAGTTATAATTAAAGACATATTTCAAAGCATACTGATATTTACAGATTAGTGAAATATATTTTTATATGTATTTTTTAAACATTAACACAGGCCGAAAAAACATTAATTGAAACATAACCTAAAAGTCAATTATGAAAGTAATTAATAAATGCGGATGGTATAGCATTTTCATAAAATACTTCCACCAAAGTTAAACTTGGAAATATAAAAATGGATTTATAACTGCTGTAATGCCAACTAATTTTTATGATTTAGTAATGTTTTACACTACTAGTTTTACACTATTCGTTATACTTCGCCAACCCTTGTAACTCGCTTTGCGAGTCGGGAAGATTAGGCATTCTAATCGCTGCCTTCGCAGAGCTTTCTTCGCAAGCTGATTTAAACCAAATTAAAGCTTTATTCGGTAAACGGTGTACTTCATCGCTTTATCTTATCGTTTCTCTATAAATGTACCAAATTTAATATTTTCGTATGGTAAATTTTTTGCGGTACGAGACAGATAAAATCGATGAACGTTCCATTCGAATAACCATTTTTCACTTCAGAAGTTCATAAAAAGTAAACTATCTCGTAAACTACATCGACATTAAAAGAGATCTCTGTCCTGCAAAAATTCGACTCTGCAGGTACCTACCTGCAAAAATTATTGGCCTTGCTATTGTTAATCAATCCAGGACGCGAATTCACAGCTGAAATATTTTGTCTCTGACTTTAGTCAAAGACTGTATCAAACATTTCTTAACATTTTCCATTTTGACTGTGTCAAATATTTCTTAAACTACAATATATGTCGAAAAAATGTTTATTTTTCAGCGTATTTCGCCAACCCTTCTTAATATGTGTACTAAATTATATATTTGTGTATGCTACAATTTTTACACTACGAAACAATTACGAAATATAAATGATACGGCGGCGCTGGGGGCGTCAGCTATTTCTTTTAATATAGAGATATAAATTCAATATCTGATGTACATAATTGTATTTAAAATTTAATAAACGAAGATAGTCATGCTCTACTTACAGTTCGGTATGCTTCTTTCTGATGATATCTAAATTGTATATTTATCCCTATACGTAAGACATTATTTTGTGAACACAGCAGGTTATATATATAACATAATGTGCCGAGTACAAAGGAAGATTTATTTAAATTTGATCCCTATCAATCACTGCTATCAAAATCACACACTTATGATAATTTCACAAATATTTATTGTGACTAACCTATTTCTATAAATTATGGAATCTTGCAAGGACGACTGTCCATAAACGGTGCGTTAATGGAAGGGCATTTAGAGCTTTATTTTATGTAATTGGCAAAACACAACAACTTAATGTAATTAGAGCCATAAGGGCTTTGCTATGTTCATGAATAATCCGCGTTATAGGCAATGAGAGTAATAAAATAATATTTTTGAACAATTTGCAGGTGCATACGAGAAGTTATTGCATTCGGATTATGACCTAAGAGAAGCAGACTGTAATACGTTTAATAGATTTGTAGCTACAAAAAATATTCTGATTAAGTTAGTTAAGTTAGTTTAAGTTAGTTTAAGTTAGTTTAAGATAGTTAAGTTAGTTTAAGTTAGGTTCTCTAGTGGGGAAAATAATGACCTATTAAGTGAATGTGAGATTTTAAACTTCATTTTGACTACGTATTTTCGACCTAAACTTTGATACACAGAACATGTAAACAAAATGTTAAATTAAAATTATGTTTCTTGAGCAGTTAAATATTTTTGAAATTAAAATATCAATATTTTATTTTTAAAAAAATAACTCGTTTGATATAGACATATAAGATTAAGATCTCGGCGCACATACCCTCCGATACATCAAGAATAATCTTCATACTTTAGGATATATTTTTTTTAAGTTTCCTGTAAAAAAGGAATAGCTATACTACAAAATATTAGTCATTGCTTAATGCAACTTTATTAACTTTACTTCCCAGAGGAGGAAATGCTGTAAAATATTAACTTAATTAATCTCTAACATCCATACCGTAGTTACACTATAAAGAAAGATTCAATTTATAAACCCGTTTCGTGCAGTGACACAACAAGTAAAATTTTCATAAATGTTTCGATGCTTTATAAAACATATTTACATGCCGTTGCTAAGACATTTTAGCTATATCGAAACAAATCTGTAAGGAAAAAGGAATACTGGGTCCCAGTGCCAATTAAGTCAACAAGATCTTGTCTGTCCAATATCAGATAGATGCTATGATACATATATAAGCGACTTTGTTGGTATTGTCTCTGGGACGGGATCATGGCTTAGTTGGTATTAGAGCTCTGTCTCCAAACAGACGATATCTTGTTTTTATGGATGCTGGTGCTCTGTCTAAGGACACACGAAATCTTGCCTTTGTTAGTACTGGTGCTCTGACTCAGTTATCCTGATGAAAATAGATGTTTATGGCTTTGAAATCTGTTAACCCCTTTTTACAGCCTTTATATATAGTACTCTAATTTTTTTTCCGATTATTTTTTACATATTTTTTTAAAAATTAAAACCAATTTATCTTGAGGAACAATTGTTGTTGTTGAGACTCAGACCGTCCCACCTACCAGAAAGATGTAAGGTAACTGTTAGAACCGCCGGGAAGTGCTATCCAATTTAGACCGGAACCCAGTTGGGAAGACATCCACCGGGACCGTACCCTCCTTCCCCTACCAATAACCTCTCGCAAGGACTTCCGGACCCATATGTTTAACGTGATCGTACTCCGCATGAACACGGCGCCAGTTGCGGCAGTGTGCAAATCCAGCACACAAACCACCGGACTACCGCGCCCGAAATGTGCCAACAGCACGCGGTGTTTCCAGGCGGTCACCCATCCAAGTACTAACCGCGCCCGATGCTGCCGGACTTCGGTGATCTAACGAGAACCTGTGTTTTCAGCACGGTACGGCCTTTGGCATGAGGAACAATTGGTGGAACAACTTCCATCTGAAAGTTTACCTGATATAAATTGCACCAAGCAAAGTCCATTAAACCAACCAGATGTCATGTTTGAAAATAATGCCAAATGAGAATACTTACGTTCTTGCATTTGTATTGTATAATTCGAGGTCCTCTTAATAATGCTCTTAATAGATATGTTACACCATGGTACTGTTACAAAACGTATCTTGATAAATTAGGAATATAGTCATACGATTGTTTCAGATAACATATGTTTATGATCCTAAAACATGCTACATTTTATAACAATAAGTCAAAATTATTTTGGTCAACACATTATTTAATTCAAAAATTGTCAATACATTATTAATTTGTCAATATTAAATCCTTATTTGTCATTATTAAATTGTCAATACATTATTTGCACTCATTATTTAATTTTAAACTATCTATTCAAAAATTATATGTGAAAAATTCCAAACATATCTATAAAAATATTTCTTTTAGTCCACTTTAAATGTAGGAGCAGCGATAAGTATCTTAGACGTATTATCAATACAAGGCTGTTTATCTAGCTGGAAACTGAGGATTGTTTAATCTCTGACACATGAGTTCTTTTAAAATGACACAAAATCAACTTAATCTTGACTAAAACAGAGACACATCTGGAAATAAATAAATTTAAATATATTTAAAATTAAAAATGTGTTATGGATTAGTAAAGCGAAATCCATTCTATACTTTCCTAAAGCGAAATCGACATTTGCCTGAATTTTGTGACTCCTTTTACTCGAAGACTAGAAGAAGTGGAAAAATGAAAATGTGCACACATGTTACGAATCATAACTTCTGTAACAAAAACGAAATATAACAGGCGAGTATAAACGAAATATAAACGAAATGGTCAGTTTTAAACCAAACATGCTTACTTACGCTTCGTACAAATAACAAGCAATAAACAAATTTTAAACAACTATTCAAAGCATGTGCACTTGCATGCATTGTGGTTTAAAAGTGTTCCTATATATTAAATACGTTTTTGT
The DNA here is from genome assembly GCA_951213105.1 of Amaurobius ferox. Lineage (NCBI taxonomy): Eukaryota > Metazoa > Arthropoda > Arachnida > Araneae > Amaurobiidae > Amaurobius > Amaurobius ferox. Next base: position 145,670,793 of record OX578134.1, on the reverse strand, counting down.
AATTTAAATGTGCTACTTTGATTTCATTATTTTCCTGCATTCTAATTTATTTAAGTTAATATCAAATTATATTATCTTATGTAGAGTTTCTCAAATATTGAAATAATTTTTTATATTTTTAGAATTATTTGTGGAAAGAAATTTTAATTTGAAATATTCCACAATCCGCATACTTTATATGCGCGAGTTCATTTGAAGCCCGATTTTTGCACACGAAAAATAAAATACATTGATTTGTCTGAGCTCTTGTAGACCCAAAACGCATTTCATCAGAAGCAAATATCATGGCACAAGTCATTCGTCAAGTACACATGACACAAGTATATGGCACACGTAAAGGCACATTGGCATTCTATGTGGTCTGACAGTCAGGGGAGCCATATCGTGGGACAGCCGATCTCATTTAGTTGTGCTGCAGGCCAATCTGGCGATTCACGTCGATGATATTTTTCAGCCAATTGTTCTAACTATGTTGTCAAGCCGCCTAGGTCCCATTTACCAACAACAACATTCGACCACGTACTGCACAAATTTCTCGACAGGGTCTTTGAGAATTTACTACCCGCCCATGGCTATTCAGATCCCCAGACCCATCACCAATAGAACGCGCATGGAACACACTGGTACTGCAATTGCATCCTTCTCAGAATACCACTGAATTAGCTGACCAGTTGTAAAAATTGTTATATAATCATCTGCAGCGAGACGTAAGCAACTTAATTGACTCTGCCACACCATACATCGACTTGACTAGCTGCCAGGGGATGATTTACCAATTACTAAAATGTCATCTTTTGCTGTCACCATTTCTCAATTAAACGTTTTCTGATCCCAAATTTTAATCATTTGTATATCTCCTCAAACGATACGTACATGCCGACTTTCCTGACACTTTTGCTCAATTTCTTATGGATGGATATCTTTTCTCTGGTATATATATATTCGCATGCAAATACTTATATTTCTCGTCAAGTGGGTGTTGTCATTTTCGCAACTTTTTATTATTCTCACGATAGGATCAGAAATATATTTCCACAAAGGGCAGGTGCATGCAAAAGATCTTGAATCTAGATTATCTTCCAAGAAAAGTTGTCATTCCTGCTCTTAATAGTTGTGTTGCAATGGTTATGACTTCAATTTAACGCCCTAATGTCGAGGAAAATTGGACCTGCTCAATGGGAAAGTTACTGTTAGGTACATTGGAGTTGAGATATTGAGTTATATTCAATCATTTGCTCTCTCCACTTACGTATTAAGTCAACATATAAAGTGAAAAACGCGTTTAGATACACTTATGAGATCAATTCTACTCATTAAACTGATAAATATATTCTATGCAGCTTCTTATAAAATTTTAGTAATTTAAAAATTGTTAATTTTATTGATTCATTTGTCTGCGAAATTTTATGTGAATAAAATCTACTAAACCGATAATCTATCCACGCATATTTAATATATTATATTTATTAACATTATATTTATATAACATTGTCACGTTTGATAACATCATTCTGAGGATTCTATAGTGTGTTCCATTAGCGAAATAATATATTTTATGTATAATTTTGTATTTTGATGCTCAATAATTTGCCAATAACCATTTATTCTTGAGAATAACCCTTCATCTGTCTGGTGATAATAATGTGATGAACTTTGCAACTTGCTCGCTGAAATATCATCAACTTAGCAACGTTTTTAATAGTGCCAATTGACGAAAGTATCACCAAATTTTCAAAAATGGAGCTAAAATAACAAAATTGATACCAAATCGATTAATTATTTATTAAAATATTTAAATATATGAAATGAATTGCTTATTTACATGTTGTCATCCGAAAAATATGTCAAATTTTCAATTCAAAGTTGATCTTGTACAACATTCTTTGGCTGTGAAATAATTAGAGAAAGTCTTGTGTAGAGAAAATGTTGTTCTGCACACATCTGATTTTTGTCCAACTGTAAATAGTGTGGTCAAATATCATAGAGTATTGAAATTTAATATACAGGTCAAAAAATATCTACCTATAATTTAGATATTACGAAAATTTCAATTTCATAAAGTTCTGTTATTACCTAAAAGATTCAAAATATCAAGTGAATCTGAAAGGGTTTTGTTATTTTTTTATTTTAATATATTTTCCTTTGAATATTGCTTTTCAAATGCATTCCTATGTATCGTAAACTCTTGGAATTTAATACACAGGCAGAGAGAAAGATAAAACACTATGAATATTGGAATGTGCACTAATATTTAAATTTTAGACTACGCTTCACAAATTATTCAAATACTTTGAGAATATGAAATAAATTTTATTCAGCTGGGAATACGCACGAAAGCAGAAAACATGTTAAAATAATATTGTGTTCAAATATGTTTATTTTTTATTTTATGGCAGTGGTAGACAAAAGTTTTGAATTGTACAATGATCAGAAATTTTGTTTTCTATATATAAACAAAAAATTTATTTCTATTTTATTTTCAAATCAACTGATTTTTTTAAATTTTATTCATTTAATTGTCAGCTATCTGCGGTTTTAGAAGTTCGAATTATAAAATAAATTTTATTGAAACTTTTCCTCTAGATAGGAATTATACATATTAAGAGATTTGTACATACAAATAAACTGCTTAATTTTAATGATGATTTGCTACTTTTTCATTCATATTCAGTTTTTATTATCATAAAAGAACCCATAAATTAAATATTGTGAAACAGAGAGATCTGTATGGGGATTTTCTCCAGGTTCGAAATTCGATTCCCAACACAAGTGCCATTTAATGCACGAAATTAAAACAATGATTTTAATCTTGGATTTTTAGTATTTCTTGAATATAACGATAAAATGCATAAATGTATTTTTTAATTACTAGAAGATTATTTAGTGAATTTCTGTAATTCTTGCGCAATATGTTCATACATGATATATCCGATAAAAATAATTCCCCCTAACTCAAAAACTTAACTAACGATATTATAAATGAACCTGTTAGGTAAAATAGGCTATACAATGCACTAAAGAAACCTGAACTAAGAGTTCATCACGTTTCTTTTCCACAACTCGTAGTATTTCTGATTGCATGAGGTTAAGTAATCATTCATGACAAGTTCTGGGTTCTTTTTGTATTTGGATAATTACCTAAGGGGTATTGAGCCTGTATTTACTGTATTTGTTTCAACACTAATGTTTTCCATTTAACTCTGTTGTGGTGGCGGACAAATTATATTGTTCCATTAAAAATTTTATTGGTAGATATAAATTGCAGTTGAGGTATCCTCATTTTACCAGTTACATTCTGAATTTACTGTCCATGAATTTACTTCCATGTAATATCCATGTTTTGTAACGGTTACATCCATGTTTTGTACGGGTACATCTATATTTTGTAATCATATGTAAAATTTGTGTGAAATTTCCACATTGGACTTTATTTATTTACTGCAACATATTTCAGAAACTATTAAAATTATAAGTTGTCACATATCCAAGCAAAATGTATTCTAAATATATCTACATAAAATGATTTTATGTGATATATATAAAAAAATCTGATGTGGGCAACACATGACTTTCCTTATGTAATGTAATGAATTTACTACTTTTCAGGAAAGAATATTAGTATCTACTATAAGAAAAAATAGGTTTTTTCTTATAGTAGATACTAAAATTCTTTCCAAGATATTGAATTTTCGACAATTAGTCGTCATTTTCATTGATTTAGCGTCATTTTTATCCATTTGGCGAGATTTTCGTTAATTTGGCAACATTTCAAAAAGTCGCCAAGTTGGCGACATTCCGCCAAATTCGTCGCCAAAATTTCGCCAAGCGTTATGGACGAAGAAATAAGTTGTTCTTACAGCAGATAAATGACTATTGGCGTTCAAATAAAAAAGTATTACTCAAAATATCTTTTTTCTTGAATGGAACGAGCTAGATCCACGAGAGTGATGTCATCCAATTTATCGCATGGTATTACATATGAAAAGTGAACATGTTCCTCAATAGGAAATATTTTTTTTCATTTTATATGACTTTTTAATAACGTTTTTGAAAAATGTTCAATATCTCGAGAATGGTTCATGTTAGAGTTCTAGAACTTATGTCAATCGTTTTCTAATGAAAAATTACATAAGAAATGTCTATTTGCGTAACTTTATTAGTGGTTTCGATTTTTTGACGATTTTTTCAAAATTTAATTCGAAAATTTAGGGGGGTTCTGAACATTCGATTACGTATAAAAACCATAGGCTTCCAGTGTTTACGGATTGTGATTTTTGTACCAAATTTGGTTCGAATCGGTCCATTCGTTCGTCAGTTATCGTCTCCACAGACTCACTGACACACACACACACACATACTTCACACACACACACACACAGACATCACTTCAAAAATGTTTGATTCGTGATCAGGGATGCTTGAAACGTGCTCTCCCGTCGAAAACTCGATTTCGAATTTTCGACCCCGTCACAATACTTTCCTTATACATTATGTATATAAGGAAAGTAGTAAGAACTTGATTTAGATTAATCATAAGTAATAAGTTCTGATGTTAGATGGTCGTTCCGTCGAAATATATTTTTGTAGAAACATTAGATATCTAAAAATATTCCATTGAACTGTGCACGGACCTTTCTATACGCTGTCTCACTAGTAGTATTTGATTGAAGACAACGCGCTACATTAAAAAAGACAGATTTGGCATATACAATTTTAACTAAAAATATTTGCTTAAAAAGAACGTTGAGAGCAAACACAATTTTCGAAAATTGTTCTAGCAGTTTTCTTTGTTAGGAGTATCTATTGATATATGAAAGTATTTTGTAGAACACAAAGACTTTTGCACTATAAAATATATGTTATTCATATAAATAATGCTAGTCATCATGAATTCATATGTTATAAATATTGCATTTTTTATTGTGTTCAAAAATGTAAAATAGTCTTGAAAGTTTATATAAATTCACGCCCATAAACAATATTTAGTACATCTCATACCAAGGTCTAATGGTTACGAGATGTGTCATTAGACCTCGACGAATCGCAGTGTATGTCTGCCGCTTTTGAATTGATTTTTACTGTTTAAAAGCATTTACCTCACGTGCCCAATATACTACTTTGCCATTTTTTTTGTAATTGGATTAGTGTTAGCGTAAATTGGAAGATTTCATTTTCGATTTATTTGTTGCATTATAAACACAGCTCACGAAAATTACCTTTCGAGCTATCACTCAAAGCTGGGTTTGAACTGGTTTTTGAGGAATGATATATGAAAGTCTTGTGCTTTACGCGTCTGAGTCACGCCAGATTTTAAGCGAACAAAGATGACGGGAACTTCCCCGAGTTCCCGTCATCTTCGAGTTCTCCAATCGTTTGAGATTCGATGATTTGAGCTAGCTCACAGTTTCGTAGGTGTTTGCTGAAAAGTTTTTTATACGATGGGACTCAGCAGCAGACTTGATTGCTTTCAACTAACATGGTTGAAATGGTAAGTATGTAATCACATTTCTCAATCTTGCAAAACGCGAGATTTTGTTGTTCACCGGCTCTTAGATGGTCTCTCCTCATGCCACAGTGTATTTCATTATGATATATTACGCATTTAACGCTAAAATATAATCAAAGTGAAATTTTGATTACTGTAATGAAAGTAGTATATATATATATATATATATATATATTAGGATGCTCCTTATTTTACAAGTTGAAGTTATCTTATGCATGACCGTCTCAGTTTGTTCCTTTATATAAATAAATGATTCCTGCAAAATTCAAACTTAATCGATAAAAACAACACGTGTCCCAGGTGGCTCCAAAATACCAAAAAAATGAGAATTGATTATAAAATGTCTTAGGGAGACGCCACCTCGGGGAGAGTGTTCTCGTCAACCTGGAGAATATCATTTAGCCAGATGGATGGCCAAAGGAATCTATTGCCTGAAAATGTATTTATATAGGGAGCAATTTATATTAACTCAAGGGGGAAGAATACGCTGTAAAACGCATTTGTTGTTTCATAATAAAATATTACACAAAAGCATGGTTTTCGGCTACAAACTCAATCGAGGCTCCTATGAACGATGTTTATTTCTTAAAAAAAATTGGTAGGTTTAAAAAAGAATGGCAAATCTGTTGCAAAAATAGCAATTATAAAGTTTTTAACCATTTATGGTATTTAGAAGTGAAATGTGTAGCTTTAGCAATATTTGAAGAAAGAATAAGTCTCCAAGATAGAAAGAATCTAGCTCAAAAATGCTATTACATATTTTAGAAAAAATATATGTTTCAGCAAAAAACTTCAAATTAAAATAGATGATTTAGAATATTTTCTTAATAAAGCTATTTCTCTACAAAGAATCACGAGTAAATCTACAATTTTTTTAGAGGTTCGAAATTCCCAAAGATTTTTTGCAACTGGATCCTGTACACTGGCAAAATAAAGAAAGTTATTTAAAAGGAAGGGAAATTGCAAAATCAATAAAAGTCGTTAATCATACAGCTGAAAGGGGAGTAAAGTTAATTGAAGTATTTAAGTTTACCAAAAACAATTTATTTTACAGACAGTGCAAGACTATCGCAAGAAACATCCAACAGAAAATCGAGGGACGTTAAGGATCTCATACAATTGAGATATCGTTTTATTGGTTCTATTCCGTTATTGTTTATAACTTGAAGAACTTTTAAGTTATAAAGGCTTTAAATCTTCAATGTGCAGTTTCATTTGATTGTGAAATTAATTTTATAAGCCTTGGATAAAAATTCATTCTAAATAAGGTAAATACTCAAGAATTTTGAAAAATTTAAACACTTTTAACGTTCAACGTCGGTGAGGCACTCGTTCTTGATGTCCAAATGAGTTCAAATTTTGCACACATTATTTTTTAACATATTGAAACGAATCTAGGGGGTCCTGCAATTTGATTTAAAAAACGCCCATATAAATAAGGACCACCCTAATATATATTCAGGGGGATCCAAAAGTCTGGAAAAACTTTAAAAATTAATAACTCATGAACAAATAAAAATAAATAGATGCCTTTTGCACAGAAAGAATTTCTGTCTTTTTTTAAGATTGTGTATTATGAGTTACTTCTTCCATTCTACCATTGGATTTACGATTTTATTATTTTATATATATATATATATATATATATATATATACTATATATATATATATATATATATATATATATGCATTCAAAACTAATAATCATTTCAAAACTTAGCTATTCAGATATAAAATATCGAAAAAATTCACAAAAAATTACCATGTGCAAATAAATTTAACATTTAATAATAAATATAAAGAAATGTTCTCGTTGTTATTGCTACTCCCATTGGTCTGGAAAATACCAGAATAAGCCATAAAACCAATGACCAATGTAAAGGGTGAGGTATTGTAGTTTCTGTTAGTCGAAAGACCAAAATCACGGATTGGTAAATATCTGAATTGGCCTGGTGACGCTTAATTTAAACGGGAACGTATTATGTGGCCGCCACGGGGAGTGCACCATCATTTCTTTGATTAATCATATCTTGGGTGGGCTTTAAAACCTACAGATTTACCATGCCTATACTTCGGGTAGATATAGGGATTGTTTTGGGTATCTGAGGACCGAACCCATGCTTACCTTAGCCACTGGACTATCAATACCGAAAATTAAATGTACCGAACACTAATCTACAGATCACATATTTCAACATTAGTGGCTTGGTAATCTTAGTGGCGAAAAAAAGAGTTCCTTATGTTTACATGCGCAATATATACATACACCAATACATGCCTAAATAAAGATTCGTTACTGTCTTAAAAGACATAATTTCTCACAAAGGATATTTTTGTGTTTATTTCGACTTCTGGACGACAGCGAAAATACACTGCAGCAATTTGATTGCTATACCGTATGTGCAGTTGTAAATTAATTTATCAACGCATGACATCTAAATTCGATTTCTTCCAAATGCATCGTATTTCTTTCAAAGGCGGCTTAGTTGAATTTGTTGCAGTGGATCTGCAAGAATGGGAAATACTATCGCATCTCTCTTTTTCCCCCACTCATTTTTTATCCCTTTGACATCAGACGGTGTTATTTTCTTTTTTAAGTTGTCCCACAGCTGAAGTTATTTGTTTCAGCTTCTGTGCTATTCCTTTGCATTTGTTTCTAAGGTAAAATTTGTTTTGCCCAGATTTCGAATCGTTGCATTCTCTTTGTTATGCAATTATTTATGGATATGTGTGGCTTTGCGAGGTGGCTTTTTAAAAGATAAAAACAGTGATTGAGGGATATAGTCTGAAAGAGGGTTTTTTTATAGATGACTACGGGGATTTTTGAAACTCGACAATTTTTATGCAAATGCAATTTATTTCAGTTCTGGCCTGTCATCTATAGTTAATAGTATCAATTTTCACTTTCTTTATGTACTTATTATAATGTATAACAAAAGTATTGTGACGGGGTAGAAAATTCACCTTCGAGTTTTCTCAATGTATTTCAGTAGACACGTTTCAAGTATCCTTGAACACGAATCGAAAGTTTTTGAGGTGATGTGTGTGTGTGTGTGGGGGGGGGGGGTAGACGATATCTCACGAACGAATGAAGCGATTCGAACGACATTTAGAACACACATTACAATCAGTGAATACTGAAAGCCCATTGCTATTAAACGCAATCGAATGCTGAAGACCCAGACCGTCCGACACGTCCGAAGACTTGAGCAACTATTTGGGCGGCCGGACGCACCTCCCCAAATCTTGAAATGGAATTTTGAAAAAATTATCAAAAAATGTAAACCTTTAACAAAGTTACATAAATAAACATTTCTTATGTAATTTTTTATTTGTAAACGTTTGACAAACATTAGAACGCTAACATGAACTGTTCTTGAAATATTGCACATTTTTCAAGTAAATTTATCAAAGAATCCCATAAAATTAAAAAATATATATTAGCTATTGTAAAATATATTCACTTTTCATTTGTAATATTATGCGATAAATTTGTTATCATCATTATTGTGGATCTAGCTCGTTCTATTCATGAGAGAAGATACTTTGGATAATAATTTTGTATTTGAACGCCATTAGTCGTTTTTCACTATAAAAATAACCTATTTCTCCATCCATAACGCTTGCCAACATTTTGGCTATGAATTTGGCAAAATATTGCCAAATGTTTATAAATTGACAAAAATAGCGCCAAATTGATAAAAATGACGACTAATTGATGAAAATTAAATATCTTGGAAAGAACATAATAAAAGACTATCAGAATAGTCCATTCCTCTGTCCGTCCTTAATGCTTGGCGAAAAATTTGAGCTAATGTCGCAAACTCGGCGAATTTGTTAAATATGGTCAGATTAACGAAAATGTCGCCAAATTGATCAAAATGCCGCTAAATAGGAGGCAATGCTTTGCAAGTTTTTAATATATGGACTATTTTGCTTATTAAAGATGATTTACATATTGATAATTGTTAATTTAGAGTTGAGTGAAATATAAGTTACACGAAATAGCTTTACATATTGTCAGCCGGAAAAGCGCCATGTGTACAATTCGACGTTACAAACACTGTGCCGGGGATCCTTTCATGATTTTTTAACTGTGAAAGAAGCAAATTCATTGCATTATATAAGGAAAGTGATGTACTTCTTACCTCAGATTTTTTTTTTATTTTCACGTATGATTTACAAAATAATTTGACAATCAACTACATCTTGATTAATGTTGAATACTTTCTTTGGGTAAACATTTTTCGAGCTTTTCAAGTTTATTGCTTTACAATTTACATTAATAAATTTCTATAAATAAAATACTATTTTTGAAATAATAATCACAATAAATGAATTTACGAATTTTTGAGAGACTTTGTAATCAATAATTGCTAAATAGTATATGACAATAATTATTTAATAATAATTTTCGTTGAAATTAATTTCAGTTGAATAAATAATTTGTTATTTAAATATATTACAGCTTGAAACAAATGCCATTTTTTTCTGTTGTCTCTGACATATTGTTGGCACTGTGGAACGATATCAGAATGTGTGTATAAAATGAGTGTCGTGATAGGAATATATTGGCGAAAGAAAAATGGCGGCAGAAGTGGCAAAATCCAATAAAGAGTCACATTCGAGAGAGAAGAGAATGAAAGATTTTTCCTGCGGACCACGCCAGTTCAGTAAATAGTGTTTTCTGGAATCCAAGGTCAAAGATATAGCTATATTTATTTGGATGTTATATACAATGAAATAATCAAATTAAATATATTACTCTAATATGTTTCTAACATAATTATGATCGAGACGTTTAAACCACATATTCAAACAATTCCCTCATCATTATATCACAAAAGGGCATATCGATACGGATATTTTTAACCTAAATATTACCAGGTACTTTTAAAATTTTTTAGAAAAACTGATGCATAACGTAGGATGTAATTAGAAACTGATCTGAAAGTTTTGACTCTTGAATTTTTATGACAATTCTTGCAAATGTTGTAAATGAGAAAAGTTTCTCCTTAAACATTTTAATTAACTACTTCTAAAAAACATCGTATGGATACCAGGAGACATTTAAGGTTTATATATAAAGATTTAAGATTTCTAATAATAATACTAGGCTGATAGACTGGTAGACGCCAGGTTACAGCAGCCTCTATCCGAGACGTCAGGCGAGCCATAAATAAAGGAGCCTCATTTACAGTTGTGGTCAAGCCAAAAGAGTTACAGGGGGCTAAATATGAAACCATGGAATTGGTTAAAGGTGTAACCAATGATGAAGTGTTTCCGCATCGCACTAAGGTCAACCAATGTTCACCGAAGCGGAGTCTATGGATCTAAGGCATAAAGATGTGGCAATCGGTAAAAGATTCTACAAAAAATATTGAGAATAGTTCAAGTAAATGAAGACGCACGGATATATAGAGTGATGATGCAGTGAAAACAGTTAAGAGTCAGTAATTCACATACAGATGGTGGAACAGATAAGATGCCAATTAGAATATGCATGAAGTAACGTGCACGCAGTGATGATGCAGTAAGCATCGAGACAAGAATGAGAGTGTTCAGATGATGAGAAATGAATATATGTCTTCAAGATAGTTATTCAGTTATGAGTCTCTATATCAGTGGTGTGCTTAACAGAAGTAAGACGTTAACAGAGGTATGTACCTATTTTAAAGGTTATAATTATGTTTAGAATTTAATATGCGTAGTCTCACACATCCAATATCCTCCTTAAATGTATGTGATAATTATTGTAATTTAATCATAATTATAATATGGTTTAATTAACAATATATATTTTAAAGTTAAAATGGGTGAGGTTGATTGTGTAGTATAAATAATAATTTCATTCCAGAAACTCGCACAAATAAGGTATGGTGGGTTTAAGTGGCACTTCAATTTATCAGCGCAATGCTTAACTTACTTTATACTTTTTCTACCACCACAACTCGATTTATACACTTTAGTTTCAGCTACACATGGGAAATATTTCAAATAATTATATACACGCAAATCAGTTTTCTGAGTAACGTTTAAAATAATTTCGTTTAGAAATCTTACCTCAAGTCACTTATATTGCAAAAACAAAATAAGCCTGAAATAGCTATTATGAATTTTATATTTTCCTTCTTAATGTCAAAATACACGCTGTTGTAAGAATAACTTTTATAACCAAATATGAAAAAACTAATTTTAACTTATTATTAAATGCACAATAGGACGAAAAATGCATGCTTTCTCAAAACCAATATGAATGATACAAAACCAAAATTTGTAAGAAAAAACGTATCTTTAAAATTTTACTAGGCGTATCAATAATTGGATTTTCACTCGCAGCATTCGAAAATATTCTACATAGATTCAAAATAATTTTTGTATTTCTATAAAATGCAGCATTTCTACAAGGGAATTATTGTTACTGGATGATACTCCAACATGTATTTTTTAAAAATTGTTTTGAATTCGTCATATAGTAGTTGTGTACAGCATAGGCACTTGCCAAGCTGCGGAGTATGACAAAGATTGTTCCTTTCAGAGCAATTGATAGCTATTTTAAACAGATGTGTTTCAACAAAAATAAAATTGGCTGTCAATGCTGTAAGCAACAAAATACAATATTCTAGAAAATTGTTAATCCATAAAACGTGAAAAGTTATCCCAAAGACTCTACAACAGATCTTAATGCAACTTCATAGAGATATGCATTATACAGTAATCAAACTGATAAATACAGAGCAAAAATATTTTATTTACTGATAAGTAGCAATCATACTTTTGAAAGTATGGATGTTCAAAACAGAGAACCATTGACGCTATAGGGACAGGATAAGGATATAATGGCGGGAATTGGGATGAATGATAACCTTGATCATCCATACAGGTCTTGCAACGAGACTGCATGTTGGTCTCGCAACGGGAGTCTCGCAACTGCAGTCTTAAAACGAGGCGGGAAATGGGACGAATGATAATCTTGATCATCTATACAGGTCTCGCAACTAGACTGCATGTTGGTCTCGCAACTGCAGTCTCGCAACTGCAGTCTCGCAACTGCAGTCTCGCAACTGCAGTCTCAAAATGAGACTACATTTTAAGTAATAAATTCCAAGTCTCTACTAAGGTCATTCAGAGCTCTAAGAAGGGGACAGCGTCTCACAATTACATATTTATTATTCGATAAAATAATTCGTATTTTTCTGAGTACTAATAAAAAATATCAACAATAGATATCGTACAAAAAATAGCGAACTATTTAAAACGATGATACTAAGAACTTATTCTTATGCTCATTGGATGAAATTATTCATTTACATTGTCATATGTCCCAAAGACCGTCTCAACAACACACTAAAATTTTATTTTGATAAAGTCGTTTTTACGGTAGTTATCTTGCGAATGAACAGACAGACAGACAAATTAATCAATGCTTTTCAACTATGTTGAAAAGTGTTAAAACGATAATGTTTTCAAGCTATTTTGAATAACGAATGGTTATTATTTTACAATAACTACTAATTTCTTATTAAAATTGCTTATAGTAGTTATTAAGGGATTACATTTGTACTAAATTCGGATTATTAGAAGGTTTCAGCTCTTATTACATTACTAAAATTTGAATCATTTAAAACAATAATATAATCATTCAAAAAGTTTCAAGTCTGGAAAAGTATATTTGTGTCAGCCAAATGTGACTTCGAACTCATAAACAAAAGTTTTGATGCTTCGTAAAAATATCCTTCAGAAAAATGAATATTTAATACCACTAATATAATGCAATGCCGCTTATTTCGTTAATTAATTTAACACGAATAATCATTTATTATTTTCTCACCGAAAGATTTCTTTTAAAACACAACTTACAGCAAACTTATTGCAATCTTTATTTACTAAAGAAAGCCTTGTTAAATATTCGCTGTGATTTATCACTTGCATCAAAAATTCTACTTTTAAATAAGATTATTATTTATAAGCCCCATGTATTTGCTGTAGGGGGAGGGCGACAAAAATGGGAGAAACTTTAGATAAATGTTTCGTTACTCTTAAAACTATTTCGTGAAATAAAATATTTATACTTCATTACTGTTTACAGTTAAGTTTGTGAAAGTTTATACATAGCGAAATGTTTCGATATTTATACGTATGTTACTATATTTATATGTATGTTACGACGTTTCGTCGGAAATTGTTGGTGTACTCTCAGGCTACAAGTATGAGTCCAAATTTCTGGATCACTAACACTTAATTTCTGGATAACTAATTCTCAGTTTATACATAGGAGAGGGTATCGATATTTATAGTGTTACGGCGTATCATTGGGAATTGTTGGTGTACTCTCAGCATACAAGAATGAGTCCAAATTTCTGGATAACTAACAGTTAATTTATACATAGGAAAGTGTTTCGATATTTATATTGTTACGACCTATCATCGGGAATTTTTGGTATACCCTCAGGATGCAATAATGAGCCCAAATTTCTGGATAACTAATAATTAACACATTTATTTAAAAGCACTAACAAACGTAAACAGGAACAATGTACAGCGAATAGCTCGATAACTATTTGCAAAATCTCGAAATAACTGTTAGATACCATAAAACAGAAAATAAATGCTCATCTAATTCACAAAATAGCCGGTATTATTCTCAAAACACTGATGTATATCACAATTCATTTTAACTCGTATCACTTCAATTACTCTCCAACTGAACGATGACTCATTCTCTATACTATCCGTAGATATTTCTAGAAAGTTCTCGTATCTCTCGGAATACTCGACATTTTCAGGAAGTTCTAGAACATTCGAAAACTCTCCAAAATCCGTAAGCTGGAGATAAGAGAAAGGGATAATACAGTTTTGATAGATTAATAGGAGGCAGTTTATTTTTTCCAGATAGGACCACAAACGAAGAAGTTATTGACGATGCAACGTTTGGATGCAACGTTTGTAGTCGTCATGGCCAGATAGGAGTATGGTTGGCGCAAGTGATAGCGCATATTGCCATAAAGTGCAGATATCGATGCACAGACATCGCAGATCTAAAATTTAAAAAATTTTCACTTTACTACTAGAATTGTTTTATAAATTTAACTAGAAGAACGATGGCATATGGGGTTCCGTATTTAGTGTGGTAATGCAAGTATAGTGGTCCTGCCGTTTCTTATACTGTGGTGTCATGGCCGTCGCGGTTTTTCATGGTTTAAATGGACACTGACAATATTGACAATTCACATTCACTCGTATAGAATCAAAAACGCAATTGAGCGATGGCGACATTATATACCTTCTCCGGAAAGTTTTAAAAAAGCCCTTAACTGCTAAAGTTCTTAGCGAATCTTCAACATTCCAGAAGTTTCTAGAACTCTCCAAAAGTTGCCAAGATAGTAATAATTTGCCAAATTTGTTTCCAAGATTACCGAATTGGTCACTAATGTTACAAAGCCCTTCCCACCAATTTATTACAATATTTTTCTTTTAGTTATTCTTAGCAGTATGGTGGAACCTCCATTGCATAATTTAGTTTCATCCCCATCACATTTTTAATGGTTTACTCTGTATCTCGCGTCCTAAGATATTTTGTATCAAAAATATATCAAGAGGAAAATTTCACTGCCGCTATTTGAGTGGCAGGAGTGTGCTTATGTGTGAAATTTTTTCACACATAAGCACCCCGGCCGCCTATTTTGCTGCTCCATGTACTCGGACGAGTCGGACGGCCTGGTCTATCGACATATAAGCACTCTCCGGTCACTCAAATAGCGGCTGTAAACCCTAGGGTCAGTCGAGTGGTCTGGATGTTCGACACATAAGCAATTTATTTTTTTAAATGCCGCACGAAAAATCATTTTTAGCATTGAGGGTGTGTCTTTTGAAAACACAACTCACCACAAACATTTCATTGTTAAACTTATTTACTCAAGAAAGGCCCTTAAAGGCCCTTAAATTTTCTCCGCAATTTATCACTGACATCAAAATCTACATTTCTACTTTTAAACAAGATTAGTATTTATAAGACATATCCGTACATTGGGGCGCCGCCAAAAATGAGGAAAACTTTACACAAATGGTCCGCTGCTTCGCAAAGCGGTCCCGTGACATAAAATATTCACGCTCCACCGCTATTTGAAGTAAACTTGAATGAAAATAATTTATTTGGACTGGATTTTATTCAGAAGACTTCCATCTAGAAATTCTAGTTTAATAAAATGTGTCGTATTCCAAGCAGCTGCAATTAGTAATGAACGGACAACGCCCTTTTACAAATATTTCTAACTCGGTTTCAACAAATTCATGTAGCCTTTCATTCCTGTCATATGCCAGTATTGCTGTATATGGCAATATTGTTTTTAATGAATTTTGCTAATATGCTGTTTCTGATTTAGTGTCATGAATTGAAGAAATGATATATATTGAGTGAAAAAAATATGTGTATAATATGCACTGAATTGAGTGAGTGCGTGCATGCGTGCACGAAAAGTATGGAGCACTTTCACTATACCTAAAGGCATGGTTCTGGTGTCAGTCGATGCCTTTAAACCAAGAGGAAAATCTAAAATTTCAAAAATTCGAATTAGGGATGATGGTGAAAATGCATTATAGATAAACCCAAATCCACTTTGATCACCTAGCACCATTCTCTTGGAAATCAAAATAAGATTCCAAGAGCTCAGAATTGTTTTACAAAACTAAATAAAATATGGAAAACTACTAACCTTAATTTAAAAACCAAAATTAACCTTTTTAATTCCTTAATGAAAAGCGTTTTAATAAACGAGGCCGAAACATGGGAATTACAAAGGGGCCAATGCAACAAGTTAAATGCCTGTCAGACCAAATGACTGAGGAAAATTTTGGAAGTATTTTCGCCTTATGCTATTACTAACACTGAACTCTGCAAGAGAACTGGACAGGAAGCAATTGAGATGGAGTTAAAAACATAGATGGAAATGGACTGGACATGTCTTAAGAATGCCACAGCATAACATCCCTGCTGTGGCACTTACTTGGGCGCCTGAAGGAAAAATATCTCGGGGTCGACCCAAGCTTACTTGAAGGAGACTGGTGGAGCAGGAGAGAAATCTGATGGGATGGGCGAGCTGGTCAAAAGCAAGGACTGTGGCGCAGGATCGACCAGGGTGGCGATGCAAGCTGAAGTCCTTATGTGCCACTAGGCAAGATCAGTTATGATGATGACGACCATTCTCTTGGACTTGGTCTCTAATTTTAGAATTTGGGTTTTGGTCTCATGATATCCATCAACTTCCAGGTCAACGACATAATCCAATATTTCGAAAACTCGAATTCGGGGGGATGATACAAATATATTTTTTAAAAAAATTACACTACTTCGCCTCTCCCTTTCTGGTAGGTCGAACGGTCTGTGTCTCAACAACAACTACTTCGCCTCTCAAAAATATGCGCCATTTTTTATTTATGCTTATATTTGGAACAGTTTGTCTCCTATGTAGATATAATTTGTAAATATAAGTGTCCAATATAGATTGAACCTACTTGGGCTAAGTCCTATAAGATATTCAGTATAATGCATACACAGTCCGTATGGTTCACATATCATAAAGCCCTCATAATATCGATATAGTGTAACCCATATACCTTCAATATTTGTCTCAAGTGCGTTTTTCTATTTACAAATGATAGGAGCTAAAATGTTTTTATCCATTGTTGGTCCCAAGTAGAGGGCCTAATTTGGTACCACATGGACTACACCAAATACTTTCAATACTAGACATTGTCCTTAAACAACTGGTTGGCAATTGTTTTGAAACAACTTGTTGACAGTTATTTTGACACAACTGGGCTCTCAGGACAGTTGTTACTGTCTGGTCTGTCAGGAAACAAGAAATCGGAAAATTCTGTAAATAATTTTTTTTCCAATGGCCAGGTACTAGACTTGCGTATTTTTGCTCTCAGTACGGCCGAAATCGTGAACCATTTAGCCGTCCTAGGACGTTGCCCCAGGCGCACCAGAGGGGGGCGGAACACACTGTGCCCACAACACACAACATCCATGTCATTCGTGGGACTCGAACCCACAATGCGGCGGCCGATCAATCGCTGGAAACGCTCGCCTTGACCGTTCGGCCACCACGTCGACACTTCAGTAAATATCACAGGTACTAATTATCAAATTTTGAATGAATCTAATAATTAGGAAGAATTAAAGTAGGCAACTCGTACATTAAACTTACAAGAAATTTCGATTTCACCTACAGGAAATTAATTAACACCTGAAACAACCTTTAGAAATATTGCTTACAAATCATGAAAAAATGACAGAAATTTGCGTGAATATATCTGTTCAATTAAAAAACAGAAGTCATACTTCTACCAGAAATAGCAAGTTGTTATATGTGCAGGCTAAACAGAAAAATACAATAAGTGAAATATTAACTAAAATTATATTTTTCGGTCATGCAATAATTTTATGCCCTGATTGTCAGATTTTAACAGTTTCAAATCATTGCTGATTTTTTTTAACTCAAAATTATTTAGCTTTGGAGTCTGGAATATAGTTGATATGGATAAACTATTCATTGGTGGTACATAGAGAAGCAGACGATTTTATAGCATTGTCTTTTTCGATGAAGTTTTAAGCATGGAGTTAGAAAGAAATTTTATCTCCAAGGCATTGAGTTGTTAAGTAAAATAAATGATTGTAGTATTGTGATAATTTAAAAAATATCACCGGTGAATGAAAGGAATGGAATGGAATAAAAGTTCATGAAGTTATTATATTCACTACTTTTATATAAAGAGACAGGTGATTTTTATTTCGATGATGTCATTTAAATAAAGTTAATTTTTTCGATGACGTTTTCAAATATAATAAATTAGTGTAGTATTGTAATAATGTTTAAAATATCACTGCGGAATGTATCACATTATACAGATGTTTAAATAAAATTGCTTTGCAGTTGGAAAGTGTTTCATAATCAATGATGCATGATTGATATTTTTTGTTTAGTTTGGACACTGCTGAAGGATAATGTAGAATACAGTTTTTTTATATCTATGTTCTATTTCAGTAAATAAAGTTTCAATATAAAAGGAAACCTATTTTTATGCTTTAATATTCAAGAAAATATAATAGTTAAAATATAAAGATAAATATATCATAATTTACTCATATGATAAACTTTTCCTGAATAAACTGTATCTGAACAAACTTCAACTGAATAACTTTAGAATACATTTTTTCTGTGAAGTACAGATTAATTTTTAGTCATGTTTTTAAGTATATTGTCTCTTAAGTTTCTAATATATTATTATTTTATGTTTAATATATTATTATATTTCTCTAACATTTATTTGTATTCCTTATTTTATCGGATTAAACTTTCATAAGAGAAACAACTATATTAAGCATTGTGTGCAGACAGAATAAATGTAAATCAGTGACATTTAATTTACAGAATACACCAGTGTTAAAATTTACACATTCCTACTAAATTCAGGCTTGACTTTAAAAATAATATATAATATTAGTGTGTGATTGTATCTCTATGAAGAGTTTCAAGTCATATATGCTATCCGAATTCTATTTGTTGGAATACATCTTTCTTTTCGACAACAACTCAGTTGAACTTCTTTAGTAGATCTGCGGGAATAGGAGATGCTATCTCATTTCTCTTTCAGCTCATTCATTTTTTATCTCCTTGATGCTTTGTGTGATATTTTTTTAGTTGTCTTATAGTGCGAGTTATTTGTTTCAGTTTCTGTACAATCCTTTCATTTTTTTCGCCAACAAAATTTGTTTTGTTCAGTTTTAGAATTGTACCCTGTGTTTTGTGCACTTATCTATGTATTTCTTCTGCATTTGAAAGGCGTCTAGAGAAATGCTGGTCTGTAAAAGACAAACAAAAAGTGTGATTTCTTTGGAAATAAACTGAGTTATAGGATAACTTAACTTGAAGCTTGGTCGTTTTTTTTCCTGTAATTGGTAAATAGTTTTGCAAGTATTCGTTCTCAATACATGTGGAAGCATAGATAAAAAAATGAAATAACTTTATTTTGATCAATGTTAATGACATTTGCATCTGTTAATAAACACATTTGTCAACTGTGGTAGAGATATCAATTACCTGTGTCAACTGTTTTTCTAATATTTTCTTTGCATAGTATT
The DNA here is from genome assembly GCA_951213105.1 of Amaurobius ferox. Classification (NCBI taxonomy): domain Eukaryota; kingdom Metazoa; phylum Arthropoda; class Arachnida; order Araneae; family Amaurobiidae; genus Amaurobius; species Amaurobius ferox. The sequence goes on along the minus strand of OX578134.1, from coordinate 145,651,144 downwards.
TCTGACTGACAGTGGATAATGTTGCCACGACGTATCCTCTGAAATCGTGGGTGTACACGCTGGATATAAGAACGAGTCCAAATTTCGGGATAACTAACACGCTTATTCACAAGCACAGCATAAACAGGAACCATATACAGCAAAACAACAATTAAATGCTGCACTAATTTCACAAAATAGCTGATGTTATTCTCACAGCATTGGCGAAAGTAATTTCACATAGCAGCATCTACTATTCTCAAATCATTCACAAAAACCACACTTCAATGTACCTCGTATCTCGTCAACTGCTCGCCAAAGGAGTGATGATTCCTTTTATAGCCTCTACATAGAAACTTCTGGAATTCTCCATTCCATATCTCATGTGGTTATTTCGAGGTTATATGATTTTTTTTCAATCTTCGAAAAGTCGCCAAATATCGCCAAATTGCAATAAATTGCCATATCCGACAACCCTTCTTCGTTCTGCGGAATTCTGACAACCCTACGTTCACGACCAATGGCCCTACCGTGCGGAAAACACCGGTTCTCGTTAGATCACCGATGTCAAGCAGCATCGGGCGCGTTTAGTACTTGGGTGGATGACCACCTGGGAACACCGCGAGCTGTTGGCACATTTCGGGCGCGGTAACCCGGTGGTTTGCGCGCTGGATTTGCACTCTGCCACAACTGCCGCCGCCTTGATTCGGAGTACGATCACGTTAAACATATGGGTCCGTAAGTCCTTCCGAGAGGTTGGTAGTAGGGGAAGGACGGAACGGTCCCTGTGGATGCCTCCCCCATTGGGTTCCGGTCTAAATTGGGTGGCACTTCCCGGCCGTCCAAACGGTTACCTTACACCCTTCTGGGTCTCAACAACAACCCTACGTTCACATCATGGGAAAGCGTTTATGGATGTTTTCTCCGTCTGGTCTTCGAATGAAATGAAAACGACAGAGGTGGGGGATATACTCTGAAGCGTTTTAAAAGTTTAAAACAATACAAATTAAAATTAACTTAAATGGAGAAACAATTCAACAAAATCAGTTATGTTAATTGCAATTCAATTTAATTTAAAAAATGAGCAACAGGTCTCAAATAATTGATCTGTGGTACAGATACAGAAAAGTCCATATATGGTGCAATCTCAATACTGTATTTAAACATTGTTTTACTGCTTTAAATATTCATGCAGAGTTATCTCATGAGTCCTTATGCATCCGTCTAACTTTCAGTTGAAGTGTTGTTCTATGGCTACATATGTAGGACCTTCTAATGGTTGGTTGTTTGGTTGGTCTCGTGTCCACTTTGAAGTCAAATAGATCCATGTGCGTGAATAACTGCCCTTGACAGATCCACTATCCTCTCAGTATAACGTTCACCACTTAAAGGGAATTCTCCCAAGCTTTGAAGCGCTGCAAGAATAGCCGGACGTGTAATGATATGTCCTGGAGAAAGCCCCTCCCCAGGAAAACTCCTGCAGTTCTTATATATCCTGGTACTATCTTCATAAATTTTCATGCCACCGAGGTGACGAGTTCTCAGTCTGGCAATGGTCTTAGTGATTTCTCTATTTGCATTGATTTCATATATCTGGCGACTCATCTTGATAGATTTCTAACTGAGTCTATATCTAGCAATAGCATTTGTATAATCTAGGGTGACGAGGTTTGTATTGTTATTGTTTAGAGTTCTCGCCTCTTTAGCCAATTAATGAAAAAGTGATTATGCGCTGTCAATTGAGAAAGTTTACAGAGTGGCGAATTGAAAAAGTTAGAATTCTTATCTTGTTAACAAAGTAAGATAGGCAAAAATTCTCAATTACAAAGTTGTAGCACGTTCTTTGGTTAGTATGGAGATATGTGTGGTTTGCATATAACATAAACACATACGATAAAGCATGAGGTCAACGAAAAGCGGTGATTGTGCAAATGCTTCATATTACTGAAGTAATTCTGAAGGAAATGGCTGAAATATGAAGATGAAATATGCATGAAGAATTGCAACTCATGTAATTTAGATAATTTTAATTTATTAGAAATGCACTTTTTGCCATAAAATCAAATGATGTATCAAGATTGCAGTCGAATAATTCAGTATTGTCATTATCCCTTTTGCTGCCTTTATTTTTATCGACTGTATACATCCTATGTCCAAATTGTACGTTTTCCATACTGGATGAAGAACGTTATTCAACTTTGTAAATGCCATTTTATGCCCATGATTAGTTTTCGTGATAGGAGTTCTAATTATTTCAATTCACCACTAGAGGCGCTGCAAATATTCTTGATCGATAGCTCATTGCCGCTTACCTATCAGCAGATGTATCAGCAGATGTAATCAGCAACTTTTGCTTTTCTAGAACAATTCAATTCAGTATTACTGTCGTGCATAATGCTTATAAGTGAACCCTTTATAACATACATTGTAGGGTAAATGAACGATGGATATATCTTCCAAAAACTACCTAATATAAATAAAATTTAATTAGTGTAGGCTACATGAACAAAATATAAATATAAATACATTAAAGTTAAATAATTAATTGCTTGAGTCCATTAAAGACGAAATAATAGCAATGAAATTAATGAATTAATCAAAATGAAATTAATGCTTAAAAAGTAAGTGCATTAAGAAACATTTTACTGCAATCCTAATTTAAACAAAAATCCTAGCAGAATCCATAAAAAATACAATATCGAACACAGGGAATCTGCACAATCTCTTATGGAAAGAAAATTAAGGGAATGCCGGAGATTCAGCAAATAATGCGGACTTAAAGCTTTGTAATTAGTTTAATTATCACTCTGTAATTATGTAACTCAACTTACAACGGCTTCACATATTAGCGTGATACGGTAGGATGCAAAAGATTTTAATAAACGAAGCTGAAATGATTATATTTGCTACCAGTAAAATTGGTTAGGGATTCTGCCTAATTTATTAGAGTTTCTGCCTTGTAATTATCGTATTCGTAAAGCTTATCTGCAACAGTTTCATTACTTGTGCCATCCATCGAATCAGTAATTACAGGAAAGTACTTAATAGAATACTTAATTTTCGAAAGTTTTGTTTTATATATAATAAGTTTCTCTCTTTGTGAATATTACCATTTACTCATTTTATGAAAAGTTCTTATTAGTCATAAAACATTATCTTTTGTATATAAAAATGAAGATCACTCTTGTACGGAGAAGTTGTGATTATATTTCGAGAAAATGTTTTAGAAGTGGATTATGATGCATCATAATAAGACACGAGATTGATCCTATTGTGAAATGAACTTTATTATAGAGTTCTCTATGGCTTTCAATATACACCAATCGTTATAATGATGATTCTACCCAACTTTCTTACACATGGAAATATTTCAAATAATTCTTATTTTATTTTGTTTTAATTTTTGTTCCCAATAGTACATAATTTTATTTATTTATTGTATATCTGAAAGTTCATTCGATTCATGATGGCGTAGAGTGAGGGTGAAACAGTTTGTGTGGCTGGCATTCGCATTGGGTTCAGATCAAAAGTGGGTGGTTAAAAGGATGCAATGCTGTCCGCAACTAATGGTGTAACCTGGTAACGATGATCACAGCAAAATCATTCCATTTTTGGCCATGCTATAGGTGAATGATTGAATGATAAAGTGGTTGGACTTTGGTGGAAAAAAGAACAGTTTTTGTGCACGATTGGAAGCTGGCTTAAGTTAAAGAGTCTGCTTATACACTCAAGTTCCTTACTGCTACTTTCTCCTCCTCTGTTATCTAATCAATTTCCAAACCCGTGGTTGGTTTCCTTGAAATAAAGTAAAACGCGTGAAATCAAGTTACTGGAGAAAATAATAACATAACAGGTATGAGTGAGAAACAAATTAATCAAAATCATGCTCAAACTGTGAAGACGCAGTGGCAAAAATTAAACAATTTGTAAGAATTAATTAACATTACATTAAAAAATACTACTAAACGTGACCAGATATTTTACGTTAGAGGCGGCGTAAGAATTACATTAATTAATTTCGTAATGTTTTTAATGGTTATGTATATATATATATATATATATATATATATATATATATATATATTATATTATATATATATATATATATATATATTATATATATATATTATATTATATATATATATATATATATATTATATATATATATTATATTATATATATATATATATATATATTATATATATATTATATATATATATATATATATTATATATATATATATATATATTATATATATATATATATATATATATATATATATATATATATTATATATATATATATATATATATTATATATATATATATATATTATATATATATATATATATATTATATATATATATATATATATATATATATATATATATATAATATGAAAACACCGTGAAATACAACATTACAAAATCATCTTAAATCACACTTAAAAGGCTGAAAGCTGCACTAAAAAGAGGATTAAAATATTTTCAAAAAGAAAAGAGGTATGGATGGAAACAATATACCAAAAGATGGCCGGGGGGAGTTGTGACCCCCTCACCCCGGTTAAGCATGCTTTGCGTCGCGACAACACTCCCGGAGAGCCGGTATATTGCAAAAAAGAATACGAATGTATCAAATTGTAAGATGTAAATAGACAACATACACAAACAAATATAAGATATAATTGTCGAGATCCAGCCCTATCGAAATTCATCAACAGTAAATGTTTGAAATATATTTAAAAAGTGTTTGAATAAAGTTTGAAACATGTTCACAAGTATAAATTATCAAAATTACTTAGCTTCTACTTAAAGAAGACCTTAAATATTGACACACAATAGAACAATAATAACAAAGTCTATTTCTAAAACCATATACCTGAATGACAATCAATAGCATATTACATGCAGATGTACATCCAATATTGTTTCATACAAGACGATGCAAATCTTCCATAACGTATTATACAATAGACCCTATTCAAGAGGTCCGGTATCAGTTATCACACGCTTTACCTGTGAAGGGGCGCGGTAGCCCATTGGTTAGCGCGCTGGAGTTGCACTCGGTAGGCCCGGGTTCGATTCCAGCCACTGCCAAAACTGCCGCCGTGTTCATGCGGAGTACGATCACGTTAAACATGTGGGTCCGAAAGTCCTTCCGAGAGGTTGGTGGTAGGGGAAGGAGGGTACGGTCCCTGTGGATGCCTCCCCCACTGGGTTCCGGTCTAATATGGGTGGCACTTCCCGACCGTCCAAACAGTTACCTTACACCTTTCTGGAAGGTCGGACGGTCTGGGTTTCAACAACAACAACGCTTTACCTGTGACAATCCAGTATGTATATTGCCATCAGTTTTATTTAAATATAAACGGTAACTATCGGTTACAGTTATTTTATAAAATTTGTAGATAATGTCACTTAAAAAATACTTGGGAAAACCCTGTGAGATGGTGTTTTGTAGGAAACGATAATCGCATAAATATCGATCTTCCATTTTACTGTTTATTCTTTGACTACGTATTAATTGTCCCAGTATAATATTTCTAAAAACATTTTTGTGCATACATGAGTTCCAGTTTATGATATAATTGATTCACTGGACGGGTCTGGAAGTATTACTGGAAGTCCAGTTAGACTCACTGGACGGGTCTGGAAGTATTACTATGAACGTTCGTACTGCCTCCCTGGTAGAATTTCGACTTGTTCATTCCGGTGCTTCTAGATTAAGCTGTTGAGGTTGATCGTGTACACGTGGTGGAAGAAGAAGTTTTCATGCCGCATGGCAATACAAATTTACTTAATGTATCCTATTTTCATTTTTTGATGCCTGTAGTCTGGGTTGGAGTATTTATAGTAATGAACTATTGCTCTATCTGAAACAGGCATGTTTTTGGGTTAGTTAGAGTTAAATACTCATACCTGAGGAGGAATTTAACTCTGACTAATTATCGAATTTGGGCTGGTGCTGTTCTTTTCTCTTATCGCCATTATGGCCGTGAATTTGCTTCTATGGTGATGTTAATATTACTTAAATCTTTTTTTTTTTTTTATTTATTTTTTTTATTAGTATTACATAATTTTTATTATTACATATTTCAAATATATATATATATATATGTATATATATATATATATATATATATATATATATATATATAATATATGTACATATATATATATATATATATATATATATATATATATATATATATATATATATATAATATATGTACATATATATATATATATATAATATATGTACATATATATATATATATATATATATATATATATATATATATCCAAAAGGAAATGTCCAAATCTGAAAATCAAATATGATACAAGAAATAAGAAAAATATTTGAAAGATATATGGCGTAGCAGTAAAATATAGTGTGCCAATGAGGGTATTCAATGAGTGGAAACATAACATCTTAGTAAGTGCTAAACTTTGGCATAAAAAATACAACCGATCGATAAATAGAATTGGAAATGTAAAACAGGAATTGGAAGAAATACATAAGGACTTCGTAATATCAGATGTTGATAAGGTGATATCTAACTATGCTTTTACATGTAAAAAGTTATATACGGAAAAACTATGCGAATGTTATCTAGATGACAATATGTATAAACGTTTGAATCAGCCAAGAGTAGAGATTATTAGCAGAATAGTTGCTCTATAGAAAAGGATTGGTCAAGATGTAGATGTTATTAAATATCCTTACTTGGTTTTAATTCCTAAACTACATAAAGTGCCCGTAAAATTCAGACCAGTTACCATCGGAAACAAAACTTACTTGACAAAGACTAATAAAATATTATTAAATGTTTTGAAATATGTCCTTTCAATCATAAAAAATCAAGGAGCGCACTTTATACATAATAGTTTGGAATTGGTGAATACCATAGAAAAAATAACAGAAAAGTTACTTTACAGAAGTTACGACTTCTGTGATTTATTTAATAACATTATGATAGAGGACCTATATCAGATCATTATGGATCTTCATCATAAATATAGTTTGCAGAGATTTATTGAGGTGGATAAATATAGGGCACTAGTTGGACTGGTTCTAAATGAAACAGTGCTATACAATGGAGTGGAATTTTATAAACAAATTAGAGGAATACCGATGGGCGGTAATTGTTCATCGGTATTGGCAGATTTATATTTCGACTGTTATGAGAATGGAACTCGTTTGTTGAATGAGTTGTTGTATTTAAGATTCGTTGATGACATTATCGTTGGCATAAAAGATCATAAACACGTATTGGATTTTGGTTTCTATCCGTGTTCACTTAAATTGGTTGAAACACCTATGAATGAAGACGGGAGCCTGAATTATTTGGACGTATGTATTATGTCAAACGAAAATGGGACTTCCTTCTGTATATATGATAAGCGTACAGCCTTCAACTTTGACGTAAACTTTATCACTTCATGGGAAACTTGTTTAAGTAGAGCTGTCTTCCGTAATATAATTGTCAATCAACTTTTAAGAAACAAAAGGTTAAACTCTCAAAGTAGCGACAGAATTCAGCAGGATGAAAGGTATTTGAACGAGGCACGAAAAAAGGGTTATCCGGTTGGATTTCTGAACGTAATTGAGTCATACTTTTACTATAAACTGTAACCGTTGGTTATTTAGATCACGGACATATAAATTTGATGACTTGGTACTATATATATTGGGGATTTGTGTTGTATAAGGCATGATTTCGTTAGGGAGTAACTTGAGGTCTTGTTTGCACAAATTCTAGTGTTGTGTTTGGCTTCAACGATCATGGTCTTTTCGTTTCCAAATAGATCTTCTTAGGTATAATAGCCTAGATGCGGGATGGTACCGGAATCCGGGAGTGTGGCCATGGCGTAAAGCATGCTGAACCGGGGTGAGGGGGTCACACACCCCCTCTGCCAATTTTTGGTACTTTTCTTTTTCTTATTTCTTGTATCATATTTGATTGTCAGATTTGGACATTTCCTTTTGGATATATATATTGTTCCTTGTTGCGAAGCAGCGTGGCGCTTTACTTCATTGTAACTTCGTGTATATGTTTTATGGATTTTGGTTAAAGTTTAAAATAAATAAGTTTTTTTTTTAATGAAATAGATGATTTTAGGATTCGTTATTAAAAATCTGTACTGAAATTTGTAAAAAATTTGATATATATATATATATATATATATATAATATATGTGTGTATGTGTGTGTTTATGTGTGATAATACTCACAATAGATTTAGTGTGCATCTGAATATTAATTTGCTATTATTATCTTTGTTATTTTTACTTCTCTTTTGCCACACTACGTTGCGTAAAACTTCAAAAGCTCTTCTGTTCGTATTGCCCCTCGGACAAAACTGTCAATACTCCTCGTAATGGATTCGCTGTGACACTAATGTTTTCGATTTAACGCCAAGGTTTGGGTGAAAAATTATCCTGTTTAGCTAGAAAGTTAATGATAGGTGTATTGGTTTGCTGAGAGGTAACGAGAATTAAATTACGTCAGTGAAGTTCTGTGCGTATAATTAAATATATTTTTATTTTCTAATACTCGTGAGTAGAGGAAGAATTGTTTGTTACCCATTAACTTTCTAATTCGATATTTGTCTGAAGAGAACGTTTTATGATCTGAGCAAATTTTGAAATTTTTCAAATGAAAAAAAAAAAAACGTCTCACACCGTGTCGATGATATGTAATAATATTTGTAATGTAAGCTTGCAAAAACGTCGGAATAAATACACGTATATCTGTAAAATAATCTGATGTGGGCACCACATGAGTTTCACTACAGACTCAAATTCATTTTCCTTTATTTCTAATAAATTAAATTAAGTTTAATTGCACAAAGTAACACACATAATTATTTCTTCCCGGTCGTCCAATTAGTTGCTCTAAATCCTCTGGATGAGTCGGACGGCCTGGGGTTTCCACACATAATTATTTGAAATTACGTTGATTTTGCACTTTTAATTTCATTTTCGTTTTTAAGTGGTAACTGCACTTATTTCCAAAGGCGTGGTCGTAAAAATGCAAATATACTAAAATATCTCCAGAATAGCTAATTCTAGAGTAATGGGATTGATCTTATCATTTCCATCGTCAAATATTATGTATAAGTTATTTATCTGGAGTGGATACATACGATTGTTGCGGACCATTTCGCAAAAAAAGCAGGATATTTTATCAAGAATCATACTAAAATCTAATCAGTACCAGGTTCACCCACATGTGACCTACCTATAAAATTTTACGAAATCTGGCCAATTAGTTTTCGAGTTAGAGTAAATACATACATTGCACAGGCACATACACAAGCACACACACATGCTCACACACACAGACATACACACACGCAAACACATACACACGCAAACATACGCAAAAATAAATAAATAAAAATAAATAAATTGATTAAAAATAAATAACTAAATATCAAAAAAGTGTCATACGTATTCGGTTCAAAGATATTTAGAAAGAAGATCCTTTTGATGTTGCTAAGATAGGAAATATGTGATTATATATCCGACCGCTAAGGAACATATTTGTGTGATTAGTGTACAAAATTATAAGTTAACATAAAATAAGTAAAAACCTAATTTGAATTAAAAAAACCTTGCCGAGCCGTATCGTTCCGTGACCTGGAGTTTCTCCTACTTTCGCCACTATTCGAACCTTATAATTCCCGTAATAAACGACACACACACACACATGCATCTATTTTTATTTTATAAAGGTTTGAATTGCAAAAATATATTCAAACTACAAATGTTGCTTACCAGTAGAGCAATATAACAATCTGTGGTACGAGTTATTTGTATATTGTATTATATTATAGTGTGTGTGTGGATTGCAATAGATCGATTTATTCCTGTTTCCGAAAAGGCACATATATTTGGAGGACTCACACAGTAGACCAATTAGCCTTTAGTAGATCGATCATTTTATATCCGACCTACCCGAAAGTATATGGTGCCTGTTTGGACGGCAGAGACAGTGCCACCTAATTTAGACCGGAACCCAGTGGGGGCTGCATTCCCAAGAACTGTACCCTCTTTCTCCTACCACCAACGTCACGAGAGCACTTTTAGACCCTCATATTTAACGTCCCCGTACTCTGCGTGGAAACGGGATAATTTGGACAGATGCATTACTTTAGCACATTATTCTCCCCCAAAGCAAAATTGAATCCTGTTACAGATCAAAAAGACGAATTGGACGCGAAAAAACATTGTTAGCATGTATAACATAATAATATGTAACAAGTGTAACACTGTTCTTTGTAGAATTCTCAAACGAATTCATTAGCAATACAGGACATTATTTTAGTCGCTTTCATCAGTAACCACATTTTAAGCGCTCATTAGCACTTTAAAGTGTATTTGTCCTATGACTGGACACTGCAGATAGTTAAGGAATTGTCTTGAATTTGTGCAATGTAATAATCTTCAGCGTAATACAATGGATGTATAATGGTATTTTCATTGCATAAACTTACGAAGTATATCATTCTAATGGACTAATAACTTACAATTTGAAATAACAATATAAGGCACTGCATTTGATACTTCTAATACATTTTAAATTAACACATATTGATATTTAGGTGCTGAATTGCAATTATAAATATAAGTTCTAATTAATGATTCAGAGTGATTATAATGGAGTTAAAATATGGGTACCCCATTAATTAAATTCTAAAATATTTCGACAGTCTAAAAAAATATTTTTTAAATATAAGATGTTACAGAAAATGTTTCTTAATGCAATATTTTCAGGCAAATATTCAATAAATATTCTCCACAATTTATTCTTGCAACAAAATTTACATTTCAAAGTTAACGAGAAAATGTTGGAATATCTTTATAATCCTTAGTCATAGTTTAGTGTATCGACAATTACATGAAATCAACTCAACTCTAAACTGTAAAATATTCACGCACTGATACTGTCTAAAATATACTAGAATCCCATAAGTTTATCTAGATAAAGATCTATTAAGACAACTCCACCCTAGGGAATTGCTTGTTGCAAACTAAACCATGCTTTAGTTCAATCATTTGCAATGAGTGGTATAATGTGGCGATGCCCTTTTCGTCACTCTTGTACTTTCGATTGTATACAGTCATCGAAATAAATGCTCTGGAAATCGTTATAGGTTTATTTGAAAGCTCTTCCGTTTAGATATTCTCCTTTAAAAAGAGTATGTCAATACATCCGTTAATGGGTTTGTTGCGACACTAATGTTTCCATTTGAAGCCCATTGTATGTGTGAAAAGTTATGCCGTTCGGATGGCCGTAAGTTAATGGAACGTATTGATTTTGAGGGATAAATAGGATATTTTGATTTTGCATTAGAATAGTAATTGATTTTTTGGTTTGACATTTCGTTTTGAAAGGATATGAAACGTATATGTACGAACGGCGAAATAAAAAACCACACTATGCTGGAATGTTTACCGCTACAACCGTATATTGAAGATGAAAACATTTTCAGACTACTGTATACTGTAATTTTATTAGGGGATGGGTGGGTAAACTAAATTAATACACTCATTGCCATAAAAATTTGCGCACCAAAACAGAGTTGTCAGAATTGAACGGAATTTTATATATGTGAGTGCAACGTTGATATTAGAAAGTGATTACAAAAGCAAAGCAGGAGGATCATTCCTTACAGAGAAAACGACAAATGAATGGAGGTTCTAGTACCCTGTTGGACCACATCTAGCGTGAATACACTATGCGATACGGGCGGGCATTGAGGCATACAGGTGGTTTTATGGTGCTCTGCATCATCTCATTCCACAGTTGTTGTAAGTGCGCCTCTAGTTTGACCAATCACGTAGGCTGTCCAACATGCCGTTCCAGGTGATCCCAGACATACTCGATCGGTGACAAATCTGTGTATTGGAGAGACCAGGGAAGGGTGGTAATGTGGCAGTGGCATTCCTGTGACACCCTTGCTATGTGCGGCCGAGCATTGTCCTGCTGAAAAATGCCTCCTGGGAGCCCTTCCATACGTGGCAACACATGTTCCTGAAGGATATCATGAACGTACCGCTGGACAGTAATGGTTCCTTGATCAAAAGTAGAGGTGACCTGGTGTATGCGGCGGCACCCCATACCATCTCACCAATTGTGAGAGCGCTGTGCCGGTGTAAAGCAAGGGCAAGATTGAAGCATTCATAAGGGGACTTCCACACACGCCCACAGTTTTCATCACTGCTCAAATTGAATATCAATTCATCCCTGAAGACGACCTGGATCTATTCGGTTGCCGTCCAATCCCGTCGAGCACGACAACACTCCAAACGGAGACGACGGTGAGTGGGTGTAATTAGAAGCACACGTAATGGACGCCGCGATACCAAATGTCCTTCAGTCAGGCACCTTGCAATGGTATGGATAGGCACAGGAGCCCATAGTGAAATTGCTGTCTGTGTCCGTATAGTGGACACTGGTGCTGTTAGTGCTGTGCGTGTGAGTCGGTGATATAACAGTCTTCTCGACTATTAGTCTGCCGAGGGCGTCCGGAGCCTAGCCGCCGTGTATGCACATCTATCTCGTTCACTGGTCCCAACACATCCTCACAGTAAATTTAGAACGACCTAGGTGGCGGGCTACTGGCCAAGCAGACTGCCCTGCTTCCATCATCCCGGTCATTATTCCCCTCCCGAATTCTGACAGTTAATCATATTGTCTTCGATGGTGACGTAATGGCATCCCTAATGAAAAAGCATCCCTCTGCAACAGATTAAGTACAGGCAAAAAGCTTCTGCGTACCTTTTTTTCTGAACCAGTGAGAACGAAGTTTAACGCTCTCTAGTGGCATTACGCACTGCGCAATCACACTGTATTTCTAATCATTTGCATATCTGCCTGACACGTATCTTCATTCCAAGTTTCATTAGGATCCCACAATTACTTCTTGATGCGCAAATTTTTCTGGCAATAAGTATATATATATATATATATATATATATATATATATATATATAAATTGAAAAATTTTAATCGAAAATTACGCATAAACTACTGTATGTACAAAAAAACTCATCACTAGCATATCTGTTACAAATGAGTAACTATAGACCAAGACTAAGGATAAAGATAGAAGATAACATATCCCTACAATGGTAAAGGGGGATGAGAAGAATATTAGGATACAAAATTCACAAGTAAAAGTATATAAATATAAATGAAAATAAAAATAAAACGCGGCAAAAATGAGAAAAGGCAATAATAATTAGCTCAAGATAAAAGATTAAGACATAGAGAACAATCAATTGAAACTACACAAAAATGGCGGTTAGTTCGAAATTGCATTCTCATCAGGACAGCCATACAATTCGAATTAAAAACTGATATATATATATATATATATATATATATATTATATATTATACTTATATATTATACTTATATATTATACTTATAACTTATATATTATACTTATAAAACTTCTATATTAACCTATGTATATATATATATATATACAGGTTGGCCATAATTAAAGTAGTGATATTTAGAGCCCGATAGTAAGAAAGCTGTTGGACCAAACTCAACCAGTGCAGTAAATATGTAAATATTATTTAGACCATGGGGTATTGATTTTTAAAAGAAAAAAATAGTTCGAAAAAGTTAACATTTTACATGTCTTTTGATATTGACATCGCATTTTACATTCACATTTGCACTTACATTTTATCAAACATTTTCACAATCATGTATCTCATGCGCAGTAGTGCGGTATAGTAAATATACTGATTTTCACGGTGAAAAGAGGCGGTAATCCAAAACGTTATGCAAATTTTAGTCTTCTCACGCTGACGGCATTAGTACGTACTACTAGTTTTGAGGATATGAGGGAAGAGGAAAGTATGTATCGGAATCAATGATGCGCTACATTTTTACGATCGTACTTTGGTGTTAAAAGTTTGCCATGCTAACATTACGTGATTGTGTTTTGCTAGTAAAACTTTACTACCAAACAAGTGAAAATGCTTCTGCTGTCCTTCGAAAATATCGGAGGTTAAAGGGCCTAAAGGAAGGTCCAATGACTATCACAGTATTTCAAAAAATGGTTTTGTGATTTGAAAATTCTCGAACTTTGCAAGTATTACCAGGACAAGGGCATACACCTATAAGGAGTGAAGAATTTCATACAGTTGCAACTGCCATAGAGGATCCAACAGCCGCATCTTGCAGTGCTCGGAGAATATCCAAGCAACTGGATATGCCTATTCTATGGTATGTAAAATCATGCGCAAATTGCTAAAATATTACCCCTACAAAATCAGTCACACACAACAGTTGCTTCAAGGAGATGTAGAAGCTCGCTTGGATTTTTCTTTGACGTTCCTAGCTCGCATGGAAATCGATGAATCATGGACTTGGGAAAACTTGTGGAGTGATGAAACGTATTTTCATCTGAATCAAAGCATCTGAGAATCCTCATGAGTTTCAGGAGATCCCTTTGCACTCTCCGAAAGTAGCAGTTTGGTGTGGCTTTGCTGCAGCTTTCATCATAGGTCCGTATTTTTTCGAGGAAAACACATCAATTGGTCCAAAGCCTTGTTCCGGCAATGTGTTGAATCTACGATATTTATGCAGGATGGAGGGCCTCCTCATATTGGATTGCGCGTACAGGAAGTCCTACGAAAGCATTTTGCAAAAACGGAATAATTAGTAGAGGGCTTCCTATGATGTCGTCAGCCCGTTTGCCTGATCTGACCCCTTGTGACATTTGGTTCTGGGGTCATATAAAGCGCTTGGTATACCAAGGGAATATGGATGATTTAGTCGCTTTTGAAGGACAGGATACCACTGGAGATACATCAATGGAGATGAGCTGCATTCTGCAGAAGAGAATGCTGTTCAGAGAATGCACTTTTTGGAACATATGCAAGGGTATATTGAAAGACACTTGTAAATGACGCCAATATAAAAATGAATGTCATACGTATGTAAATGTAAGTTGCAAATGTAAATATAAAATAGACTAAATACGTATAAAATATAAATGTGATGTCCTTTTTAAAATGAATGTAACATACTAACTTTATGTACATCCAATGCCTATTTTACTCCAAAATGGACCACACAGCGCCACTCTGGCCCGCGGTGGCAAATTTCAGAACTATTTTTTTTTCTTTTAAAAATCAGTACCCCATGATCGAAAAAGTATTTACTACAAATTTGGCTGAGTTTGGCACAACGATTTCTCACTATCGAGCTCTAAACACATCTACTTTAATTATGACCACCCTGTATATATATATATATATATATATATATATATATATATATATATTATATCTGACGAACTTTTACATTTAAGTTAATCTATAAACTTGCCTGGCGTCTCATATATAATTATTTGAATACGTATATTTTCATCCATTCTGTTCAAGCCGCATCGACCATTAAGGATCTTTGAAATACCAAAGTTCATATAACCTCTTGATTTTGTTTAAAATAAATAAAATATCTCGTGTTTATGCACCAGTATTACATCAATGAGTTTGTTAATGGATTGAGTTGCAACAACCATAACATTTTAAATATGAATGTTTTCCCATTCATTGGAAATATGAGGTTATTAAAATATCGAAATTGTAATCACGATATATGAAAGACTAAGAGTTTAATCTGAAATACAATTATATATACTTGTAGTTATTTCAAGGAGCTAAAACTTCCTGTCTATTGTTCATAGCTATCACATTTAGTTTTTGAGATATTAGCATAACAAGCTTAGAAAACGGAAAAATTTCAATTTTTTTCACTTGACGAAACGAAAACGAAAGAGCATTACTGAAAAACTGAAAATGAATTTCTAAATGAATTTGAACCTGTACATTTTACTTCCATTTGATGCTTAAAAATGTACAGATAAAATAAATGATTTTTGTATATTCAAATATATTAATATATTTTTGAAACCCTTGTGTTTTTCAAAACCATGTTTGTTATCATATTGCAGTTATGAAATATATGTGATAAGTTAAGTGCAGTTATGGTACGGAGTTAGATATCAAATAAATTACATAAAAAATAAACATATATTTTTTAACTTCGGAACATGTACATTTGAATTTTCCAGAAGAAATAAATAAAAATATTTATTCATTCTGAAAATAAAAGTAGAAATTCCGAAATTTTCTTTTACCAATAGTTTGCATTCGAATAGAGAGGAAAAAACATTGAAATATTCAAGTATACATAGAATAAAATCTGATATAAAAATAGGAATTTTATTCGGCTACGGTAACATTTTGAAACACAAACATGAATCCTAAAGGACTCTAGAGTAACGAAGCTCAACGGGAATAAGGACGTTCTTAGAAGTTTTTCCCAAATGCATTTATACAGAAATCTAGTTTTAGTATTTTCGAATATTCTAAACATTTTTTTCATTATATTATAAAATTAATTATAACTTTTCTGAAGGATAATTTTAATTATGTCATTTAAATGCACTGTCTCATTAAAATTTGTTTTATTTAAAGAAATAACTAGTTTTATGTAAGTTAGGTTTATTACTTACTTATTAGTTAGGTTTATTACTTATTTACTAGTTACTTTCCTTACATACATAATGTATAAGGAAATTATTGTGACGGGGTCGAAAATTCGAATTCCAATTTTCGACGGGACAGCACGTTTCGAGCATCCCTGATCACGAATCAAACATTTTTGAAGAGATGTCTGTGTGTGTATGTGTGTGAAAGTATGTGTGTGTGTGGAGACCGATCGAATGGACCGATTCGAACGAAATTTGGTACAACTATCACGATCCGTAAACACTGGAAGCCTATTCTTTTTATACGCAATCGAATGTTCAGAACCCCCATAAATTTTCGAGTGAAATATTGAAAAAATCGTAAAAAAATCAAAACCGCTAATAAAGTTACGCAAATAGACATTTATGTAATTTTTCATTAGAAAGCGATTGACATAAATTTTAGAGCGCTAACATGAACCGTTCTCGAGATATTGCACATTTTTCAAAAAAATTATCAAAAAGTTATATAAAATAAAAAAATATATATTTCATATTGAGAAACATGTTCACTTTTCATATGTAATACCATGCGATAAATTTGTCATTATTCTCGTGGATCTAGCTCGTTCCATTCATGAAAAAAGATACTTTGAGAAATACTTTTGTATTTGAACGACAATAGTCATTTATCTGCTGTAGGAATAACTCATTTCTCCGTCCATAACGCTTGGCGAGATTTTGACTACGAATTTGGCGGAATGTCGCAAACTTGGCGACATAATTAATTGCTGCCAAATTAACAAAAACCTCGCCAAATTGATAAAAACGACGCTAAATCAATGAAAATGACGACTAATTGAAGAAAATTCAATATCTTGGAAAGACTATAAGTATCTACTGTAAGAATAACATTTTTTTAACTGTAAAAGTTGTAAATTCATTGCATTATATAAGGAAAGTCATGTGTTGCCCACAACAGATTTTTAGGTTTATTACATATTTTTGGTCTTAATCTTTGTTTACAGACATTTTTATGATGCTTAAGGTAACAAATGTCCTGCGCCATCTTATGTTATTTTTGTAACAAATGATAGAAATGTACACAGTGTAATTTATCTACCAAAATATTTTATACTGATTGATTTCAGCTGATGGAGGTTTAATAATTTAGCTATCCCAAATGATATTGCATACTCTGATATTATTTAATTTTTAGCTAAAGTAAAGTCGATTGAATGTATCTAGGACATTTGAATGAATTTTTGTTGGTAAATAGGAGATATATTTTACCCAGAAAAATGCAGATGCACACTTTCAATGCTACCTAAATACCATGAAGAGAGAAATATTATGTTTTACATTTATTCGTATGATTCCAGACTGTTAGGCGAAATCTCAACTTGTGATATCCAAAACCATTGTAAATTATTCCTCTGTAGTATATAAATACATTAAGTGTTTTTAATTTAATATAATGGGTGAATAACACCTATCTAGATTTATGTAATAACTTTAACAAGTAGTTTAGATGAACAGCTGTTTGTATCTATTATAGAAATAAATAATACGTAAATAATATTCCATGAATTGAAGTTGTAAAAGTTGCAGTTAAGGTATAATAATACACTCATTCATATGTTAAAAGGGTTTCTTACATTTGTATTCCATCTTAACATGCTATAAATAATTTACGTTCATAAATTTAAAGGCAAATCTATTATATAATTTTAATCATTAAACACTAAAAATACCATGACATATTTATTTACGCTCACATATATTAATACCATATACATAATACTTTGACGACTTTATTACTATATAAAACTACCCAAGAGTTTAAAGCTACGAGTGTGATTTTATATGGGATTACAGACATTTTTACATAACTCGTTTCATTCAGAATAGAACACCGGCGGTTATTATTCATAACTTTGCAGACTTTGAAAACACGCCACATATCAGTTTATTATAGCAAAACTTATTTAGAGAAGAGGTAAAAAATAGAACTATTAATAAAAATAATCCTTATCGGTAGTGTTTCTTTTAAAACTAAAATATATCTTTTATTTAAAAATAATATTTCCCACTGTACCTACATAGAATCATAGTTTACAAATATTTTTTTAAAAGAAAAAGTGCTGTTCAAATTTATTGTTTCATAAATAAAAATACCTATTCCGGCATCAAGGCTTTATTTTTCTATCCAGTAAAGCATAAATTTCGCAATCCTTTTATCGTCTTAAACAGCATCTGCTAAGACTTAACCTGCATAGTTCTCCCCTTTTATCATATAATCTATTTGGCGATATGTCGAGAGTTTTATTTATTTTTATTTTTAGCTTATATTTTGATCTAATTTACCCAGTGAAGATCCTTTTTTTATTTTTAGTTTCCTTTAAACATAATTTTAGATTGATTTTAGACATTGAATTTGTTTTGTACATTTATTTAAAAGAGAAATAAGTTTGTCATTTGAATATATTTATGCATTTTTAATTATTTTTTATTGATTAAGAAATATAATCCTTGAGTACTCTAAAGTGAATGTACTTCAATACAACGGGTCATTTTAGAATTATCATAAATATTCGGTAAACATGTTTATACCATTCACCACCTGCTATGTATCTTCTTTTTTGACTGTTTAAGGAGTAATGTACGTCTCTGTGTCTGTATAATGTCTGTATAGTGTTTGTGGTCGATTTCGCGTGTACACGATAGCAGACAGAAATATTAATGGATTTTCATGAAAATTTGCATTCGACTTTGCTCACAAAAGATCTGGAACTTAATATATACTTTCTTTAATTCGAGCGAGAACTTCGAAATTTTATATTCTAAATATGGAAGCATAGGACTAAATTTGACATAATAACGCATAAAAGGTTTATTTGTGGCTCAATATTGGAGACTTAATACTTTGAAACATTGTTGTGAAAAATAGCCGTGATACAATTCCTTTTGTTTGTGATTTTATTAGCCTTCCTTCTTTTGTTCAAGACACCTCTGCAGGCTACATTTTCAAATATAGTATCAATAGAAAGATTTTTTTCAAGCCCTTTAAAATGAAGTATAACACGCTATAGTTATATTAATTTAAACCCACAATGTCGATTTTTCGAATTTTTTCTTGTAAAATTTTATAAAAAATTAATTCTGGTATACAAAAGTCGAGTTAAGTCACCCTCGTTAATTTTCATTGCTAGATATGCAATGATTTGTTAAAGAGAATCAAGTTGCATTGACTTAACCCCTTTTGTTATTGACATACATACTCAAAACTTGCGTAATAAACAAAACTTTATATGCAAAATTTTGATTGTGATATTATATCATATGTTATGTATGTTTCCGGGAAGAATCTGCAAAATCATCCCTATGTGAAAATTATTTTAACAGAAAAGAAACATAAACTAATGCAAAATTTCATTTACTAAAATTCGAACTTTCAGAAATGTTTATACCCTTTTAATGTGCATTCACGATGTGAAACAGATGCAAATTATGATGGTCTCATATCTACGAATATTTTTATTGTTTTTGCTGAATTGCTAATATCCTTATGAAACTGTTGAAAATCTTAATAAGACCCTTAAAATACTTATTTGTATACATTTTAACAACTTTAAATTCATAATTCCTTTCTAAGTTACACTTAACTTAGTGTGATATACCTAATTTCCCAGATTCTAATTAAAACTAATGGTGAAACTACATATTTTACATAATGTGAATGCCAATTAAGACTGCTAAAGTTTGTCATTATATGAGTAAAAGCATAAAAGAGTTTTGCATGATTATTTTTAACGGCTTTTGTAAGATCAATATTTGAGCTACATAAAATAAAAATAAATTCAATAAGTATCTTTCAATAAATAAATTAAGCATGCTGTACTATTTCAAATTTTAAAAAAGTCCTCTTAAATCCATAATTCAGATGGGGCTCAATAATATTCATTGACGCTAAGTGTCAACAATTATGCAACATCAACAAAATTTAATTACATGCCATAAACCATTTTATATAATCTTTTAAAGAACGGTCTTCAAAAGACTTCAACAATCGCAAAAGGATTTAACTAATACTCGATACAGAAAAATAACTAACCATAAGATATCAATTAAATATGCATAACGCCAATTACACAAAAAGGCTTGGCAACGAAGTTATTGCTGTATTGCTAATATCGTTCGGCATTTCGCGTTGTAAATTAAGGCTTAATACCTTTTAGTACCTAGTGTTAAGTGCACTTCATTAGTTTGAAACATAATTAACTTTATGAAAAGACTTAAACTGCGAAATATCATTTAAACTGGGTTAGTAATACCCGGAGTTTATGGCAATTTATTTGGTTAAAATTCGAGATCAACTGTAGAGAATTTCCTGAATAAATTCCAAATACGTTTTAAATGGAGTGTGTTTTTATTTCAGTTAAGGGATTCTTTAGATATCTATAAGTAATATTGAATTGTAAGTGTATATTTCTGTAGAATAATACTACGTGTGTAGACGTATGATGATTTTATAAGCTCAGCCTATTACATTATTTACGCTAACCTTAATGCATTTGTAACATATTTACTGAACAAATGCCATACATATTTCCCGACAACTTTAATGCTTTAAATTTACATATACAAGTATAACTTGCATTACAGTTTTTATCTTTTAGGGTGCCAAACATCTCTAATTCTTGTATTGAAAATATTTGATATATAACTACCACTAAATGATTTATAGGTTGTATGTAATAATGTTAATATGCAAAATCTAGACATATCTACATCACCAGCAAAGTATTGCTCTTTTCTAACGTCTAGTCAAACGCCAATGGAAATTGCTATTGGAGCTAACAACGAAGACTCGCCCACTTGTGGGCGGTCCAACTAAAAACTCTCTGAAGAAAGCTGTGAGCACAAAGTGACAACACAAGAGTCCAACAGCTCGAAGGTTAAAGCGCCTGGCGCTAGGGAGTTCATGTATTGCAAATTCCTCGATCTAGACATATCTGCCCAAGTAATGTTATATTTACGCGTATTCATATATACCGAAAATTAAAGTACAAGTCATCTCATGTCGAATCGCCAGTCGTCCTAACTTCTACTAAAGCCAAGGTAGCTTATAAATTAACAATCATATTCTATTTGAGTTCTGCGAGGGCAAAAGTTTCATCTAAATCGATTATGCATTTTAGAAGATACTTAGATCGAGAACATATATTCAAATTGATTTTTATATATAAACGCCGTGCATATAATTTTAGCCGTATTTCAGATAATTTTAGCCGTAAATCTGACCATCATAAAACTAAGGGAGCCAATAGTATAGTATACAAAGGTATAGTATACAGAGGTATAATATACAAAGGGGATTAAATGGTATATGATATAGAGGATTTGGGGATAGTTGACCTTTCCGTGCTTCGTTCTTGAAAGTTTGTTTAAATTAAATGGGTCATTTTCCAATATATTTTTTCCCGGAGGGTGAATTTTTCTAAAATATAGGGATTTGAATTTTTGTAGACTCCCTTAAGAAAAATAAGTTCAATAAGAAATAAAAGTTTGGCTAAATAGAAATTTGTATAAAGAAAAAACCCGGCACATTTATCTGCAATATCCATGAAGATATGCATAATAGAAGTAACTTAAAAACCACTAAACTAAGGAAAATTGGAATGGGATTTTCCCTCTATTCGATGACTTTCCCTTGATTGTTTTTCGTGCTCTAGGGGCTGCATCCAAATTGTAACCGGACAAAGCATAAAGCGTATGTGGTAAATATTGCTTGCAGCTGACACTGTGTTTGTGGGGGAAAATTCTCAATTTCTAATAACCATCGAATACTGTCTTTAGTTATTATACAGCGCAATTTTTAAATGAAAGTTTTGTGCTTAAGGACCTATCTCTATGAAATTTTATACCCGCGATTTTTCTGAAAATTGACCTCCCCATTGAAAAAGAAATTACATAAAATAATTTCGTGTTTCATTTAAACAAACTTATAAATTTTAAATAAGTCTCTAAAACCAATTGCCAAAAAATTGTCCAAAAACGCCGGTGTTTGACTGGTGTACGGCATTCCATATTTAGTGACACATCCGTTACATAATTTCGTTTCATTCTTGTCACATTTATTTCAAAATTTACTCCGTTTTCTACGTCCTAAGATGTTTCACATCAAAAATGCGAAAATCCGTTGAGCCATTTTCGAGACATAAACTGTCATGTTACGTATATGGAAACAGACATTTAATTCTAGTTAGACCTCACTTTGCTGTAGGTTGATAAAACTTACATCAAAACATTTCTTGAACTCATTCTCA
This sequence comes from Amaurobius ferox, assembly GCA_951213105.1. Classification (NCBI taxonomy): domain Eukaryota; kingdom Metazoa; phylum Arthropoda; class Arachnida; order Araneae; family Amaurobiidae; genus Amaurobius; species Amaurobius ferox. The sequence continues at coordinate 145,628,327 of OX578134.1, read as the reverse complement.
TTGCCTTCAAAATATTCATCAAAATATATTGCGTTGTTGTGGATATATTTAACATAGAATGATACATCAAAATTGTCGTTTTATAAATGTGACAAGCTTAACTTCGAATAAAAAAAATAAAGTTACTGAAATTCAATAACTTAGTAAATATGTATTAATTAATTATATTGAAAGTAATTTATGACACAACTTTAAAAAAAGTAGTTAATGCCATAATCAATATCAGACTTCATAATATATTCAGGGACATTAAATATTGACAACTCCGAATATATTCACAAAATTTAATTACATGTCATAAACAGTTACAAACAATCTTCTACCGTACAGCTCTCAAACTTTGATAATATTCCGTAGATTTAATGGACATTTGGGGCATAAAACTATCTAATCTCTAAATATCAATTAAATATGCATGAAGCCAAATATGGAAAAATGCAGAAACGAAGGCAATGCTGAAATTGGTGGGGATTCTAAGTTGGAAATTGAGACGTTATGCATTTTAATGTGTAGTGTCTAAATTGTGTTCCATCAGTTTGTATTATGATTAGGTTTGTTAAAAATTTGAACAGCAAAATCTCATTTAACTTCATTAAGTAATGTTTGGCGTAAATGGTAAGTCACAAAGTTATATAACATTAAATACTTAAAAATATATGGCGATAAAAATCGAATAGATAGCAATATGACTTCAATGAAAGGTTAGTTAAAAATGCAGAATCCTATGACACAAGTATGATTTGGAGAAATGCATTTTTGGCGCATCAGAAATGAGCCAGGAAAATGCAACTCAACACTGAACATGTGTTCATTATATGATTATCTTACATAATAAAAGAAGTGCGTGTGAAATATTTTGAAATATATCTAAGCGTCGTATGGCCATGAAATTTGGTGCCCAGTTACATGAAGTCCCGAAAATGCGCACCTATACGCTTTTTTTCTAACTAGTTGTTCAGATAATTTATAGGTTTGTATATATATATATATATATAATCATATTGTACATATATAAAATTTAGTTTCAGGATTTCAATATCGAATTCTATAATAGTGCAGCGAATGCTATGCTTCTTGACATTATGGATAGCTTAATGTTTTTGTAGAGAGCTAATATAGATCTATCTTGTTTTTAGATTTGTGCTCGAGGCAACATATAATGTTAAAATAAAGGGGAAAATCTGTTACCAAAGGAGTAGACCCACATATAGTGACACTGTAATTAATTGTATACAAATGTGCAGCTGTCTAGAACTTAGACCCCAGGGGAAAAACGCCTTAGACACTAAAAAGCTTTGATTCGGACTTTCAATCAATAAACTATACGAATACTGAGCTTGGTGCCAACGAATGATGGTGTAGAGTTGGCTAAACCAACATTGCAGCCCAAAAGCGTGACCAACTGAAGTTATTTCAAGGTGTAAAGAGTGTTTTTACATTCTTCTTTCTTAAATGCTTTTGTTAAAGAGGTGCTACACAACTCTCTGACCTTAGCAACCCAATATCCCTCACCAATATCTGCTGTGATTACTTCGACTGATGACTTCAACTGAGTTGTCAAGTTTGTACTTGGTCGTGGCTGGTTGTGTGTTAGTTGATCTCCGCACCACGTGCTATGCCTGGACCGCGTGTAGCGGTATCGCTACATACTTTTAAGAAACTATTTGGTAATGATAAGCTAGTTTTGGACTGCAAGAAGTACAAAGCCAAGCTTGGGACTTTTACTAAGCCTACAGTTAAAATGTATTTAATGACGAGAGGCAGAGATATACATTTAACGAGTCCCTGACTAAAAACATGAATTATGATGAACTCAAAAGTCTGGAGGAAAACAGCCTGGATCAGCGCTCAGATGAATTACATAACCAGATACGGGCAAGAGTTGCCCACCTTGAATTAGCAATCTTTCCAGTCAAGAAATGAAAGGGCTAGAGGGGCTTACTTAAGAACAGCTGCTGGCCATTATACAGGGCCACCCGAATGATCTAGCGGACGAGTTGTTTGAACGAGAGTTGAAAAATTTCAGCTTTCAAGGAAGCCAACAGATATGAACACTTCTCCTAGTGAGCCTCTCATGAGTTCCTCTCATTCAAATATTCCTTTTCCTGCGTTTTCAGACTCGAATTTGGCAACCAGATCCCAGCTTCGAATTTTGTCGCCAATATGGCATCCTCAACCTCTTTTGCAAATCCTAATAATCAAGCATCTATTGAATTCAACACTACCAGTAGATACACCCCCTAACTGATGAGGAATGCTTTCAACTTATTCAAAATATACATGCTGCTCGAAGGAAGGAAGTCTTGCCCCCCACCCACATTAGCACGGTCAAGCCCACGCTTTAACCAATGGTTCCAGCGCCAGATGCGCAAAATGTAAACTCTACCCCTAAAGAAAAACCGCCACCCCCTTTTTAATTTCCCAAAGACACCTGGTACGAATATATTTCAAATTTAAAAACTCTTATCATTCCCTTCAGGGCAACCTGAGAGGAATGCTATTCAAAATTACTGTCAAAACTACAGATCATATGAGTATTCATCTCGACTAATCAAACTAATCGAATATAAAATTTCCTACTGAACTTTTCTGCATGAATGCATTCCATTCCTCCTTAAATGAACAAAAAACACTAAAATGTGTTATTAGAAGCCTCCCTATTCCCACTGATGTTAATTAAAAAAAAACTGATCTAAATAACTTACATGTTGATGTCCTAAACATAACCAAATTCTGTAAAGGTCCCAAAACTAACAAAATTCTGATGCCACTGTTTTATTTCCAAGAACTAATACATTCGAAAACCTAGCCATTTTTTAATTTAATGTATTTTTAGGAGTTCAGATAAAAATTGAAAAATACAGAGGAAGAAAGCAGACATTCCAGTGTTTTTTCTGCCAGACTTTTAAACATAGCGCCCTAGCCTATTATCTCTCCCCCATAAATGCGTAAAATACTCTGACCCTCACAAAACTATGGAATGCATTAAAGTTCCTTGCACCTGTGCAAATTGCTGAGGTGCACACCCAGCCAGTTATAAAGGCTACCCTAAATTCCCAAAATGTAAACTCAGACTCTCCAATGTAAATAATCAACATTTTAATAAATCTAATTCTAATTATACTTATAAAAACCAGTCTTACTCCATTATTAACTTCAAAACCTGATGATTTTCCAGAGCTCCCCGCTTTGGTTCTCTTCTTTAGGTCCCAAAATCCTAAAGAAGAGAACCAAAATAATAGGAGTGAATCAACATTTTCTTGGTTTTTGAAGCTAGATATTCCCGCAGAATAATACTAAAATGATTAACCAACATTTTGCCCGAACTGAAAGCAGCTGAAACCGACATCGACAGAATCCACATCTTGTACTCTAGCCTCTATGAGACATAAGTGCAGGAGTAAATTCACGTATCCTGATTGGCTCAACAGCCTAGCCCAGAATCCTCTGACTAGTACAGAATCCCAACATTATAAAAAACGCATACTTCATGAATTCAAGGCCAGTGCTTCACGCAGCATAGTTAGACCCAACCCACTTAGACTTCTTCCTTTTATTTCTCGAGGAATTTTACTTCTTATTCCAACTTCTGCGACACGACGGGTCTGTATTATGATACGTCACAATTCGGATCCGAGAGCATGGCCTGCATTTTGAAATTTCTCTTCTTTAATACATCTTTTAAACCACTTTTTCCCAGCCGTCCCTTAGATCGGCGTGTAATGGCAAAGTTTCATGATTGTCCTGTGAACTGGGGGAGCGAATTCTTCTTGATTTCTTAACTTCTATGATGTGTGATTTAAAAATATATATTCTGTGTTCTGTGAATCCATGCTTAGATACACCATGAGCTGAAACAAAGTGGAAATAGTATATGCCATTATTGACCATTAACAGAAACTAAGACTTCAAAAAACAAGTAATGCTTCCAACTAACATATGGAAAACGGGATGAATGTGTTGAATTGTCATTCAATTTTTTTTTCATAATGATTTTTATTATTTGTGTATCGAACAATAGATGCATGTATCGAGTATGTAGCATGTATCGAGACTATGTAATTATAAAAAATATCAATTATTATACATGTTATAAAATATTCCATAGAATTTTAGTATTAAAACTAGTATATTCGCTAAACGTGAAATAACATAATTTATGAACAATCAGAACAATACACACTACAGTACATTTTTTCCACAGTATATTAATTCTTCCACAATTTGCAATTAATTTTCTTTCGTGTACCAAAAATAATAAATAGCAATAGTCAGAACGAATAGGAAAACAATGTTGCACAACAAAAACACAATAAATATTATATTTTCTATGGTTTCTCTCCCACTGCGACTCCCAAACTGACAAGGGTAGGTTTATTAATAATAATAATGACAAAAGGCTTCAACGTTTATTGCTTCATTGGACAAGGAAATGGGATTATGTTTACTTTTGCTCGTAGGTAGCTGTTATATTTTCCAGACGTTTATTATACACATTTGTATTTTAAGGTGTACATATAACTGTAAATGACAGAATGAGTGTCAATAGAATCAAAAGAAAACTCTATTGAATAAAAATACATTAAAAAACTGAAAATAAAATCTGTACAATATGTCAGCTCGTGGATTTTATATTTTCAGTTTTTCAAATATTTTCATTCGTGGCAATCAAATTTGCAATCTATGTTTTTACAAACATTTTTGAAGCATCTATTTCTCAGGATCTATTATGGATAGAGCTAATATTTTGATTGATGTAATTTCAGCATGAGATATCAAAAGAGGACGATGATTTCATTAAGGATTTCCTTTTCCGGTTACTTATAATTTTCCAGTTCAATAATTTTTATTTTCCATGAATCATTTATTTGTCAATATTGGCAATAAATAGAGTTTAGATAAAAACTAATGTGGATTTAGCTTCAAATTCTGGTTTACACTGTTTTGTTTTAATGTGTTGTTTATACCTGTATGTCACAGAAAATATGGAACATGTTTTGAAATATTAATTAACTAAGTGTGCATCAAATAAAATTCTTGACGTGTAAATGTAAACAGCTGCAATAATACATTTTTGAAGAATTAATTGTGAAATTGACAATGAACCTAACTTTGATTTGACAAATGCATACCTTTATTAACTACAATTTTCTAGAGTATGCTCTCATCTAAGTCTTTATTGCCTCCATTATTTGTCTTCAATTCTCTCCATATCTTAATTTTTATAAAAATATTTTAATAGAAATAAAAAAAGAGCAATATATATATTTCTAAATTTAGTTAATCGTAACATTAACGTAAAGTTACCGAATAATTAACTTCATAAAGTAAATACCAGAAACCATATACAGCACCTTGTTTGTGTACTTAATGTATTATGATCCCTGAGCATGTTAAAATTTCATAATAAACAATTAGCAAATTTTCTGTATATTCTTGAACTAAAAATATTAGGAATTGAAGTAAGCATTGATTTTGAAATATATATGTGTCCTCACAATATATAGTTTATGCCTAAATATCTCTGGAATACTCATTTACACTTTTGCAAAAGCACATTGTGAGACCAGGAGGCAATTATGCAGTTTTGGTATTTACGATTATTTACGACAAAACAAAGCGCATACTTGTAGGCGCTGTCTTATGACAGTCTTGGGCCGGAAGGTCATGACACCAATAAGTTCACGTCACATAAATTGCAGGTGTGGTTGGTGCAAAGATCTCTTAGGGAGTCTAGGCTTAAACCAAACATCATTGGAAAAAAAAATTGCCAATGATGCAATGATGCTACATCGCACTGAGGAGCAACCAATGAGAGAATGGAGGGCATATTTGGCAATAAGACAAAATTATATGGAAACAAGGAGGTAATCCAATGAATATTTAGAATGGCAATCCAAACGTGATGAGAGAGAGTCGTGATTATATAATAATGATTATCCAAAAGTAATGAGAGAGAGTCGTGATCAATAATGATTGTCCAGAAACGTTGAGATATTCAACAAAAATGATTATCCAAAAGAGATTAATGATAGTCGTGATTGTGTAAAAATGATTATCCACAAGCTTTGAGATATTCAACAAGAATGCTAATCCAAACGCGATGAGAGACAGTTGTGATTCAATGATTGTCCAGAAGACATAGAGAGAGCAGTCGTGGAATTCAAGTACATAAGCATGTTCATAAGCATAATGATTATTCAAAAATTCAGAGTCGTGTTTTCAAGCAGTGTAGTGGCTATTTTGAGTAGTGGGAATGTGTTAGAAAAGGGAAAGTTGACTACATATGTCAGAAAAGTGAAGCGGCAGATATTCCAAGCATATTTAGCAACAGACCCAAAAACATAGGTATGAGCCAGTCTAAGCATATTGTGGCGATTGAGCGTCGCCGGGCCCCGAACCAGGGACCCCTTGCTTCGTAGACCGACATTATAATCACTGAGCAAAAGCTAGCTTCACCTCTGTTCTTATAATTCGGGTACAGGTTCCAAGCATCTTTGGTGAGATGTCTTTGCTGCCGCACACGGCATATTTGGCACTGATGAAGCTTGAGTAGTCGAAATACATTAGGTTTGTTGATTTTGGAATAATATTCAAAGATCTGGTCTCACACAGTGCATTAAGCGTTTATTAAAATTAATGTAATTTTAATCATAGCAATAATATATGTGAATAAATAATATTTATTTTACAAGTTAAAAATGTGGAATTTATTTTACAGTGTTTTAATTAATGATCATATTCTAGGAATTCCTGCAAAGAGGTAATGATGAGTTATTGCGGCCACGATACAATGTGCGAACTATATGATTCACGATCACTATTAATTAAGATTAATAATTTAATCCAAAAAAATAATTACGGTTATAGAGAAATTAAACTCCAATTTAATGTTTATTAAGCACCACACACACTCCACACTTTTCCAATATAGCTTTTTCACGGCGCATTAGAAAAATACATTAAAACATTGCAATTCCGAAACTTCCGAATATAGTTAAAGTAAACTAGTTGAAAGCTACCGTGGTGCTCAAGCACATTGCATCACACGTATATTTTCATGATTTTGATGTAGAAAAGGCCAGTAACACATTTAAAGTGATATATAAAGTTCTTAATTTGACTTGTATATTTAAAGACTGTAGACATTTGATTCGTTTTCTGTAATATATAGATAATATCGTTTAAATATCATTAAAGTTTTATTTCCAATATTTCCAACATCACATTTCCAGTATATCATTTCCAACTTAACATTTTAAATAATATAAACACTATGTAATGTTTAATGTTGTAGGATATAATCGTTATCGCTAACAAAATATTTGTTAAAGAAATAAAGTGATTACTAGTGTTTTTTTTTTCTCAAAAGCAGGTGGAAGGTCATCGACTTGAGATCTAATTGAGTAGTTTGTTGATGAGTAAACAAAAGACAGCTGTTCGGGACAAGAATGTGATATTAGTGTATTTCCAATGGTTTTTCTGTAAATTCCCTTTTGTTAGATTTAAGAAATTTATATTTTGTTCATTATTGAGTATCAATTACATTGAAGGAGAATGAGTATATTTATAGGATTTTTAAAATTTAAATATATTTTCACTATTACGGAGAAGTATTTAATGATTTTTATATAGTACTAGCATACATATCTGACGTTTCTCAAGCTTTAAAATATGTACACATGTCAGTAGTATTCTAAAATATATTTTTCTTAAAAATTATATTGAACTACTTTAATTTTTCCCCTAAAAATTACATTAATAAATTTTGTTCTCGTTATACAAAATTATCTGAACATACAGGTAGGAAAAAAAGATTCCTGTGCCCTTTTGTAAACACATTTACAAAACAATATGGTTTTGTAAATTTAACAAAAATACTTAACAATAAGTTTGGTAAATATTTATCACGAGTAAAGTGATGACCCTAAAATTGTGGAATACATATAAGCATATTTTTGGCTTGTTTCAGTAATTGGTATAATTCAATAAAAAATATATGTTTCGAAAAAAATTGTCAAAATAAAATAGATGACGCAAAAATGAAAATATCAATAATTTGTGCCATCTTTGGCATAATAAGTACATGGCATCCTCCTATAAAATGCAATGATACTTCTTTCACAGTGAAAACATGATATGTATGATACACATCACATCGCTTTTAACGTTGACTTGTACATTTGCTACTTTACCGAATAACAACATGCAGAACTATTTCGATGCACCCATTTAGCTTGTATTTACGAAATTCTAAATTGGCAATGCTATATTGATAGCATTCGCAATAACCAATATAAAGTCCATATTTTAAAATATTTGAATAATTTATTCATCAATCTGGCATTATTTTAGTTGATTTAGCGTCATGTTTTGTAATTTTGACGATACGTTTGCCAATGTGGGACAAATTATCGCCACAATTACGAAATTTCGCCAAATTAATCACCAAGAACGATTTTTATATATAAATGACTATAGACGAATTGTTGGGCGCAAAAACACAAAATTATTACCTAAAGTATCTTCTCTTGTGAATGAAACTAACAAGATTCACGACAACGATGCTAACAAATGTTTCTTATAATGTTACACATAAAAAATGAATATATTTCGCAATAGTTAATTTATCTTAATTTTATGTAATTTTTGGTACATTTATTTAAAACACGTTCAATATCTCGAGAACGGTTTTTGATGGTATTCTAAAGTTTGTGTCATTCGTTTTGTAATCAAAAATTACAATAGAAATGAAAACGTATGTGACATTATTGGAGGTTCTGATTTTTAATTTACTTTTTCAAAATTTCATTTGAAAATTTGGGATCTTCCGAACATTTGATTTAAAATCAATATGATTCCAGTATTCAACGATTGTGATACGTGTACCAAATTTTGTTCAAAACGCGTCATCAATTCATGATTTATCACATCTAGTCTCACAGATGCACACGCATACACACACACATACATTTATATTAACATACATACGTACACACACACGGACATCACCTGATAAACGTTCGATTCGAGTTCAGAGATGCTTGAAACCTGCTCTTCCGTAAGAAATTCAATTTGAATTTTTAACCTTGGCACAATACATTCCCTGCATAACATACTAGGTACTGTCGAAATGTACTGTAATACTTATCGAAAGTAATATAATAACGTCCACTTATAAAATTTCATTTTTAAATCAATGTCTTATATTATTTTCAATCGTATAAATTGCATTGTTATTCTCGTCTGCTGTAAATTTAGATTTTATAACATTTTGTTGCTAGGAGATATGATATAATTTTCTTCAAATAAATTTTGGAGAAAATATCGTATTTATTATTCATACCCTTCTTTTATAGAATGTTTTATTTTTAATATGCATTTCAAAAGACACAAAAAATTAAATATTATTATTAAGTATATTTTAAAAGTTTTTAGAGGATCATATTGAAGAAAGATGCTACATAATATGTATTTTGCTTTGATGTAGAAAAAAATATAATAGTTTTAAGAAAAATAATAAAAAAACGTGCATCTATCATTGCAACTGAGGTATTTTAGTATAGTGCATATATAATCATTTCGGACACGACAAATAACTTAGTTTGGTGTAATTTTATAGTCCATTATCTATAAAAATAATACAACAAGAAATAAGAATTCTATAAGAGAGTACAAAAATGTGAAAAGAACATTACTAACTTTTGCTGTAAGAAATTACTTTCTATTTGGAAGTTGTTAGATATAGTGAGAAATACAAATTTGTAAGATATTCCCTATAGAAGCAAACAGTATACATATCTCGTTGTTATTAACTCAAATAATTTATTGAAACTCACTTTAATTTTGTGTTGTATATCATGTTTCTTTGTATTTAGCAATATAGTTGTAACTAGTTATTTATTAGCAAAAAGTCGTTGAGAACATCATATGAAGCAATGAATGCAATTATGAATAGTTATGTAAGTTATTTATTAACGAAACTCAGTTAAGTACGTCAAATGACTGGATGAATTCAATTATAATTAGTTATTTATTAACGGAAATCCGTAAAGCACGTCATATCAAGCACTAAATGCGGTTATGAATAGTTATTTATTAACGAAAATCATTTATGCACATTATATGACGTTATGAATGCAGCTATGAATAGTTATTACTTAACAAAAATTAGTTAAGCACGTCATATGATGCAATAAATGCAGTTATGAGTAGTTGTTTATTAATGAAAATCAGTTAAGCACGTCATATGAAGCGATGAATGAATTTATGAAAACTATTTCTCCGTATCCGTCTAACTTCTGAGGTCTTATCTCTGGTTGCATACAAAGTACACACCTATTCTGATTAATAGTAATACATTATTACAGATCCCCTAATTCAGTGGTTTTCAGCCCTTTTGGAGCCTCAGCGCCTTTGACCAACTACATTCTTCCTGCCGCTCTCCCTTGAGTGCAATGGCCATCGCAAAACTTTCTTATTCAAAAATATCAATTAATATTTTCTGAAAAGAAAAAACCAATAATCACGTCTCCAACGGCGCACATGACGTCGGGATGTTATGATCCCGGGATGCGTCAGATGCGCCCCTTTCTCAACCAGTGACTCTTAAAACACCCCAGGGCGCCGCTCCGTGTCGGCTGCGAAGCATTGTCCTAATGAAACATAATTACTAAATCACCTCTTAACGAAACACAATTAATTTGCAACACTTTTGCAGCACTTCATACCCTCTAACAAAGCGTACCCACAAACTGTGGAACATAGCACAGTTTGACTCAAGAATATTAATAATTTAGACAAAGCGACAGCGTTGACTTTTGGAATTAAACTTATTTTCTGAAGAAATTGGATTCTTGTAAGTTTGACGCCATTTATCAAAAGTTGCCAAGTTGGAAATATTAACAAAATTTTAACTCCGAATTTGCCGCCAAAGTGTCTAAATGACCTTAAGATTTACCATCAGATGGGTCAGACAGGGAGGGATAGTGCTTTTCCTTATATATCATGAGTCGATACTGTGATAATTCCTATTATCATAAATTATGTTTAATTTCTATGACAAAGAATTGAAAAAAATATTATTCTTCATAAGACTAGAAAACTTTGTTAAAATCAACATACAACATAAATGTAATAGTATCAACCATTTTCGAACGCAAGAAATAGACTTCGTCAGTACATATGAAAAACGCGACCTTCATTCGTGAGAGCCAGATCAGCAACATATGTAAGAACATGACTATAGCAGCAAACATGAGTAAAGCAGGAAAGGAAGGTGCCAATGAGTAGAGAAGAAAATGTGGTAAAAAGCAAGGAGGAAGGAACGAGGGATGGGACATAATAAATGAATTATAAAATACCAATAATGAACGCAAACGTCCGACACAGGATTTAAAAACTACAAACATAAAAGCCGTTTTAAATTAAAAAAGAACTAAGATGTTTTTGGATGTATAACAGATTCTAAAGAAATACAAAACATAAGAAGAGCAGAAAAAGGTTTTTGGAAGTATAGCAGATTCCAAACAAATACGAAAGATAAGTAGAGCACACAAAAGTTTTGGAATCTTAACAGCGACTATCAGGTTTCGGAATTATTAAAGTTTCTAAACAAATGCGAATGTAAATAAGTAGAACAAAAATAATTTTTAAAGCTGAAAGATTTTAACATCGCCAACAAATACTTGGAAGAATATGTAATGTTTGTTAACGATAGTAGTTCAGCATACATTGAGCTGCACATATTTTTTCCATCTTTAGCCTTTAAAAATATATTGAAATATAATGGATGCAATTAATAACTAAATATCAACTTGAAAATATATTTCTAAAATTATCTAATACATGTAACTACTGGGAATATATTTGTTTACCCGTAATAAAAAAAACTACGGTATTTAGCGTTTTATGATACAACCAAACTCTCTGCTTGCTAGCGGTTAACTCTCTAGTGCAGGTGGTCACTGTTCTTTCTGTGGGCTAATTGAGAACTATATTTGTTACTAGGTAAACATGGAACAGATGTTGATGATAGCATTTTGTAATTAAGCTCTTTCGATTAGTGAGTCGTTACAGCCTTATTTATTCTCTATCGTCCGATTTTAGCGGTTTTTATACTATTTATGAATTCATGTTTTCATTTTGTGGGTACATATAACTATTGTAACATTATATTATTTACTTTCGGTATTATGAATTCACCATTGGAAATACAGGGGTATTGATTCAGTACAACATAGTTCACCTACTGAACAAAAAAAAATTTTTTTTATAATGAAAACAGTAAATCACCAATTTGATTTGTATCTCTATTAATTAAAATTTTGTAATAAATTATTATGTATTCCGTATGCATGTGTAACTGTACATCGTTGTTAAATGGACCTTTATTAATAAAAATGTGCAGGCCCCTAGCAAAATTACCTTGCCGCCTCAATTAGGAATTGGATCACGGTTTTTCGTACGAGCTAGCCGAAGCTCTACCGTTCAGCTACCGGGATGGTATTGCAATCTCCGATCGTCGTTGGAGTAAAATCTGCATTCTCCACTCTTTAAAGTCAAATTGGCATGCAAAAGACAATCTAGCTGATCACTTCCAATTTTTACTTCAGGTAAACTTCCTGCTGCTAAGTTTATATTTCATGTTATCTTCCTGCGTGGTCGTTTACCTCCCTATTCGAAATCGACTCTATATACCAAAGTCCATTGAATCCGCATTAGTTGTATTATTGTTACTTATAGAACTCCAACATCTTTGCACTAACCTACAAGGGCGATTTGTCCAGCCGCCATTCTAAAGAACCATGCAACTCAATCAGGAATCGAACCACGAACTTTCGTACTGACCAGCCACTGCTCTACGGTTTAGGTACTGGGATGGAATTGCAAACTCTTATCGTCTAAGTGAACTCTTCAATTGCTAATTGCATCGCCTAGTTGTTCTTCCGCATAAGAATATTTCTGTTATATGTGATTAAAATGTCCTAACCCCTAATGCACGTCTTTTAAAGTTAGGGTGAATTTTTTTGTCAAGAAAAATTCGTCTGCCTTCGCACGTTACAGCACAGAGAAATAATCAATTTTTCGAATTAGCGTTTTATGATTGATTGAAAAATTGCGTGATGCTTTGAAGAATCCGCTAAAATTAAATAAAAGAAAACGCCTATCCTGTTGGATAACATACTTCTGATCTTTTGATATTTTATTAAAGGATTATAATAGTTCCTATACCAACATTTAACCGTGTTCTAAATTTAGTAATACAAAAGTAATTTTTGATATCAGTTTAATATGGCGTACAAGAAAGCACCGTATCTTTACGAAACTAATAGTTACTAACTCGTCAAATGTTAAAATTAATGAATTTAAAAATTTAAATATGACGAAAGCTATCTTTAAATTACTTTTTTTTCGTGATACGAAAGATGTTATTTATACCACTTAAATTATTCTTATTTTCTAAACATGATTTTTCGCCCTTTTTAACAATACTTATTTTTTTTATAAACAAATGGAGAAAAATTATGTTTCTTTCACCGACATTAGAGTAAATGAGAAAATTTCAAACCATTTTTATTTATGCTGAAATGATTAGTTTAATTATTTTTCTGCTGCAAATGAACTAAAGGCATTTTTTGTAAATTACTTTTTTCATTTGGTGACAATGAGTCAAGGTTTGTTACATTTAAAAAATTCCAGCCATTATACGGAGCATAAAAATTTTAAAACTGAAAAAAATACCCTTTTTTAGATATTATTTTTTTTTCAGAAAGAATTCAAATTTCATTTTTAATATCGTACAAAAAAATTAAAATAGATAAAACTAATTTATCGAAATTTTCTTCAGGAATAAGATAATTTATGCTTATATTCACAATGATATTAAGTCTTAAACGATTTGTCTGTGCTTGTTTTAACAAATGTTTATATTATCTACTATCACCTATCTATTTTTTTGATTATTATCAATTAAAATATTGCATTTGTAAGGTGTTGTAACACCCCCATTGCAGTTAACAGTATCCATGGTTCGAGCTTCCCGTTTATTATGCGCTCATCAGCATGGTAACTGTAACCTGCAATGACACCAAGTTCATACATTATACATACATGACCAAAATATGTATTTGTTGGGACTATTTTTACAGTGCGTCATTAGTAAAATATAGAATGATAAAAATACAATAGGTGTAGTCAGCCACCGAACGTATGAACTTTAGTTTTGTCATAGAATGAGTTACTGTATGAGGTATAGAATTGTCTTGATGAAATATAGTGCATAATGTAATAGAAATATAATAGAAAGAGATTGTAGGATTGATAAGCCTAGTTACTGTAAATTGTGATAGGAATGGTGGTGAGATCCCTTACTATCAAATATCTGCTTTCATAACTCTGTATCACATACCATGATCTTAGTCGGAGACGTATTTCTTGGTCAAAATATATTCTTATCTACACCTCTTTACCCGTTAGCATACATCAGTTCTACCATCAAAAATGAATATATAAATAGTCCATGAAGATTAGGATCTAAATGTGTGTTAAGACTACCAATTTGTATAAACATTAAATTTAAATAAACTTTTAAGAGAAAGTTTGAAAGTGAAATCCCCGACACTTTATAAAATTGCCTTTTTCTAGCATCATAATTTAAATTAGAAATCAAAACTGTTGCTATACATTTAGAAAATTATGATAACTAAAAACTTTGCAATTAGTTTAACTATCTCTCTATGAATTTCATGTTTGACGTATAAACTCTTCGCATTTTAGGGTAATGTATAGAAATGCAGAGTTATTTTAATAAGCGGAACCGAAATCATCAGAGTCACTACTTGCTCTATTAGCAACATATTCTCATTAATTTATTAAAGCCTCTTTCTCCTAATTCTCGTAATATCCCATAAAGCACTTGCAACATTTTAATTATTTTTTGCCATCCATCGAGTAAATTATTCCTTCCAAATCCATACACGTTTTACTAATTCCAGAGAGTTTTATCTTTGATGCAAATTGATTGGTGTTTATAACTAAATATTTGTACATGCCCAGATATAAAGATAGACTTATAATTGATAACTTTCCTTTTTGCGGTATATTGGAATATATATATATATATATTTTTTTTCATTTTGTGGTGCGTAGGCATACCACGAGTAGAGAGGATCGAATGATCGTGCAGAATTTACGTATAGAGCCCACGGCGCCACGATTCGCGATATAGGCACACGTAGCGGCTCCTGTGTGCCCACGAACCATATATAGATGGCTGAAGGAAGCGAATCTGCTATCGCAGTGTGCCCACGAACCATATATAGATGCTTGAAGGAAACGAATCTGCTATCCCAGTCTCCCTTACGTGTGCTGCCGTTAACACTAGAACATCGGCGGCTCCGGTTGCAGTGGTGCCGGGCCAAAGCAACGCGGAACGATACAGATTGGCGATGTGTGGTGGTTAGCGATGAATGCCGCTTCGTTTTAGGGACTGATGATCAGCATGTCCGGATGTGGAAGTCTTTACACAACGGCACAATCCCATCCTCGTTATCCAGCGCCATACCAGCCCCACTGCAGGCATCATGGGCTGGGGAACCATAGCCTACGACAGCCGATCCGCTCTAGTAGTGATACCTGGAAAATTACTGGTTAGCGGTACTTGGATGAGATTCTACGGTCCCATGTGCTCCTATTCGCTGCTGGGATTCCAGGTGCGTAATTCCAACAGGGTAATGTTTGGCCGCACACTGCTCGGGTCACCCAGGCCTTCTTGAGTCATGTCCAGACACTTCAATGGTCTGACCGCTCCCCAGACTTGTGCCCTATCGAGCATGTGTTGGACCAGTTGAAACACCAGCTGCCTTCTTGCCGCAATCTTCGGGATTTGGAACGTAACGTCCAACATATGTGGACTCGTCTACCGTAGGACAACATCAAGCGTTTGTTAGACACCATGCCGGACCATATTGCTGCTTGTATCGCAGCACGGGGTGGTGCTACGCGCTATTAAGGATGAGCGGACTGTATACCACAGCTGCCTCTGTACATGTTCTGATGCTCTGCTTTTGTGATCATGTATATCATTAATCTGTATCCTTCCATCAATAAAATTTTAGGTCCATCCTATGCTTACTTCTGGGTGCACAACTTTCAATGTCCGTGAGTGTATTTGCTGTAGATGGATCTAATGTGCATGCACATGGTTCTTTCCTTCAAAAATTATTGGGGTGTGCAAGAACTTTCCTAGGATCGTTGTTTCTTCAATTAATTATAATGTGTAACTAAATGGTTGTAAAAACGAAAGCTGTTCTAATTCATATTTTATGGCGTGTTTTTATAATACAATTTTTATAGTTTTCCATCAACTTCATTTGATGGAATATATTTTAATCTTGATTCACCGTTTAACTACCAATCAGGCTTATCCGGCTTGTCATCCAAAATACCAGCCAGCCGGCCGACAACTACAGAAAATGCTACCCCCTGGAAAGAGGGGATTAGTGTGGAAATCAATTTTTGCCCTATTATTTTCTATGGTAGCGAATTCTGAACACTTCACAAATTGGAAGTGGATAAACATATTTAAAAAAATTCTTCAATATGCCTTTGCTCCAATATGTGAAATAGAGCATGGGCCATACGGTTTAACCATTAGCTGTACAAATTCTAACAATCAAACATCACTAAAGATGGTATTATTAGACGGCTGGGATACTTCAGGAAATTATAAGAAACCTGTCCCTGCAAAAACTGATCGATTTAAAACCAGAGGCATCTAGGAGGAGAGGAAGACCACCGTTCCAACAAGAATATGGGCTATAAAAACCTACAGATGCTTAGAGTGCACGGTTAGTCATTCTTTGGAGGGAACAACGAAAATGCATTACTGGCTAAGGTGGCCGAGGCCTTGCAGCAAACTGTAGCTCCGAAGAAGATCCCCAATACTAGAATTGTCTTCTAACATCTGTGTCTACTGCATTTTCCAACTTCTATTATATATAATAAGCTTTGAATATATTTTTACAACTCAAATTTTAATAATCTATTACGTATTGTACACCATAATAATCAGATACATTTAGTTAAAAACAAATGCAGAGCATTTTACACATGACTGATTTTTTTCCAGAGAGTATTTTAATATATATTTAATGACGCCATTTCTCAATATGCCTGTGAGTATTAACATACAAAATATTGTAATAAATTGAAAATGCATTTCTGGCTATAGAGTCGTTTTAAGTTCATTATTTTCTAAATGTTTTTTATAATTTCAAAGCTTTTCATTTCTCCTCCACTGAAGCATATATTTAGGATTCATATAATCTTGTTTAACATCGTCTTCTAAGAGTGACCTTACACATTTATTCCCTTTTATCTTATAATCTACTTAGTGATGTGTCGTTAGAAATATTATTATTTTTTATTCTAAACGCATATTAATCCAATTTATTTGAAACACATAGCTTGTTTTTCAGTTTTTTATAGAAATTTATAGATAAATTTACAATTATTTTTTCAATAAATTGCTATTTTACATATTTGCGTAATGAAAAGGAACTATTATTTTAACATTTTTCAACTTCCTTTTGGCCGCATCAAATTGAGTAAAAATATCACAAATACGAGTATTATTTTCAGTTCAAATAAATTAAATGTATATTTTTGCTTTATTGCTGTTATTGTTCTGGCAGAGATAATAAATTATGAATTATATATATAGCAGTGTAACTTGATATTTATTTATTTCTTGTTTTATTTTTTTAAACTGCATAAGTAACATAGTTGTAATATGATAACTTTAACCATTTTACACTCCACAGCGTGTTTCGGCAATTTTTTGTACACATATTTCAACGTTGAATGTTTATTAAAATTGAATGTAAAATTATTTTTCAATTTTTCTCAGTGGGTAGTATTTTTATAAAAATAAAGGATACATATTTGTATATGGTTCTGTGAGCTAAAAATATTTTAATTTGAAAATGTCGCACTGTACAATATCTAGTCTATAGAAAATAAACTTGATGCAACAATCTACAATATTCGCTCAGTTGTTGCATATAAAATAAGTTGAAAATTTCCACTTTATATATCCGATGTCTGCAGTAAATAAAATTACGCAGACATACTATATTCAGTGTCTGGGGTCTGTTTGCAATCAGGCGCTGATGAATGAGGCAGACTTGGAGGAAAACTCAATTTTAATTTTCCAGTTTTAATTTTCTAGTTTCAAAATTCCATTGTTTCAATGACAGTAGAATACTTAGCCCCATAATTTTAGGAAGGCACCATCCACCGGGAAAAAATTATATGAAATAATTTCACGTTTACATTTAACGAGCTTTAAAAGTAAAAGTATGTGTCTAAAATTAATTTAAGAAATTTAATAATTGAAATCAACAACTCAAAAATACCCTGTATTATTTGAAACAGACCTTATATATTTTTTATTTATTTACTTCATATTTTATATTTTCTCAATGTTTTTCGTTATATATGAGCTCAACACTTATTGGGAATGATACTTTTTGCCCATATAGCTGAAGCTTCAGAGTGTAGTATTATCTGTGAAGGAGTAAGAAATTCAACCTTCTATGTATATGGGGAAGTCATTTACGTATACTATATAAAATATAAATTACGTGTATGCTTGTCTGTTTCGTACATAAAACCACAGTGTTTGATTTTTTTTTCAAATTCTGCATGGTTATTCACAGCATGTAACTCCATTCATGTTTTGAGTTTCTAGGACTAGGTATTTTTGCGATATCAATAAAAAACGCAGAATTTAATTATCATTTTAAAGAAGGTAGGCAAACTTTTTAACTTGGACTGTTTCCTTATAATGTCAAAGGATCTCATCTTAAATATGTAAAGTTTTTTATTTTTTGTTTTGGGCTTATACTGAAAAATGAAGTATTACTTTACTTATATACATAATGTATAAAGAAAGTATTGTGACGGGGTCGAAAATTCGAAATCGAGTTTTCGACGGGAGAGCACGTTTCAAGCTTCCCTGATCACGAATCAAACATTTTTGAAGTGATGTCTGTGTGTGTATGTGTGTGAAAGTATGTGTGTGTGTGTCAGTGAGTCTATGGAGACCGATTCGAACGAAATTTGGTACAGAATCACAATCCGTAAAAACTGAAAGTCTATAGTTTTTATACGCAATCGAATGCTCAGAACCCCCCTAAATTGTCGAGTGAAATATTGAAAAAATTGTCAAAAGATCAAAACAGCTAATAAAGTTACGCAAATAGACATTTCTTATGTAATTTTTCATTAGAAAACGATTGACATTAATTTTAAGACGCTAACATAAATCGTTCTCGAGATATTTCACATTTTAAAAAAAAATTATCAAAAAGTCATATAAAATTAAGAAAACATATTTCCTATTGAGAAATATGTTCACTTTTCATATGTAATACCATGCGATAAATTCGGTGACATCATTATCGTGAATCTAGTTCGTTCCATTCATGAAAAAATATACTTTGAGTAATACTTTTGTATTTGAGCGCCAATAGTCATTTATCTGCTGTAAGAATAACTTATTTCTTCGTCCATAACGCTTGGCGAGATTTTGGCGAAGAATTTGGTGGAATCTCGCCAACTTGGCGGGTTTTTAAATGTTACTAAATTAACGAAAAACTAGCCAAATGGATAACAATGACGTTAAATCAATGACGACTCATTGATGATGACGACATGGAAAATGACGATTCATTGACGAAAATTCAATATCTTGGAAAGAATATAAATAACTACTATAAAAATAATCTATTTGTTTTACTATAAAAGTAGTAAAGTCATTGCATTAGATAAGGAAGTCTTGTGCTGCCCACATCAGATATTTTTAAGTTGTATTCACCGTGCTCAAAAAATCATATTCTTTCACATGTTAATATTATTTACTAACTAAATACAGAAGAAAAAAACGTTAAGTAAATAAAAACGTTTTGTGTTAAAAATATAATTCATGCTATATACTGAAGGTCGAGGTCTCTTATTTGTAGTTTCCTAGCGAAAAATATTATTCAATCGTATTGGATAAATTTATAAAACGAAATATATAATAGCCGGTGCTGAGTAAAGTACTAGATAAATGCACTCTTCATAAATAAATTAAAACTTCTACAGTGAATAATTAAAATAGTGTCTTTAAGTCCATAATTAATACGCGGCTTCATAATATATTCCTTGATGCAAAGCATCGGCAATTGCAAATTATCAACAAAATGTAATTACATGTCATAAACAGTTTGGGATAATCTTCTAAAGCGCTGCTTTCAAAATCCCATTCACAATCGCCCATGATTTTAATGGATATTGGTTGCAGAAAATTATCTATACCCTGGATATCAATTAAAAACGTTCAACATCAATTACTTAAAAAGACTCTTCAAAATATCCATTGATAATATCAGTCGACATGTCTCGTTGGATATTAAGGATTTCTGCACTGAAGTATCTAGCATTTAATGTGTTTTATACAATTGCATCATAATTAACTTTGACTTTCACTACGACATATCATTTTAAACCGTATAAGTAATATCATACGTTAATGGGAAAATTCATCGGATTATATATATATATATAAGCGTTGTTAATTTGATAATATTTACTGTAAGACACACAATAAATTTTTAATGCATTGCTATTTAGACGTCCATTTGGAGTCCTGAAAATATGGGATTTAATAAAGATATATTACTTTCTTTGCATAATATATTGTATAAGAAAAGTCTTGTGTATAAAATTCGAATTTGAATTTCGACGCAAAAGCATGTTTCAAGCTTCTCTGAGGATGGAACCGAACGTTTTTGAGATAACTTGCAACTCTGCGTGTATGCATATGCGTATATATATATATATATATATATATATATATATATATATATATATATATATATATATATATATATATATATATTTATATATATAAGTATGTATATATATATATATATATATATATATATATATATATAAGTATATATATATATATATATATAAGTATATATATATATATATATATATATATATATATATATATATATTTATATATATATATATATATATATATATTTATATATATTTATATATATATAAGTATATATATATATATATATATTTATATATATATAAGTATATATATATATATATTTATATATATATAAGTATATATATATATATATATTTATATATATATAAGTATATATATATATATATATATTTATATATATATAAGTATATATATATATATATATATTTATATATATATAAGTATATATATATATATATATATTTATATATATATAAGTATATATATATATATATATATTTATATATATATAAGTATATATATATATATATATATTTATATATATATAAGTATATATATATATATATATATTTATATATATATAAGTATATATATATATATATATATTTATATATATATAAGTATATATATATATATATATATTTATATATATATAAGTATATATATATATATATATATTTATATATATATAAGTATATATATATATATATATATTTATATATATATAAGTATATATATATATATATATATTTATATATATATAAGTATATATATATATATATATATATTTATATATATATAAGTATATATATATATATATATATATTTATATATATATAAGTATATATATATATATATATATATTTATATATATATAAGTATATATATATATATATATATTTATATATATATAAGTATATATATATATATATATATTTATATATATATAAGTATATATATATATATATATACATATAAATATTACATCAATCACATCTAAAAACTGACAATTGAAAATATACTCAAAGGCGCCAAGCTGCTCAGACAAGTACATTTCTATACAACTCAATAATTAGAAAAAGAAAAAAGAAGAATGACATTGTATCAAAATTTCGCCGGGGGGGATTGTGACCCCCACTTCCCGGTTTAGCCAGCTTTATGTCATGACGACACTCCCGGAAGCGGATACAATGTCGCCAACCAAGTACATATACTAATACTTTAAATGTAAAAAGGAAAAAAGTTGAAAAACCTATACATTCCCTAACCTATACAAAGACTACGCGTTTTACTACATCCAAACAGAAACACAAAATACTACAAAAATGACCCACATCCAATACCAATATCTCAAGAAAAACAAGCCACGCATACACCTCACCGAAATGTAAAAGACTCTTACTTTGTACCTAATGATCTCCCTCAAACAGTCAACCATGACCTTCACAATGCAGCCGCTGTCCAATACTATCTCAGACAGAAAGCACTCTTCCACTCAAATACAAGTCGTAACACTCGGTTACGGTTATGCCGTAAAATTTACACAATATATCACAGAGAAAACGTAGAGGGTAACCCATTACGATTGCTTCTTCTAGATAATTCAGATCACTTATATAACGATTTTCAACACTGCTATTTAAACGTTTGCTTCTTGTGTATATATATATATATATATATATATATATATATATATATATATATATATATATATATATATATATATATATGTCCAAGCAGCTACTATTTTATTTCGATAACCTTGTATATTCTCAATGGTGAGTGGTCATTACAGATGACACGCAGTGGACTTTTGTCAAATTGAGAAATTATTATTTTTCAGAGCACAGTTGTGCAAGTTATTTTGACAAAATATTTCTGTTATCATCCTGAATTCGAATTTTTGAAATTTTAGACTCTTTCCTTAGCCTGGAAGCTGATGCGAATTGATTGATACCAAAACCAAGATTCTAGTTATAGAAATGCTCGATTATTCTGATACATCCGCTTCTCATACTCAGTCACTTCATTGCATATTATATAGATATAAATATATATTATGTATTTATACTTTCAATAGAATATCACAAATCCAAAATATATTTATTTGCTTCCTACTGATCGTGCGTTATAAGGATTGATGTTTTCACGCAGCTTCAGTGGACAAAGGCGAGTGGATCTGTTCAGCATATTCTTGTCCCAGCTTAGCACGGTAGAGATTTAGTGAATAATGACATCTAACAAATTAGATGCCATTAATTTGTTAATAATGGCATTTTATGAAAGATAATTTTGTCCCGATTAATAATGACATCTAACAAATAAAACAAACGAGCAGAAATGCTGTCAAAATAATTTCCAAATATGAATGTTGTAGGAAAAAATACCATAGACGTATTTCTAGATAACATGAAAATTTTAAAATTATTATTTAGAGACTTGAATTATAGTGTCCAATGGTAAACCGTTGTAATACTTGACTAGAGATAAATCAAATGCACAACAAGATTTGCTGAAGATATAACATATTCTTATGTATGCATACATAGTTAAAAATTCTAACAACCCTATACCTGTTACTCAATGAAAAATGGCAGTTGCAATACTTCAAATATTTTATAAATGCTCTATTCATGTATAAATTAAAGTTAGGGCATCGTATAATTTTATAAGTGATCTTAAGTTTATAATTAAAATAATACTTCATAATATATTCATTGACGTTAACAACAATTGCAAAATATGAACGATATTTAATTGCACGTCATAAACATTTACATATCATCTTGCGAATCAATACCTTTTACAGTCTTTTACAGTCGCCCGTAAATTTAACAGCTATTCGATGCAGAAAATTTGCTAACCGTTACATATCGGTTAATTATGCTTGACGTCAATTACGTAAAAATACTTGTCAACAAAGTCATTGATAATATCGTTCGACATTTCTCGTTTCAAATGAAGACTTTTGTAATCGTATCAGGAGTAAAATGTGTCTCATTAATGTGTATCATAATTAACTTTGTGAAAAGACTCAAATATTAAATTTTATTTGAGAGTTCATAAAATCCGGAGTTAATGGTTATTTGACGGGAAATAGAGCGAAATTCAGTTTTATTTACTGGCGCATTGCAAAATTTTTATTTACATGTTTATTAGGGATGAAGATATATTTCTTTATGTATTAAATTTTCTTCAGTAAATTAATATTTCTTATTAAACAGTAATTTGTCATGTATTAGGACTGCATTTTTTTTTATAATAACGGTATTTAATGCATAAAATCTTAAAATGTTTAGAATATTTTTTCTTCCTAGAATATTTTTTCTCTTTTAATAAGAAATGAAGCTGCAGTGTGAATCTAAGTTGAAAAATTCTATGATATACGAGTATAATCGTTCGTCAAAAATATTGTGTTTGATTAGTATGAATTTTGTATTTTGTTACAATAAAATAGTTAAATATAATTTATACTTATACATACACAATTAACTGATATCAGTAAAATACTGATTGGGTTTTAGTTTTCATTTCGTTTAAATTTGCATTTTAATAAGGTTTTTAAACAATTAAGGGACCCTATATAATATAAATGGTTTTTCAAATATAAAATTTCATGATCGAAGACCTTATCACAAATATACTATATTGTTTTTTTCCACCAGATATTTATTTGGAATTTTAATTCTTCGACAATAGCCAAATAGTTTTACCCAAAGCAACATAAACAGTAATAAATCAGAGGCCTCCCATTTCCCGAATATGTAACAATGTTACATAACTAAATAGAAAACATTTTCTATCTTATCGTAGTTATCAATAAAGAAATGACAAACATTTTATTCTATAGTCAAAATAACAACTTTTATTCTTTTATTTAAAGTGTTTGGTTTAGTTGAAACATAGAACCTAAACGAAAAAAGATTAACAAAAGAAAAGCTTCTAATCGCAATTGAATTGTAATGGGCCAATAAAACTATATCAAGTTTGAATGAAAAATACTTAGATGCTAAGATGGCACGCGAAGCTGACATTTTGCACATGGTCATAATTACAGATGGTGTCACGATAATTATAAATAAAATAAAGATTCTAAAAGCGATAAATTACCCAGATTATTACAATTGGCTGAAAGAAAGGTTTTATCAAAAATCGAGACAAAATTATTTTTATAACAGTTTGGAAGAATGCAGTGAGAAGCATTTTATGTATAATATCACTAGTTCAGGTAATTTAATGGCAACAGTTCGTTTAATATCGCCAATATTGAATTTATAAAATATTCAATGCGTTCTAAAAAAAGTAGATATATGCTAATTTGGTGACTGCAATCATTTAGCAGTTCTTTGTTTTTATGTAGCTGCTACAAAGAGAAGACACTGTTTTGGGTCTGATGAAGAAGGCTGTGAAACGTTCTTGAAACATTTATACTCACATAATTATCACATGCGTGCTTTCTTTAATTATGCATGGAATTTTTATTCTCATAGGCAGCTGTTTTATTTATTGTTACAGAATTTACAATTATTTTCATGTGAAATGAGGTGGACAATGTACAGTACACCCCATGCCTGATTCAAAATATTGCTTTTTAACATATCGGTACAGATACAACTAAACATAAGAGTGACATCAGAATGAGAAAATTTAAAATTGATTCTGCAATAAAAACGAACAAGAGGGTGGAAGATCTTAAAAATGTAGGGAAGACGAAATGCCAGAAGACGAAGCAAGAGTAGAATTGTTTTTATCAGTAATTTAGTTCATATACTTACTATATTTAGGTCACATTAGTAATTCATTGCTTTCTAAGTATTTTTGTCTAAAATATGATCGGCGTATAAAGGAACAAATCTATGATAATAAATATCTTAATTTAATTCCTTTAACTTAGATAATCATGAATATATTACTACCATGAAAACTTTTGCAAAATGTGTTGAACAGTCATGCAAATTTTGATGTTAACATTTACTTAAGACCATTTATTTGCTCTGATAATATTGATATTTGGTATCTTAATGAAAAATCGCTGGCATACATATTGGACTTTTATCTATTCAGTGGATTTTTTTTGCTCATCGGTTCCTCAAAGCAAACTGAGTGCTGATAACAAGCCTATACATGCGTTTTGGAAGTTATCACGTCAGTTACAGAAGTTCTAACATAATTAATTTTGTTGGATGCTGAGTTAATATGAGAAATTGTTATTAATCATAGTGTTATCTATTAATTAGTCAATATACTCAAATGGTATAAATGGTATATCCTAGTAAGTTTGCGATGGAAATCAGCTATTTATAAAAATGTATATATATTATTTGAAATAACATTCTGTAGAAACATTTCCTGATTTTTCGTCATCTTTCGCAAATTATTCCAACTCTATATGATTTCTTTTAAAATTTAATACAATATTTTAAAGAATCATTTAAATTTGTCCTACTATATTGATTACTCTGCATCATAAAAGCCCCTGTCTTCAGAAAAGTATCTTTTAAATTGATGTATCTATTTCATCTTGCATTTTTAAAGTGCATGTAATACTATTTTCATATTGTTAATTAGTATCTTCATGTTATTAATTCGCATGTTCATGTTGTTAGTGTCCTCATGTTGTTTTAACCGTTCTCCCTGTTGTTTCAGATATCTTCTACAGCTATTTATTAAAAATACCTTTAAAAACCAGACATCCTAACCATGACAACGAAATAATCTCTAAATGCATGTTTTATTTCACGTTATCGCTTTATAAATTTTCTGTATTACATAGTGTTTTTATCTTCAGTTTTACGTTCATGAGGTTATCTGACTTTATAATTGCAATTTTTATATTAAATAAAGTGTTGTTGTTTCAAAAATAGTAATAATCAATGTAGTACTTAATATTTCACACTGCTATAATTTAAAATAACATGAACAAGTGTAAAAGAAAGGAATTGACTACAAGTTATTTTGCATAGAGGTGATGCTTCATACACGCAAAATCTAACTGAAAATGTCCTTGTTGAAGGTAAATAAAAGGCAGCTATTTCAGATAAGAATTCGAAAATAATGTAATCTTAATTATGGTCTTTTAACCTTTTACTTACTGGTGGGACAGCGTCCGTCCCAAACGAAGAACCTGTCAGAAAGACAGGGATTTGACATACCCAATCCCAAACAGTTCGATCCCCCTTTGCAGATATTGGCGTCCACACTCTAGGAATACCCATTCCCGATACGTTGGAGTATTTCCCATTTTTGCAAAGTCGCGTTTAAAAATACGTCCAGTCACCAAAATGGAAACAAAAATGGAAGTTGAGATGAAAACTCACTGCAAATTTTCACAATTAAACTCTGTAATGAATTGTAAAATAAAGTAAGAGAAAATGAATTTGTGTCTGTAGGGAAAGTCATATACCTCTCACATCAGATTTTTGAATACATTTCATTTTGCTTAACAATTTATTGTGCTTGGCTTCATAAGTAATAATTTCTGTTGAGTGGCTCAATTAATTTATGTTCTGCGATAAATACCATAAGTGTTGATGAGACCCAGACCGTCCGACCTACCAGAAAGGTGTAAGGTAACTGTTTGGACGGCCGGGAAAAAAAAGTCGTCGATAGATCGAAAATTCGTTTCCATTAAGTTACTTATATAGTGTGGGCGATACAATAATTTTGAAGATATTCTAAAATTTCATCTGGGACATCTGGATTGTTTTGAAAAGACTTTAGATCCTCCTATTTTCTACTTCCTTGGGTGTAATAAAAATACAGTTCCTTAAATATTTCCTGCAGTTGAAACTATAAGTGTTTTTTTAACATATAAGTGCATAAATCAAACATATAAGTGCAAACTATATGTGTTTGAGACTTCTAGGTTAGAGAGAGACTCCTGGATGATCCCTAAAGCCACAAAATGTTAAAAAATTATAAGAATTATCTTGCATGTAGATCTAAGTTTTATACATGTCAGTTACAAATGGATATATAATTGTAGAATTCTTATGATTTCTCTTGACTTTCTAAATATATGTTACACCATTTGTTCGTTAAAGCACTATAACCGACATTATCTACATTACCGACACTATAACCAACATGCACTGGAGTAGGGGTGTGGGGTGTTAATAGTACATAAAATTATCTAAAATATTGTTACAGATAATTTTACTACTGTACGCACTTCATCTTACAAGACATTGCTTTGAAAATCAGTACACAATTGAATTGAGCGAATTAAAATAAGAAAGTAATATGAAAGCAGAATCAATAAAGTAGTATCGGATATAAACAATATACTATCATCCTAGGAAGCAAAGGTTAACTACATTTCAGAACAAAAGTATACTAACCATATATTTTAATTTCGAATTATTAAATGCATTGCCATCATACAAAAGAATTGTTAAGATTCATACGTATAGTTCAAATCAGTCAATTTCTCAATCATCCTTCCAAAGGCGTAACACTTTGCAAAATGATCATCACGATTCAAACCGACAGGAAAAGACCTTAAGTAACTTTACATTTATTTTTGTTTGATTTATTTTTATAACAGCATTTCCATAACATTTATGATTGCCGTCCTGAATATGTTTTTTTATTTATTTATTATTTTTTTGATAAAATACGATATAAGATTCCAGTTAGAAAATCGCCTTAAAATATTTATGATTATGAGGAATTCTGCTTAAATATCAAAACAAGTTATTTGGATGAAAATATGCATAATTTACGTAAATAATAAGAAATTATGAGAAAAAGGTTAATTAAATTAATATAAACATTATAAAACTTTATGTAAACAATATTACCGGTACACACACACACACACACACACATATATATATATATATATATATATATATATATATATATACATATTTTAAATTACTGTCAAAAATTAAAAATCATGAAACGGCCAATGTGCCAATACATTGTGTATAATAGAAATATGTTCAAGTTATCATAATTTTTTTCTTTTCTAAAGTAAAATAATTATTTATTTTAATTTTAAATTCTAGTGTTTTTGAATTTTACTTTTTATTACTTTTATTTACTAGTATTTATTAGTAAGCAGTTATTAACAAACTAAATAATTACAAGTAAACAAAATAGCAGTTAAAAAAACAATATAACTAGCATGTTATCCAAAATCGATCTATTAAGTTGCCCATTACCTGCAAATACCAATAACAAGCAGGTAAATTCCAATAAAGATAAATTTATAGTACTTATCATTTCATGATACAACTAAACTCTGCTATTTCAGGCTGTTGACTCTCACGCGCAGGTGGCCCCTTATTCTTTCAATAAGCTAATTGAGAGCTCCCTCTGTTACGAGATAAACGTGGAACAGGTGTTTCCGATAGGATTTCGTAATTAAGGTATTTCACTTAGCGAGTCGTTACAGCATTATTTATACTACATCAGCACTAGTTAGTGTTTTTATAACCTTTGCATGAGGTCGTTTATTGATTTTGTGGGTAAATGTATCTCTCCTATGAACTGGAAACCATAGGGTAAATTAATTTAGAAATCGTATAGAAAAATTGTTTATCAAAACACTTTGATGGAATGAATGATTCGGTTAACTCAGATTTGTACATGTATTGCGGAAACTAATATGTTAATATTTATTAGATAATTTCTATTATAAATCTGTAACTTATATATTAGTGATGAAATGTCTTGCAATTCTTTCAAAATTTTTAACTAAGAACATATGAC
The DNA here is from genome assembly GCA_951213105.1 of Amaurobius ferox. Taxonomy (NCBI): domain Eukaryota; kingdom Metazoa; phylum Arthropoda; class Arachnida; order Araneae; family Amaurobiidae; genus Amaurobius; species Amaurobius ferox. Next base: position 145,598,752 of record OX578134.1, on the reverse strand, counting down.
TGAAAAGTCAATTAATACAATAGATGTGTAAACCTGGGATCCGCATATAGATCTTGACAGAGATTGAATATATATCTTGCCAAATATATTATTATTTCCTGGATCTATTGGATTTTTGACCGCATCTCTACTAATAAATCTGTTTGGACGTCATAATGGGCTAAGGATTATCCAAAGCCTACGTTAATACTTGGCATACGTCTTCATCTAACCCATCAACATTATCATGCATTTAAATTGTCTTTATATTTACGTTAGTTCAATGTCCTCTATATCCCTCAGGTATGTGTAAGATCTTTCTCAGTCTACAACGGACATATCAACCGACAGTTTAGAAGGGAGAATTCTCCATGGCAGACAAGAGACTTTAAGCTGATATTGAAACAGTCTTCATAGGCTTTAATCTCCGATCCAATAAAGAGATATCCATAATCACGTTGTCGAGGGATTTACTTCCTGGGTTGGACATGAAGAATAGCCACACAGTTAAAAACCCACGTCAATGACGGTTTTAGTCTCAGAATAAAAATATGTATTCCCCTTCCACTAGGATGTGTTTGGTTCATGGTAGAGCCTGGATACACCAAGAAGTTCACTAACGCACCAGTTCCCAGATTAATGTGCTTCTCTGAAGAGGTTGGTCCATGCCTGCGCAGTCAAGTCTCATGCATCCTAAAAGGGGCAGACTCCTCCAAGAGGGTATAACGAACGACAGGATAATTTAGACAATACATGTGTTTCTCTTCAGGTTTCATTAAAAATAGGATAAAATACTATATATTTAATATCACAGATCGTTTAACTGTCAAACAAATTAGTGTTCAGTCCTTTGTGAGGGATTGCAAAACTCAAGTGAAATTAACATTAAATTACTTTGTAATTAAATTGAAAGTATATATTCTCTTAGATAACACATTTTTTTCACTTACCATAATATCTTAAGATGATTGTCTAAATAATTTCGGGATTTCTCAAGTTAAAAGCAAAGACGTTATGTGCATCGTAATTTAATATAGTGCGCAATGTCTCCGGTATTTTTATTAGATTATTATAGTAGACAAAATTGCTAACGTGTCAAAACAATTCAAGCGACATTAACGAACAGCAGATGCCAGGGAGTGTTTTTACATTATGTTTACGCGGTAAGAAATTTTCAATACCGACATTTTTATAAATATATTTTACTATTTTTTCAATTCTTAACATTAAGCATTTTATTTTCTTTTTGAGATGCATGCTATAAGTATATTATAAAGTTTGATTTTTTTATTTCTGCTGCATTAATATGCTTAATTACTTTGTTGATATAATTGAACTCAAGAAAAATAAGACTTTTTAGTTTCTACGCTAACATTTGGTGACACTGAAACAAGAGTTTTTTAGCTATCACTATTACTAAAAGTCACGTTACATTAAAAAATGTAACAAATGAATATTATAATTTTTGGCGCATTTTTTTTTTAAATATTTATTTTTTTCTTTAACTTTTCTATCTTATTGAGAAATTCTTATAGCAAGATACGAAAGAAATTAATAGAAATCAAAGCATGAAGTCTAAATTTTTATTTAAAATAGTTCTGAAATTTTTATTTAAAATAGTTACATGTTAACTATAAATGTGTTAAGTCTATAAGTCACATTTTGTCTATAAATTAAGTCACATTTAATTAAATAACATTTTGACTATACATTGGTATAGAATTTAATATTCAATAAGAAAATTTTATAATAATTATAATTGCATTGCGGTACAATTTATTAATGTTTTGAATATTTATTTTTTTAACGCAATTATTGAATACTGTAACACTCTTGCTTCCACAAAGTAATTAATTTTATTCAAACCACATATCTTCGCTTTCACAGGTAGCGCTCTCTCCATTAAGCTACTTAGAGAGTATTTTTCTTCTTTAATTGAAGGTTACTATAGAATCTTTTCTATTTAATCTTCGGTTAGATAATTTATACTCATATATATTTTGAAAACAATGAAGAAGAAAAATGCATTTTCAATCAGGACATTGAAAATACAGATTGAAGGAGCGCTGTTGTCTAAATTTCTGAATTTAATTTCAAAGCATCGTTTTTTTCTATTTTAAATCCTTTCTTTTTATCGGATATGTACGTAAAGATGCATCGATAGGGTTTTGAAAAGGTTTATGGTACCTTATTGAACAGCACACCACACTTGTCCGTGATTTTTCACTTACTAACCATCAGGGCGCGGTAGCCCATTGGTTAGCGTGCTGGAGTTGCACTCGGTAGGCCCGGGTTCGATTCCAGCCACTGCCAAAAACTGCCGCCGTGTTCATGCGGAGTACGATCACGTTAAACATGTGGGTCCGAAAGTCCTTCCGAGAGGTTGGTGGTAGGGGAAGGAGGGTACGGTCCCTGTGGATGCCTCCCCCACTGGGTTCCGGTCTAAATTGGGTGGCACTTCCCGACCGTCCAAACAGTTACCTTACACCTTTCTGGTAGGTCGGACGGTCTGGGTTTCAACAACAACAACTTACTAACCATCAGAGTAGAAGAAACAGTAAATGTATAGAAAATGATATTCTATAAGTTTATTTTTATTTATCTTCACAAAACTAATAAGACGAACGTGCTTTTTGTGCAGGATGAGGAAGAACAACTCTTGGATTTTTGTCATAGAGTAAAAATGTTATAGCACGTTACTAAATTCCATGCATCCCATAAACACAAATATTCTTACTGGCATGTCGACTCTCTACCATTGAGCTACCGGGGAGGAATTGCAAGTTCTTATCGTCCAAGTGAAAGCTGAAGTATATATTCCAAAAATTTGCCTTGTTGTGATATTCTGAAATTTAAACAAGAATACGATCTTATCTTTGAACTTCGCTTTGGTAGCAGAATCGATGTCGAATAGCTATCAAGATATTTGTGGTTCTATAACCCATTTTAAGATTTGTTTTTATAATGTTATTATTCGAAAAATTATAGAATATTCAAATCAGGAGAAAGGAAAATAATTCAGTACAGTAATATGATATACTACTTGACAATATATGTAGGAAAGTAGATATTCTGTTAAAATGGGAAAATAATGAAAATATGAACTTTAAAAATAATTTGAAACATTATTTTTCTCCCATTCTTGCTTAACACAAAACCTAAAATCTATCTCATAGTATAAATTTGAACAATTAATAAAATAAATCACATATTCTTTCCATGGAATTAATTATTTATGAAGTTTATTAAGAACAAAAATTGCATATATGTGAATAATGGCAACAAGGGAGACCAATTTTACAAACACATATTAAATATGAATAAACTTTGTATTTTTTCGGATAATGTAAAAAAGCAATTCCTAACGATAAAGGAAAAAATTTAAGATTACCTACAAACTCGGATGTCATAACATTATTAAAATTACCACTACGGACTAAAAATCTAATAACTTGTGGTTTTTATTATTTACACAATTTAATATACTTGTAATTAATGGGAATTTATATATCCGTAACTATCGAACACACTAATGAGATTAATTCGTTTTATCTCTATCTGTACCGAAGTAAATTCACAGCATTATAACATGAGATATTCTACGTTTCAGCCATTTTGAAGCATGCAACAAAGACTTCATAAAATTATATTCATGTAATGATGTTTTTTAACCGGAACTAGGAAACGCATTAAATTAAGTGAAACATTTATGCACTGATTACTTTTACACTGATATGTACCTTCAAACATCAATTTGCAGATATATGATTTAAAGCACCTAAAAGTTGCTTATCATAACGGAAAAATAACGAATGAAATTAGATAAAATATATAAACCCTGATTATTAGATAAATAATATAAGTGATGCGAACTATAATAAAAAATATACTTATTTAAGAAAAATTTACTGAAAGTAGTTAAACTTTTGAATTTTTACCGATAATTTGAGAAGGAAATTCCTAATGGTAATGTGACAATTTTCAGTGAGATTACCTTCTAATTCAGATGTATATAAAAGGTTATTGGGACTACCATTAAGAATCATTGCCTAACAACAAATAATTTCCAATATTTACAGCAGATAAACTTCTCGTACTTGATAACCTTTTATAAATTCATAAATCCATGGTCCCCTTATTGAGAATAATTAATTCTATATCTAACTTTTCCGAAGTAAAATTATAAAACATTACATTACAATTTTTTATTTATTTATTTATTTTTATCAAATGGCCAGGCACTTGACTCATCATCATTCGCCTTTATTCAGCGGCCTGAACCATTTAGCCTTCCTAGGACGTTGCCCTAAGCGCACCAGAGGGGGCGGAACACACTGCGCCCACAACACAATCATCCATGCCTTACGTGGCACTCGAACCCACAACGCGGCGGTTGAGCGATTGCTGTGGAAACGCTCGCCTTTACCACTCGACCACTGCGTCGGCGCATTACAAATTTGGAGCTTACATTCAATTTGAGGCATAAATAGTGACTCACTGAATTAATATTCAATTAATGGAGGGTGTTTGCTGATCAAGAATTAGTAAACTTGCGTGTTAAATTCAGTGAAATAGTTATTGGTTTTAATTTAGCTAAGGTGTAACTGCAAATGTAAATTTTGAAACACAGTATGTCAGTATAGTTTATAAAGCAATCAAAATTAATTTATCATAAATATAAATTTAACATCTGAAATTAAATCGGAGTAACGCGACCTTAGCCGCGACTTTACTATAAATCATAGTGGACAGTGTAAACATTATTTGATATTTATAGCAGGGAATGAGCCGAGTCAAAGAAACAGTTTTCTGGTGCTTATCAATCTACATAAATTGTATTATATACAGTTATCCGAGATTCAAAATGGTTTAGAAGTTGGTTGAATGTCGCGTTCTATGCAAGACTGAACAACAATGATGACCGTTTGATCTCCTGAATAGTCATTGACCATTTGGGCTCTTTAAGATGTCACAGAACCAGCACTAGGTTTTGTAAATTACCTATTGTCATTATGTAACTAATGTAGAAATTTAATGATGGGTAGACATGAACTTCAAAATTTTATTGTAAACATTGCCGAACCTAAACAAAAACAACAGCGTGGGAACTTTGAAAAAGTCTACAAAATTGCGTTCCTACCAAGAATGAAAAGCATTTTATGAAAAACATTAAAATAAAACTGTTTTCTTTTGTGTTATATGGAGGTGCTATATGATCAGAAGAAAATTGTCAGTAAATGAATAATACATATGAATTTTTGTCTGCAATACAACAGTAATATATATATATATATATATATATATATATATATATATATATATATATATATATATATATATATATATATATACTTACTGCTTCGGCAGCATTTTCCCCGTTTAGATTAAACAGCTTTATCAATATTCGCATCGTTGTGTCCCTGTAAGTGCCATCTTTAAACACGTTCGAACACCTGATTGAAAAACAATCTTCCCACACTGCTTATTAAAGGTTTTCCACAAGCAATGCTTCGCACATGGTGTTCTGTGATTGGTCCTTCTTCTGTTTATCCCTGAGAATTATGCAAAGTGCGTCAATGCACCTCCTCTCTGTGTTATCATTGGTCCTTTACAATGTTCATCTTTGCAAATGTTTTACGCCGCCAATTTTCGTCATAGGTGTATAGTTCCAACGCCATCTATGGTTTTTCAATGTGCTGATTAATTTGAGCAGGAAAAAAAATCTGATGTGAGCAGCACATGACTTTCCCTGCAGACTTATATTAACGTTCTCTTTATTTTGATTAAATTTATTTCAATTTTAATTCAATTTTCGTTCTTATTCGGTAATCGGGCTTATTTTCAAAGGTGTCGTAGGGAAAGTAAATAAAACTAAAATATCTCGAGAACGGCTAGTCCTAGTGTAATGGGGTTGGTCTTATTCTTTTCGTCGTTAAAACTTACGTATTAAATCAGCATTTAATGGATATATTTAAGTATACCCAGTTCTTTAGTTTAGATTTGGACGATTTTTGCGGGCCATTTTGCAAAAAAAGGCAGGTCATTTTTTTCCGAATCGTACGAGGGTAACCTGCACCTAATCAGCACCAGGGTAACCCACAAGTGACTCATCTACCGAATTTTGTGAAATTCGGTCCATTAGTTTTTCAGTTAGCGTGAATACAAGCTTTTGCGGGCCATTTCGCAAAAAAAGGCGGGTTCTTTTATCCCGAATCGTACCCAAGACTAATCAGCACCAGACTCGCTCACAAGTAACGTGCTTACCAAATTTTGTGAAATTCGGTCCATTAGTTTTTTAGTTAGAGTGGATACAAAATCTGCACAGACAGACACAGACACAGACGTCACACTAAAATAGTTTTTTCGTATTCTAGAGGTCTCGAAACGTGTAGATCCGTCGAAAACTCGAGTTGCGATTTTCGGCATGATTCCAATACTTTCCCTATACATTACCATGTATTGCAGGGAAAGTAAAAAATGGGTGTTGCCATTCGAAAATTTTGAATTTTTTTCTGTAACCGTAACCGTCAGAACTCCATTGTTTGAAATCATCACAATCTTGGGCGCATACCTTCATTTAACAATATCTGTAATTTATTTTCGATAGGTTGAGTGGATAGCCGCTAGGGGTTCATATATCGGGGAAGATTTTTATGATCACCCTGTATATATTTATATTATGTTTCCTTCAATAAATAATAGTATGGAATGTTTAACCTCACACTGCTATTTTATTGCTTGTGCATCAGCTTTTAAATATAAGACGTAAAAATATAGCCTAACATATAAATATGTTTAGCATATTCTTAACTTTTCAAATCCGAATTTTGAACATATTTTTACCACCGAAACTAACGCCAGATGTAAAGAATACTCGTAGCTACCTAAGAAATTAATGTGGATTAAATTTAATCTATCTAAGCATTTAATTAATAACTACCAGATAATTTATTAAGTAAATCACTCTATTAAAATTATATTTTACATCCAAGTGACTGAATTTCATAACTTTGTTAATTATTATTTATGACTTACGCATTAAGTATTTAACATACACATACCCTGGGACTGACACAATTTCTTATCATTAATCATTTAATTTCGTAACTACAGTCTGAATGTAATTAAAATATAATAATTAAAACATTTTACTTCTACAATCCCCTTAATTCACCACATTCTAATTTGAATGGCATGTGAATGAAATATAAAATTCGTCGCTAGAATGTTACAATCTAAGTATTAATAACTTCATTTATTCTATCTGTAGATTTGTAAATGCGGTAGATATATCTAGAATTTCATATATACATTACTTCAGTGAACCAGAAATATGAATTTATAAAAAAAAATCAATATTCAGTTAACAGTATATATGCGAAAGTCGAAAAAATGTTAGAATGTGTTTTCCTATTCTGTTAAAATAATTTTTCTCAATAGTTTATGAAACAAATATTTCAAGTTTTTGGTTTTTAGTGGTAAAGTATTTGCTTATTTGTAACTGACTGTTATTACTAACTTACTGGGAACTAAAGTACAATAATTTAAATAATAAAATAAACAATAGCTAATCATATGTAGATCAGAAATGTTGAACTTAATTATACTAAAATATGTTGTTAGGGGTCGTTTTCCTGTTTCATTCTAGAAAGCAGCAACGGCTGATTAATTTTGGCCACATTAAATCTCAGCAGCAACAAAAATCTACCACTGCAGAGTCAGACAGATAGTTTGTTATATCTTATAATTAACAAATGTCTGTTACGCTTATGAGAATTACTCGTGTCATATTTTAAAATGTTGCACGATGTGAACAGGTAAATTAGATCGAGCAGTAAGAGATTGCATGTGCAGTTATATAGCCACAATCCAGATAAATTAAATACCGTTTCATATGCCATACCTATCATTTATTTGTTTTCGAATTTTAAAAATGGTGAATTATTTGGACATTAAGATGAATTAATATTGTGGGCAATCCATTGTTGCCATTCAATTGACATATACCTATCAAATTTAATTAAATATCATCACACTTTAATTAAATATCCTCCAATAGATTATGTATAAAATTTTGAGATTTTGAATTTTTACTTGTATATTTTGACCAAAATATTAGATCTGATTTAAGACTCCATTATAAAATTTAGATGCATACCCCAATTACGCTTAGAAAATTATAATCTTGAAATGGGAAAATATGCTCATTTTTGTAACAAACGCATTTGTCTACAATAATTATTCATCAATAAAAACCTAATATATTTTCGATAAAAATATGTTAATTCGGTAAAAATGCATTCGATATTACAAGATAGGACACACCAAATACATTCAAAATTTTATTTCAAATATTATGATTTTTTTTCATTTTCTAACAACTTTTATGCGATAGTGGTTCATAAAATTGGATGTCAAACTAAGTTGAGCGTACATAAATGGATATTTTCCACATTTAAACGTCTATAAAATATCCCTTATTAACAGTCATATCAAGCATAAAAATATTTTAATCTAATCGTAAACGGAGATTGAAACGTTAATCCTGTCAGAGATATTTAACGCCGTCAAAACTGACAGTAGTAAAATCCCCGAGTTTTTGTAATTACTTATCGTTGAAAAAATAAAAGAGGGGGGAAATAGAAAAATAATATATATCGACAACTTGAAAAATAGATAATGCATAAGTTTGAAAGAAAGTTAAAATACTAGATTTTACAGCAACTCGGAATTATAACAGTCATTAAACTCTGAAATATCTACGTGAAAATTAAACTTAATTGCATCTCTCTCGTGTAGTTGAAAACACACAGAGACGTTTTTAGCCTGACGAAAATCCCACCATAAAAGTGGTGCATTTTTTTGCCTAAAGTTTTTGCCAGAAAAAATAGCTTTCGTACAAGCTTAACGTAGAAAAGTTTGAGAGTAGCTACAAATCAATTTTAAGAATAGGTAGACAGGTAAGTACTTTCTACTTCAATGGATGGTTAAAGGAGGCTTTGAGCGTAAACCCGAGAGACATCTTCGCTCTCTTACAAACTTCACTGACTTTTAGGTGCATTAAATACAAGTTTCCGTACTCCACGTCCAGTAAAGAGGGCTTTTTGGGGTGAGGTGTGTCGATCGATAGACATTTTAAAGCGTGCCTTTTAATGTAAACACTTTTGAGTGTAATTGTATTTTAAAATTATAGATTGCAGTTTGGATGTACAAGTGCAACTGAGAGTTCATTTTGCTTGGCAAGGAAGAAGTTCATAAGTAGTTTATAAAAACGAAAAATGTGTCATTGTTTTAATTTTCAGAATTAAATACCAAGATCCGGAGAATGTTTGAAATACGATTTCGTGATAACTTAGTTTTACAGTGGGCAACTGTTATGTGGAAGCACTAAGACTGGATTCAGACTGGCAATAAAAATTATACGCTTTACTTATCGATGCGAAATGTAATATATTTACATACATTATGTATGATAAATTATTTTGTCCATTAATTTAAAACAGTTTTGAATATATTGTTAGGAATTCCTAAAATGTATTCACGACATATTGCTTATATCTGATGTAAAAACAACAACATTTAAAAGCCATCATTATTATTCGATATTCTGGGCCAGTCGACCTTGGTGATAAATTTGTCAAAATACCGCACACTTGCCTATATTTGGCAAAATTTGGAAACATATCGAATTTGTAGTTTGGTTAAGAATTTCTCAAGCTGTGCCATTTTTTCTAGAAACTTCCACAAAGAGTGTATATGCTAATCATTGATCAAATAAAGTGGTCGACGTTCCATGATTGAAAGCGAATTGTAGATATATCAGGTCTTTAGAATATAATCTTCTGTTTTGTGATTGAGTTGAGCATTTTATTACTGCTTTATTGTACTTAACAGTTATTTTGTGACATTGTGGTACGGCTAGAGAGTTAGTAGCTATATATTGTTCGTGTTTACTCTTTTTGATGCTTTAATATAATAGTTAGTTATTCAGAAATGCGTAAAAATATAGTACTTGTAGTATATAAATTTCACAGAATACACCCACTGTTCCACACGATGCGCCTTGGGCCAACGGCCCTACCGTGCAGAAAACACCGGTTCTCGTTAGATCACCGAAGTCAAGCAGCATCGGTCGCGGTTATTACTTTTGTGGGTGACCACCTGGTAACACCGCGGGCTGTTGGCACATTTCGGCCGCGGTAGCCTGGTGGTTTGCACGCTGCCACAACTGCCGCCGTGTTCATGCGGAGTACGATAACGTTAAAAATGTGGGTCCGTAAGTCCTTCCGAGAGGTTGGTGGTAGGGGAAGGAGGGTACGGTCCCTGTGGATGCCTCCCCCACTGGGTTCCGGTCTAAATTGGGTGGCACTTCCCGGCCGTTCAAACTGTTACTTTACACCTTTCTAGTAGGTTGGACGGTCTGGGTCTCAACAAGAACAACACGATGCGCCTTAACATTATTTTGTAATTTGGATAAATTTATAAAAATTTTGCGAACAGTCAGTGGAAAATGTACCCAAACTACCTAAATATTCTAACTAAATGTAACGAAATGCGCAAAAGCTAGAAAATATATTAATTGAAAATAAAATTTCAATGGGAAAGGGTCAGATATTACATCAGGTTGTACCTATAAATATTAAAGTTGTATTCAGTTTAAAATAATTAAGGAATGCAAAAAAATACATAGCATCAGTACCGTCAATGGTGTTCCAGGATGGATATAAAGAAACCAGCAAACTATTTTCAAATATATCATAGAAACTGTTACGTTGATTTTGATAATTTTAAATTTCACTGACTTGAAATCTATGACTAAGACCACTTTTATTTCACTTTACTAGTAATCACGTTCTAATACATTGGAAACAACGAGATAAAATAATTTAATGCATCACAGTTAGCCCGTATTACCCTACATTTTTGATATATTTAAATTTTCAGAAGTTGTTCAAAATTTGAGATAATTATATAGTTCGAGAGTTGCTTAATTATATTTTACATTTCGGTGTTTCAAATTGTTTCTAAATTACATACATTATTTCCCCTTTCTTAGTAACATAAAATCGTAGACGTGTTTAAATAATATGCACTTGTATATCTTTGAATATAGTAAATAAATCTAGGAAGCTCGGATTATACAAAAACATATTTTTTTTTCCAAATATCTTCTCCAATATTTCATTTGTTCTGAAATTCAATGTATTTTGTTACACAAACGGATAGTTTATCACTTTTTTTCTAAAATAACCAAAATAGTAATTGTAGTATATAAATTTGGATTTTTGCAGAATGTGAACGATTATTTTGAAACTAATGTATCTTTCCTGATTTAGGGCCTATAAAAGTAAATTATTACACTGGATGTAAAAAAAAAAAAATAAGATTTGAAAATAAGGAATCAATGAAATTTTTTAAATATTAATTTTTATCGATACAATATCTATTCTGTATGTATGTAAGTAAATTTATTTCATAAGTAATCAAGTTAATTTAGTCTATTCGTTGAAGGAGAACTAATGCTAAAAATATTTATTATTCCCTTAACAAGTTACATTTCAACAGCTAATTTTATAAAACACTCAGTGTTTGTAAACAGATATCAAGATAGAATTTTTCAGGAGAGTAAATATACTGCCTGACCTGATTTGAAGGAGTATTTAGCTTTAGAGTAATTTTTAACAAATGTACAATTACCCACAATTTTTTTTTGTTTACAAAATCGGTGTGTAAAAATACGCATCATTTAATTTATAAAGCGTATTTGCATAAAATATAAATTTAACAAGTGATTTGTTTCATTTTGAAATAAAGATTTAAATAAAATAATTGAAAGTTAATGATTCACAGTTCTCTGATTAAAAATTGGAAATTGTAAGTTATTTTTAATAAGTAAATTATAAAACTAATTAAAATTAATACATCTGAGTTGTCTTTGTCATGCAACTAAGTCAAAAATAAATTGTGTAATACCAAGTGAAACTTTTAGAGAGTAATGGGAAATACAAATACCACTTATTCTTTAATTAGGAATACCTCTTTTACAGAGAAAAAAATGTAACATAAAAATACATCGTTAGATAATTAGAAGCAGTTATTAAAATAACTGTAAAGTAGTAAAACTATTTTACATGAGTATTTGCATGCAAGTGAAGTAGTATAAATGTGAACAACAAATATTTTAATACAAAACAATACTTTTTTCGGATAGTGAAAGCACTGCTTTAGACAAATAAATTACTGTATTGATCAAACACAAAGTCTCAAATAAAAATTGGACGATACAAATGTTTTGAAAGTTGTTTAACAGAGATAAAGAGAAAAAATGAGATTTCAATAAAATGTTTGCCATTTAAATATTAATTACTCTAATTTAAGTATCAAGTATACTTAAATTTAACTTGAATTGTTAAACGTGATTTGATCTTTTCAATCTCACTCAACAACTTTTGGACGATGCTAGTAAAAACATACTTCGAACGATGCCAATGTTACATTTCACCCACACATTTACGATTTTATTGTCTTCGCACACATTTACATTGTGTTTACGTGGGGATTATAATGCAATCATCGGCTAAAGTGAGACTTAGTTTTTTCGAAGTAAACTTTATCCGGAGTTCCTCTGCAAGTTTCAAAATATAATATATTCCCTTAATCTTTAGACCAGTTGTCCCATGAGCAATATGAAGACAATGAAGCAATACAGTTTTCCCAATTCCAGAGAGACTGGTAAGAAAATCATTCCTAACAATCCGTATAACTATAATACACATTAACAAATTTAACAAATTTATTAATACCGAGACAATATAGAAACAATATCAAATAATTCAATTATTACAAACAGGGGATGAACTTATTAAATCAGTTTAGTTCACTTTACAAAGAAGTCCAGATAGGGACAGTTAAAAGGAACAAGTTAACTTAATTAATTCTTAAAAATAATTTAATCAAAACGGTCAAAATATTAGACCAGAAGACGGAACCACTTTGATATAAAATTTCTTGACATTGCTGAGAAGATATGTGATAGTGATTCTGGAAATGTTGTATCACCCTGAAAATATCGGTATTTAAAAAAAAAAGTTTAACATTAGGATACTGAATCTGAATGTTGCTTTCTATTTTTATTGCTTTGGTCCTTATGAAGTACAAGCGCCCTCTAGACATAATTATGGGACAGTGGCATATTTGTCAATTATAAAGTATCTTTACTATTAAATATGTTGATAACACGTTACATATATTTCTATAATGTTATATATTTCTTTTTACTTAGAAATATTTAATGAAAATATGTCGCATATTTTTCATTATTTCGGAATATATCACACATAGATATTCCTATTGCATGCCCTCCTCTTCAATGTTTTCATCAATATTAAACACGTCAAATATCACTGTAAATGTATTTTTGTCATGTACTTCTTAAATATACTTATGGCAGTTTTCGCCATCAAAGTCATGAACACATGCAGTTGGTTCAGTTCTTTTAGCACAACTGGATACTACGTTTAGCTTTGGGTCGAATGCACCCGCTGCGTTAATTCTAATATCGATCATTTTAAAGTGATTGAATGTTGTTTCTGAAATGTTCTCTATCTCAGCATTTGATAACAAATATGAATTGATTACTTTTCTTACATGCATAGTAGAATGTATGGGGGAAGTCTTATGACGGAGTCGAAACTTCAAATTCGAGTTTTCGACGGAACAGCAAGTTTCGAGCATCTCAGAACTCGAATCGAACATTTTTGAAGTGATGTCTGTGTGCGTGCATGCATACGTGTATGTATGTATCTATGTGTGTGTCATCTATTTGTAGAAGCGGTATTTCACAAACGGGCGAACGTTTCGAAATAAATTATGTAGGATTATTACAAACAGTGAAGACTGGAACTCCATTGATTTTAAACGTTTTAGAATGTTCTGAAGGCCCTTCCTAATGCTCGGATAAATTTTCGAAAAAATCATTTAACAAATCAGGACATTCAAAACGTATATGCAAGCAATCACTGCATACACAATTTTAATTGCAAAACAAATGACACATTTTTTAAGACTCTAGCATAAACCGTTCTTTAGATATTGAATAGTTTTCAAGTAGATTTATCAAAATTTACAGAAAAATAAAGAGCAACAAATGTTGTTAAATAGATTGATATCCTATATTCAATATTATGGGACATATTCACTGACATAATTTTCGTGGATCTAGCTCGTTCATTCATGACGGAAGATATATTTTGATTAGAAATCAAACCAACAGTCATTACCATATAAAAAAAGTCATCCTCCCTGTCTTTTTGTTTAGATGCAACTCTTGGCGACAAATTTAGATACAATTTGACAAACTTACAGGCAAACATTATGAAATATCGCCAACTGAACAATATTCGAAAACGTTGCCAAATAGGCAAAAGTGACATTATAAAAAAAGGATGCCAAATTGATGTAAACTGTATACTGTAGAATGAAGTTCAATTTTTTTTTCAATATCCCTGACGCTTTGGGGAAATTTGTATTCTGGATATAGGTAAAGTCATGTGCTCTCCACATTAAATTGTTTATATGTGGTTATATTTTATGTATAGTGATTAGGATATAAAGCAAAAGTACGGTAAAAATCCACATACTTGTGACTACTGAGGATATGTATTTCAATACAAAAAAACGATGTTAATTTATATTTTGTTAATACATGAAAAATAATAAATGTTTTGTGGAATTCGTTTTCTGAACATTTTATGAATACGAACAGAGAAATTTTCGGTAAAACGTCGGATATGACCAGGTATTCTTAAAGCTCTATGGTACACAAAATTTGTGAATTGAATCCTATTTTGTGAACTCCAATTATTGTAATGCAGGGAATAAAAGTATTTAGCTTCGTGTAAAAATAGCTTAAAGAAAACAATCAACATAATTGTGTACTATGTGAATGGATAATAGTCTTAGTATTAAATTACCTTTCACGACTATAAATGAAATGTTGTTTATTACAAATTTAATTGAAAAAAAATTGAAAATGAATATTGTATTACTGATTGCTTAATACATTAGCTTAAAATTGCGTGTCAGAGAAAGTAATAGTTAATTTACAATGAAATATTATATCTTTAATATTTTTGAACTTTAAAACTTTAGCATGAGAAAATAAAAGTCTTGACGGGATACAAAAAAAAAGTCTTGACGGGATACAAAAACCATAATTTAACTCGATCGTTTTAAAACCCCGATGAAAGGTTTTATTTGTAAATTAGTGTAATTATTACAGGTATTGTATTTAAAATTGTATTAAAAAAACATAAAAAGATTTACTAGTCGAACATTTTGGAGCAACAGCAATGCGATCAGAATTTCTTTTAATATTGTTGTACATAAAAAAATGTCGACTTTGGATCCTCCCTTCTCCTCTCCATTTTGCTCGATTCCGGGGAAGAAAATGAAAATTCGATCCCATTAGGTTATTTCCCGTAGTTTTACTATACAGGTGTGCACAGATTCAGCCTTCCGTGTCATAAAAAGGGACTTCTAAAGGTTCTTAAAACATTTACAGTCCCCATTTTCACTGTTTTCTGAGAGGATCCGAAAGTACGGATTCATTAATTTTGTCCCATAAACAGTAAGTGTGCGAAGATTCAACTTGACGTACGCCGAATTTCTTCAGAGAGGCCCATTCCTTGAGGGTGGCGAAAGGATCTTAGCTCTGTAGCTCTAATTCTCCTCCCCTGTAGCTCTAATTCTCCTCCTCTGTAGCTCTAACCTCCCAATATGTCGCGCTTTTCCACCCGGCAGTTGTGACTTGGAATCTTCCAGATCACGTGGGGACGTACAGTAACTATTCATGACCTGAGCCTAAACTCGTCAGCGACTGGGGTCGGGCTTGAAGGGCCCATCTTCGGACCTCGTCTTGTGAGTGATTCCGCCGATCTCGCTGCCTTGGTTGTGTCCTCGCCGGTTAACAGATTATTGTTTCCTCGCCTCCCATCCCAAGTACGCAAACCTCTGAGTCGCGCGGGAGGGCTGGTTTAATTCTGAAGGAACTACAAATGATTTTTGAACATCGCCATCCCTTTACTCTCCCTTACACACACATAAGGTAGGAGAATGGAATCTGACTCTGTTAGGTCTTGTATCGTGGCTAAGTTTTTTACGATATTATATGTGTGAAAGGATGCAACCTTTTAGATAATCGGTATAGGGGTGGCTTATGTAAGTTCGTAAAGGACTAAAACGCAATTATTATATAAATATATTGTGTAGAGTATGGAACAATTTATTTTGATTAATTGAAAATATTAATAAATTAGAATTATGGATGTTTGAATTAGTGTTGTATAAATTCTAGTTACCATTTTCACATGAAATACACTATATTTGCCCCATAAGAACATATTTTGCCAATAAAACACAGGCATGGATTAAAATAAAAGTGATATTATCAAAGTCTAGCTTACCAAACTGGACCACAAATGTTCAATTCAAAATAACACACACACACACACACACACACACACACACACACACACGCATACACACACACACGCACACATATATATATATATATATATATATATATATAAGCCTAAAGCTCTTCCATGTGCAAGCTTTTTTGCTTGATTTTTTTGTTTTCTTATTTTCATTCCTCATTTTTGAAATTTGTTGATTGTCTTTGTCTTTATGACCTGCATTACGCTTTATTATTTCCTCTTTATATCTTAATTTCTTTTATTTCTTTGTATTTTGTAGAAAATTTTGGAAAAGTGTATTATGAGTTACTACATACATTCTAACATTGGATTTACTAATTTATATTTATATATATATATATATATATATATCCGTTTACGACGTTGCTTTCAAAGTATTCCGGTGATATGTGTATTTATTTTATTTATTTCTACCTAAGAAATCGTAAGTACAATTCATATCTTATCTAACACTTGTAAGTTCTTCTTTATACTCGTAAAGAGCTATAAACTCCATTTTATAAACTTTCAAATAATTGAATGTTTGCCATTGCAATATATTATTTTATAAGTCGTATTCATTGCTATAACAAATGATACGTATCAAATAGTCGTCCTGGGTTAATGACATCCAGTAGTGGTCACAATATTGATATTTGCTGTCTTGATGATGAAATATTTATGATATAAATATTGGTCTCTCGCGTACTAAGTTAATTATATTTATTCACCAGACCCGTGAAGCAAACTAATTGTGAGATCCTTAGCCCATAACAAAGTTTTAGCAGCTTTGACATTATTCCTAGCAATTTCGTGTAGTTATATTTACTTAATAAGAAGTTTCTACGAGAAATATTTATATTGTTTATCGGAGACTATCAGTTATGCAGTGTACTTGTAAGTTCCATATTTCGAAAATAGCACATACTGGAAAATTTTAAATAGAAATAAATCAATTATTTGTGAAAATAAATATATATTTCTTTAAAACTGATATGCTGCGAATAATAATATTTGATTTTTGTTTCAATTTATTGATCAATAATTTATTTAAGAAGTTATCTTATCATAGGTGTGTCCAAGAAAGTTAGAGTATGTGAAAGAATAAAGTCTTTGAAATGGATAAATATGAAAAAACAATACTTGCACGTATACCATCTGTTATTAAATTTAACACAGAGTTTGAAACTTCGAACACAGAGAATGAACTTCGTAAACACTATTCATTGGTTAGGCCTTCATTCATTCATTAATAGTGAATTAATGATATTTCTATATTTATTTACAATGATAAGCTTTATTTCATAATAGGCAGAGATCCGACAGAAGACTTTTTTCCATAATTATTTGCCGACTTAATGCGATATATCACAGAGCTAAGGTCATTTTAGAAAGATAAATACACAAAACTATTTTATAATATTTGAAAACTGTGATATGCGATATAATAATTAATTAATTTTATGCTTTTCAATAGCGAAAGCATATACAAAAGAACGAGGGAGAAAGGAAATGACTACAAGTGTGTTTCCTTTTTATGTGAAGACACTTCAACATTCACTTAAGAACTAATTGTGAAGGTCCTTGTTGAATGGCAAACAAAAGACAGCTGTTTCGAACAAGAATTTAAATTTATGGTCTTCATAAAGTTCCCTAAAATTTTATTTTTAGATTTAATATGATTCTTTTCCAATCTATGCTTTAAATTTCAATATATTTATTTTGCATATAAATCATGCTGTCTGTCATTATTACAAACTCTTTAAATATTTTCTTTTTCATAATGGCCTGCCAACTTTAAATGTCTTATTATTCGGAAACATTTTCCATATGTTAAGTCAATATAGAGAGATAAATATGCATACTAAAAATGTTTATCGGTTCTTTTTATTTCAAACAAAATAATATAAGTTATGGTATTTTATATTATACTGTGCAACAAAGAGGACATATGTAAAAGAGCGAGAGAGAAAGGAAATGGAGCTAATTTTTTTTTCTTACATACAGGTGAGTCGTCATCCCCAAAAATACTAATTTCGAAGTTCCTTATTGAAGGATAAACAAAAGAAAGCTGCTTCTGACAAGAAACAAGAAGTTAAATTCAGAGTTTTCCTATTGTTCTTCTTAAATATTTATTTTTATTTTCAATATGAATCTAGTTAATTCGATATGTTCGTATTCAATAAATATTGTATGGAAAGTCATATATGTATAATTATATTGGAATATTATAAAGGAATATTTATTTCGATTTAAGAAGTATTGTCATAAGTAAGAAGTAGTGTATAATGTAATTTATACATAATTATGTTGCATTTATTCCCATGTTTAACATATTAGTTAGAAAATGATATAACTGTATTATTTTAACTGTCTTATTTTTAATTGTTATTCAATAGATTTGGAATAACTGTTCGTTAAAATGAATATAAGTGGATTATATTCATTTATATATTATGGATATTCATACAAATATGAATAATTTTAAAACTAACGCAAAACCATACCTTGCAAATAAACGTTTAGTAGGAGTGGGATAATGAAAATAATAAGTATAAAATTAAAATATAGTTGATAATTAAAGTCAGACGTTATCGAACTAAAAGTATTCAAAAATACAAAGAATAACTGAAATTCGGAATGAGCGTATGATTACATTTTATTTTCATTATCGATTTACAAGATTAACATACAAGATAAATTACATTCATATAGTTCAACTTTATCAGACATAATCTTAATCGACTTTTGAGACATGCAGTACGTTTAAAAGTCATCTTCAACTAAATAGCTTCGAATTGAAATATAAAAATATATATCTAATGAAATATTGTTATATTATTTTAAAATCTTGGTTAAACGATATCAAACATCAGACCCGAAAATGATGATGTAAATGTATAAAATTGAAAAATAATATATTATACCGGTTTATATAATCGGTATTTTAATACACTAATATATTAAACAGTGCTTTTACAATTCTACCTAAAGTAACAAATTATTAAGTACTATTGAACTGTTAAGTATACTTGACCGCTGTATGTTTGCACAATAAACGTTTTGCTTTTCTCTTTAATAATGGAATATATATATACCATATAATGGAATATATATACCTTTTCGATAGGATTTTGTATATATATTTAATTTTATTACTATTTTAAACTTCCATATTTCTGAATAATATTTTTACTTCCATAATTCTAAAAATATCTTTATATATAAACTTTTGAAATACTAATAGACAATTACTTACTAACTAATTAATCGCTTAATAAATAAATAATATATAGGATAAAACTGCATGAAATAAATAATATTTTTTCGAAAAACGATTTACGAAAGTTGTCTATTGCATACAACTACAGAAAACAAGTAGGTAACTTGTAATGGAGATAAACTCATAGTACTTATCGTTTCATGATACAACTAAACTTTGCGATTACAGGCTGTTGACTCTCACGCGCAGGTGGCCTCCTGTTCTTTCAATGAGCTAATTGAGAACTCTCCTTTGTTACGAGATAAACACGGAACAGATGTTTTCGATAGGATTTTGTAATTAAGGTATTTCGCTTAGCGAGTTATTACAGCCTTATTTATACTACATCGCCACTACTTAGTGTTTTTTATAAACTCTGCGTGATGTCATGTATTGATTTTGAGAGTTAATAGATCGACCTTGCGAACACGAAGCGACAGAATCTATTAATTCAAAATTAGTATATAAAAAATAGTTTACTTCATGGAAACCTTTTATTCCAAAACTTTCGTTAATTTCTGTCAGTTTAGAAAAACATTATTTAAGCCTGTCAAAGACAGTCAAACTGACAGTCTTATAAAATTGAGCTTTTTTTCATAATTTTAATTTATTTAATAAAGTATGGCACTTTACGTTGAAAAGGTTTTATCCGAATTTGCTCAGTAGGTGGTGTCGCATTGTAATTGATATGAAAAATGCTCAATTTTCTGAATCACTGGCTGGACTCTAGAGAATATGAAAATAAGTTTCGTTTCTTCCCGGAGAATAAAAAAATTCTACCACTGGTATGTTCTGTCCCATTTTCTAAATCTCCGGAGGCAGTCTGTCAGATCTGCAAATACTTTTCGAAAAAACCTTTATCTCCGCATAATGGAAAAAGAATCAAAATCACGTATCAACTAAATTTTATCTCGTTGTCTAATCTAAATGTATACAGAAATACAAATTTCTAGGTTATCGAGTCTAACAATACTTTTACACACACACACACACACGTTCTCCACACCCGAAGGTGTGGGATGAAATCCAGATCCATTAAAATAAGTTTTTGTTCCATGGCCGATACTATAAGAAAGAAAAAATTCAGTCTTCTAGGTCATCCGGGAAATTTTGGAGGATATAGAAAGAAAAAAAACTCTTTAGATAATTATTATGTTGATATCGCGGTAAATTATTTTGTTAGTATTTAATAATAGTTAAGTTATATTTTTAAATGTGTAACTGGTGTACGTAGGTAAAGACTTCTTAAAATAGTTCCTAACTTTTAAATGCGAAATAAGCTTCTCATATTTCTTGCACGAGTATTTGTGTGTTTTTCTTAGTGAATAATTTGACCCCAAGCAACTTGACAATCAATATGCATAATTTTCTACAATACACATTTTAAGGAAAATAATAACGTGAATACTTATAATACATCAACACAAACTAAAACATTTAACAGTTAAATCACTATGCTCTTAGTTATTTATGAGTGACTAGAGAGAGAGATAATGAAATAAAACGTATTAATTTCAAATGACTGTATAACTAAATTAAAGGCATTTATTTTATTAAATACAATATGTTTTGTTTATTCATTTTCTATATTATCTTTTTACGATTATCGTAAGATCTATATCATAAGTTTCAGATCTTGCTTATATCAAGTAAAAAACTATAAAAAAAAATTGCATCGCAATTTAAGATAGTGCACATTGCCCCCGGTATTTTTATGAGATTATCGATAGTAGACAAAATTGCCATCGCGTCAAAACAATTCATGCGACAATAACGAACAACAGATGCCAGGAAAATATTTTTAAATTATGTTTACGCGGTAGGGAATTCTCTGCCAAACTTTTTATACAAATATATTTTATAAATATTTTTCCTTTTATTTTCAACATTGATTTTTTTAGTAACAAACACTCAAAAATAATGTTTTTTCTCCCATATGCATGGAACAGATATGTTATAATTTGAACACATTTTTATTTTCATTTGATAATTTGTTTACTTACTTTGTTGATTCGAGTTAACTTATAAAAATTCACTTTTTAAAGTTATGTTATACCGTGATAACACAGTTTAGAGAAAACACTCTAGAGCGATAAATAACACCAAAATTCATATTGGATTATAAATATGCACTCAAAGAAAAATAGTAATTTTTTTAATATATTTTCAGTAAATATAAATTTTTTATTTAGTAAATATCATCTATATTTCAGTTAATATTTATTTTCTTCTATTTTTCAATTAAGTCAAGAGTTTTTATATTATGTATTGATAAATATATGAGAAGATAAAATCTATTTTGATGACAAATCTACAATATTGGCGAATTATTATTATAAGACATTATGAATATATATTTACCTCTTTAAACTGATCTCCATTGATGTTTTAAGTTAAGTTAGAATATAACTCAATATACTACAGGAAAAGTTTTTTTTCAAGGTTAGAACTGTGCTACAATTTTTTTCAAGGTTAGGACTGTGCTACAATATTTTCAAGGTTAAGACTGTGCTACAATTTTAGGACTGTGCTACTATTCCGGATGCCAACATCCACCGATCTGGTTTTGCAATTTCAGCAGAAGGAAATATACTATGCTTGCAATTTAAAAAAAATAGTAGTTATGTGCCGCAATGCTATGGGGTAAGGCTTTTAAATATACCGGCTGACGCATCATCCATACTGACTCCAAGCAGCTCAGTTAGTTATCGTCTGTCTGTCACTATTTCAATGGCGCGCGCATGTGACATGGCTGTAATTTAATATGCAATTTAGCTGAGCTGTAAAATTGACGTTTTTCTCTCAAAAATTGTGTCGATCATTCAGGAAAGTATTAAAAGAAGTTTGAATGCTTCCCAGAAAAGGACAAGAAAGAAACCTTCTTTTCGTCATGTACAGACATCTCTTCACTTAGCCAAGATGGCAGCTGATTCTTTCTGTCTGTTAAAATTGAATTCATGGGTCTTCACACAGTGTCACAAATTTGTGACACATATCAAGTTGTATTGCTGATTAGGATGATTCGGATATTTCGTACTGAAAAGTGCTAAAAAGTGCGAAACCAATTCATCAGTGTTAAAATTTACAATAAGGTGCAGTACTTTTATTTTCATCATCAAGTATTAGCAGCATTTTGTATGTTTTATGTAAAAGCGTAAATTTTAATAATTTATTTACTACACCGAAGATGCATCATTATAAAAAATATAAATATCTATTCATTTTAAATTCTAATTATATTATACGAGCAGGAGCGTTTGTAGTCACACTCATTACAACGGCGCTTTGCTTACTTGTGCATAACCAGTCGTATTTTTATTGCTGATCTCGTTGGCGTCAAGTGATCATACATTTCTCTTCTCACCTTCTGCATTCCTTGATGTTTTGGAGAAATTTATCAGTTCCATATACTTTTCTGGATATAAGTGGCTAAAGATGATCTGCCCCACCCCCTACTGACTGGTTTGTAAGATCGTTAAGCAACGTGTTATATCATTGAAGGTACTGTCATTTGGAAAGTTGGTCCATCGAATCTTTAATCATAGATATTCAAATCTTATAACGTCATAAATACAAAGTCACTTGGTACCACAACGTATTTGCTGAATCCATTTATTCTTGGTAGTAGGGGTAAAATGGGGGTACTGGTTCAAACGGAGCCGAGGCAATCGATGACGCCATAACGTCCTCCGTTCCCTCATATAGATAAACTATCCAAATATTTACTCATGAAGATAAGGTAAGCCATAACCACAAGACGTGATAAGATATGCCTTTATCACATGACGTCACCGATAAGATAAGCCGTCATCGATGAGATTTGCCGTCATGATGTCATCGACTGCTCCGGCTCCACCTGAGGTAGTACCCCCATTTTCCCCCTACTACTATTTAACAATTCATTTATTTTATCATACCTATTTAACAATTTTAAGAAAATTAATTATTCAGTATATGTAATAAAAATATTTTATACAAATTGCAATAAGGTAAATCGTCACTTACTAAATTCTAAACAAAAATATTTAACTTCAATGCCTTCACCTGGGGTGGAGTATTAAGGAGATAGATTGGGGGAAATATAATTTATTGCAATATTTATATTTTACATTAACCGAATTTTTCATTTGCATGTCTTGATTAAATATTAAAAGCAATCCTTAAAATGAACTTATCATTAAAATATGTATATCATTTCTAATTCCTTCCATGACCGATATCAATATTGGATAAAAAAATATGTTACCCCAGTTTGCATGACAGTGCATAAATGTGATCAGCTACTGAACTGCGTCTTAATTCTTTGCACTACAGAGAATAATCGCATTACTGATACCCATATATTATTAACTTGAGTATCACCACTTTAATACATACGGATTAGATGCAGTGGGAACACTACGCTTATACGTAACGGTTATTGATGATTAAGATGCAGTGATGACACTTATCAGAAACTCAGCAAACAATTTGCTGACACTCAGCAATTATGCGGAATGTGCACACTTGCTATTTATAGTTGTATTAATTGATGATTCGAAATTCGATTATTGATGGCACACATTCGTGCATCTATGAACATGGTACTCATAGAGTTGCTATATTATTATAGTTTCCACGGGAATTCATTTATTTTCTCCGGTAATGTCTCATCATCTTTTTTGATGTGTTCTTGATGATGAAGGGGAAGTTTTTCATTTATGCGACGTACATATTAGTTTGCGCGAATGCAATACTTTCTGTGCACTGGATTTAAAGTGCCTTTTTATTTTGATTGACACTTGTATCCAAAATACCAACATGCCATGGGACACTAATGAGTAGATTTTAAAAAGTACATCAATTAGTTACAAGTGTCTCATTCCGATGTGCTTTTGTAATAAAAATCATTAAAAAGTGGTTTGCATAACAATTGAATATACAAACATTATTTAAATAACTGAAAATGCATTTTTCAGAAACAAATACGACAAAAAATTATTTCGATCATTAAAAGCAATTTTAAAGGAGCTTTAATAAATTCAAAGAAACATTTAGGTTTTGAAAAGTGAAATGGTAACAGCACAATTTTAATAATGTTTATTTATTCAAAACCCTTTTGACTGTCCGATTGTTTAATGTGTACCATGTATGTATACCATTATCTTTCTGTAACGACCCAACACAGTAAGTCAAATAAAGAAATATATGATACAAATATTTCGAAACTTATTGCTTATTTATCAGTGAGAAAATAACTGCTGAGAAATAAAGTTACGATTTTGTCACTTGAGTATTAATTATTCTACATTGTTTGAAATATTTGTCTTAGAAATTACTTGAAGTTCCAAGAAACTGTCGTTCTTTTGGAAAATGACATGCTAACTTTTCATTTTATAAATTTAATATTTAAGAACTTTTATGAATTTCAAAATCATGGAAACGTGTTCTTAAAGATAAATAGTATTTGGGAGAGCGTGCAAGTATATTAGGTAGAAGATAAATATATTTGTGTATGAGTTAGATAGTCGACTTATGGATGTTTGTTTTAATTTGCAATGTTACCGAAACTGGATATTGTACAATTGGTTCAACTACAAAATTTGAATTCTGATCCATCAAAACTATTTATTCCCTACCTAATATGTACTGAATAGGAAATACGTTTTGCAACTAAATATAAAACTAAAAATGCAACGAGATTGAAAATTAAAAATAAGCATTAAAATGTGCAATTTATTTTCTTTTCTTTCCGTTTAAAAGGGAGTTCTTGTAAAGAGCCTGCCAAAATTGCACTGATATTATGAGTGAGTAATTAAGTAATGAATTAACTTAATTCCCTGTTTAGCTTCTTCCTAAAAATTTTATGCATCTTTCATATAAATTAATAAATTTCATTGGGGTATATAATTTGGATATGGACGAACATGCAGTGGGTATTAGATGTTAATAAACGTTCTAAAATTATTATTCGGTTCCGATTACATGGATTTGAAAATTATATATATATATATGATATACAGGGTGTTCCAAAAATGACTGACACATTTGAAAAATGCATTAAAAAATACAGAAGGCGATAGAAATGTAACGATTGTAGCATTGTACTTGGGAAACCAGGGTATTTCAATCAACCAATTTTCAAAATTCGTTACAAAGGTCACCAACAGATGGCGCCGCGGTTGTGTGAGAGCTACAGGGAAACGCATACTGTCAGATCGACATTCTGTTCTTTGCTCAGCATTCTGCTAGCGTGTGTGTCTCAAAGTTTTCATGTTGCTGTTGATTTATTCGTTGAAAATGGTTTATTCGTTGAAACAGCGGATATTTCTTGCCGGACCATTCCGGCTGAAATGTTTGCTCAAGTGTGTGCGAATTTTGTTCTCAGACTGCGTCATGTTGTTGCTGCAAATGGTGGTTATTTTGAAAACGTCGTTTTGTAGATTTTGCTGGTCATACCGTTCATTAGTTTTCCCATTCAGCAGCGCCATCTGTTGGTGACCGTTGTAACAAATTTTGAAAATCGGTTAAATAAAATTCCCTGGTTTCCGTAGTACAATGCAGCACACGCTACATTTCTATGACCTTCTGATTTTTTTAAATGCATTTTTCAAATGTGTCAGTCCTTTTTCTGACATCCTGTATATATGCAGTGTTATAATTTTATACGAATAAATCAACTGATCAGAACATAAAGAAATTTTCTTTTCCAAATATATTTCATAAGTTTAGCTAGTATTATTTTGTATGTATTTTTCCACCAAAATAACAGCATAAACGTGTTTTGTTCACAATGAGAGTGAGATAGGTTTTAAATAATTTTCTCTCTTTTGAAGATATAGGATGAAATCTGTAGCGGGTTCCTTAAATAAATGTATCCTATGAAACGAAGGTCCACTATGGTATGGTTACATTTTTACGAAGAATACGTATATATATATATATATATATATTTATTTTGAATTTATTGCACAAACGACCTGTATTGATACAAATAAACTATTATATTTACAAAGCAAAAGAAAACAATATTACTTGTTGAAAATCAGTATTTGGTGAATCCACATTTGCTGCAATTCGTGATTTTATGCGATGTGGCATTGAATCAAACAGATTTTGAATTTGTACTAGAAGAAAAACATTTGTACACGAGGAAAGATTGCTTCTATTCTAACCCAAAGTTCAGCTGTATTAGCTACGGGACGGGCGTCACGAGCAAGGCGGCAATCGGCGAAATCCCAGACATGTTCAATAGGCGACATATCCGGTGAATAGGCAAGCCAAGTAAGAAGCGGTATCTGTTGTGCTGAAAAGAAGTGCTGAAAGTTGTGCTGAAAAGAAGTGCTGAATGTTGTGCTGAAAGTTGTGCTGAATGAAGAAAGATGAAAGAAGAATGCGCTGAAAGAAAGTTGTGTTGAAAATAAATTATAATAATTTGCATAGCAGACCCTAATTTACATTTGTTGTAAGTTTCAGCTTAAATGCGTGATTCCTTCATGGTGTTGCAATTTTTACAAACACGAGTTTAATAAATGTTATATTTCGAATAACAATATAAAACTGATTTTCAACAACTGAATCCATAAATAATTTGGCATCACGTCTGATGTTATAATAGCAAAAATAAAGCACACATACCCAAGAGAAAGTCTTTATTGTACTTCCTATAAAACATACAAAAGTTAAAAAAAGGGCCAGAGCGCTTTTGAGCATAAGTACGCCCTTCATCAGTGGCTACATGGAAATAAAATTTGAATCGTTCGTATATAGACCAGATATAGCGACAAAATTTGCATAAATACAATTTACAAAAGAATCTACGTTTAGGCAAGGATAAACCGAAAACTATAAAACAATTTTTTTAGAGTTTCAAAAATTCCAACAACAAAAGAACAGCATATTAATTTGCAATTTAATTACAGAAATCGAAAAAAAGGGGGGGGGGAACCAAGCATAATCCCAAAGATGAAGACGCCAAAGATAACTTTGCAGAGACTTGAATTGCATGGAGTCGAGAATGAGTTGCCAAGCATAACTCAAATTCATAACAGGGTCAAAATTACAAACGGACTCGCGGTAGATATAAATAAAAAGGGATTCAAAAAGGAGAATATCACGAGGGTTATTACAACGCATCAAAAAGAAAGTCTTTTCAAAAAGAGGCTGAAAATTATCTTTAACAACAAATTGAGCAAGAGCCGTAGAAAGTTTACTATCCCTGACATCCCGAGCATGTTCTGCTAAACGGATGCCAATATTGCGCTTAGTACTATAGTAACGTAGATTCTTTTGCAAATTGTATTTATGCAAATTTTGTCGCTATATCTGGTCTATATATGAACGATTCAAATTTCATTTCCATGTAGTCACTGATGAAGAGCGTACTTATGCTCGAAAGCGCTCTGGCCCTTTTTTAAACTTTTGTACGTCTTATAGGAAGTAAAATAAAGACCTTCTCTTGTGGATGTGTGCTTAATTTTTGCTAACTGAATCCATATTTACTGAATAAAATAAAGTATATGTTTCAATAAACAGTCTTGTTAGCAATATTCTAATGTTTATAGAAGATAAAGTTTGTACTTCATAATCTTAAAGTATAATTATACTTATAAATATACGATAGATTCTACTTTAAATATAAAAAATATAAACGTATCAGTTGATTAATTATAACATCTTCTGTATTTAAAGTTGACAAATTTAGAATTCTGAAAAATCAAATCTTACAAGTTATACGTGGTTGACGTTGATGACAGGTGGAATAAGGCCTTAATTTCAATTTTTACTTGACTTAGCAATTTATTTACGACATTTGCATTCAACAAGTGTTACATTGAGCTGATTGGTACCCTTTTAAGAAAAGTAGAAGAATATGTACGTAATAAAAATCTGAAGTTGTGTGTTAATAAGAAACATGGAGCTAGAGCAGGTAGGACCCACTTCAATAGCAGAAGTAAATATAATTGCTTTCCTAGCTTATATGATATAATAATGTATGGATAGATAATGATCTGAGGTTCTGTTTCCCACTTAGATAAATATTAATTTAAAATCGGGAAAAGAATAAAAATGTATTCAAAACTGCGAATTTATAGATGGCTAAAATTAATGTTTTGTTATATTGAAATGTATATCCGAAGTAAAAGTGTAATGCAGGTTTTAAAAAAATATTTGTGTATACTCTATTCTCAATATAAATCATTAAGATAGGCCGATGTGTGGACAAGATTAAAGTCATTAGTGCATATCTTATTAGAAATGAAGTCATTGTCGGATCCTTGTCTAGGAAACAGGTCATGTGGAAATGTTTCTTATATCTCAACCTTCCCTCACGTTAACAATCGCACCATAATACGCAAAGAATTTGATGGCAATGATAATAATGGTAATTAATAATTTTTCTAATAGTGCATTATATATTTTAATCGCGTTACCAATCGCACCACAATATCCAGGATATTTGATGGCAATAATAAAATTGGTAATTAACAATGCTACTACTATTGCATTTTATATTTCTTCCGTGTTACCAATCTCATCACAATACTCAATGAATTTGATGACAATAATATTAATGGTAAATAATAATGTTACTTATATTACATTATATATTTTAATCGCGTTACCAATCGCACCATAATATCCAGGATATTTGATGGCAATAATAATATTGGTAATTAATAATGCTACTACTATTGCATTATATATTTCAGTCACATTACCAATCGCACCACAATGTCCAATGAATTTGATGGCAATAATAATAATGGTAATTTATAATGTTACTACTATTGCATTATATATTTTAACCGCGTTACCAATCGCACAACAATACCCAAGAAATTTGTTGGCACTAATAATAATGGTAATTAATAATGTTACTTCTATTGCATTATAAATTTTAACTAGGGCAGGATTTTTTCTTTAGCGAATTTGGTATGGCAGAGCCATAGCAAATTCTGCTTTCGAATTAATGCGTCATTCGAATGTAATCTCTATACAATTTAGAAAATACTTTCAAAATAAAATCGATTGTGATAAATAAAAAAACTCAACCATTTGTACTCATTTAATTATTCAGAAACCTGAAGAGATAAATCCCCATTCATAGATTGAAACATTTTGAACGCAAAGTTAAAACTACTTTTATTTCAGGTCAAAAGCAGCGCATGAACATCTAAATCGAATATAACTTTTCTGAAACTAATTTTCTGAAATGTGAATTAATCCTGGACGTTAAATACGAAATACAGTATGCATAAATATTTGAGATGTCAGAAATTGAAGACAGTAACAAAAATAATTTAATGAGTATATGGATCAGATGGAAACAGAGAATATGTTCAGAGTATATATATATATATATATATATATATATTACTGCTAGGGAATATGATTTACTTTTTAACGGAGATCTTAGTAATATTCCCACATTTTATAATATACCCTCTAAGACAAAAAATCGACGCACCAAGAACGAATTATCCAAATTAGACAAAATTTGGTACTTTTAATGTGGATGTACAGAAACAAAAATGATTAGAATTTCAGAACAATTGGATAATTTATTGCACTGAAAGATTTACACAAAGTGAGCACGTCAATATGACGTTGGTCTGCCACTGGCCTTGATACAAGCAGTTACCCGACGTGGCATTGATACATAAAGTTGCCGAATGGGTTCTGAGGGATGTCGTTCAAAATGACATCCAATTGACAAGCTAATTCGTCTATATTCTGGAGTGGTAGCAGGTGACGCCCCATATCAGTCCAAATGGGCTCAATAGGCGAGATATCAGGGGATCTGGTTGGCCAAGGAAGTGTTTCGTAAGCACGCAAATAATCAAGAGAGGTGCTTGCCGTGTGTAGCCTGGCATTGTCTTGCTGAAAAGTTACCCCGGGATGTCGCGAAAGGTATGGCGATATAACGGAACGTAGAATGTCGGCAAAGTATCACTATGCTGTACAAAGTACTGCTATGCTGTACTGGTGCCACGGAGGGATATCAAAGGGCTCCGGCTATCAAACGAAATGGCACCCCAGATCAAAATTCCCTGTTGTCGGGCCGTGTGGCGTATGACAGTAAGAGCAGGATCCTGACGATGTCCGGGCTGTCTCCAGACATGTCTGTGCTGGTCGTCGGGACTCAGTTCGAAATGGGACTCACCACTGAAGACAATTCGTTCCCAATCCCAACAATTCCACGTTGATCGCGCCCGGCGCCATTGCAATCGCTGTTGAAGGTGCATTCTGGTCAGTGGTAGTCGGCATAATGGGCGCCGCGAGAATTGACTCCCATCCCGTAGTCTTCTATTAATGGTCCGGGTGGTCACTCCCGTGTTTGTCAGACATTGGATGGTTGATAACGACGAATCTCGTGCTGTCACAGCTGCTCTGACGATCGCTCTATCTTCTAATTCCGCCGCTCTAGGCTGTCCGCTTACCGCCGAAATCTGCCATCCTGGATCCATTCCTTCCAAAATCGTCCAATTTCTGTATCGCTCCTACCCAAATGTCGATCGATTCGTCGTTGAGCCCATCCAGCCTCATGCATTCGTCCGACAGCAAGCCCACTTTCAAAGTCCTTCATATGCTCGTAGTGGCCGCGAATTCACCGGGGAGGCATTGTTACAAGCAAGCTGCGTAAAAGCAATCGAAACCCACTTTACGTGTTGTTCCTGGAAGTGAGGTTCGTTCCTTAGGTACAACACCATGGTGCTCAGCCTATGATGATCATGGTGATCATTTTCCTATTCGGTCGACATGTGTTTGCATATACAGTTTCATTACTATCGGATTATTTGCAAGGTGCGTAGATTTTTTTTTGTCTTAGAATGCAAAAATTAAAAAGAAAGATCAATAATGCATTAATTATGAAACATTTTCCAACAGCAGTGCAATTTTATTTAAATATCTCCAAAATGCGATATATTCAGCGGTGATGATTTTACAATTATCACAATACTACAATTATTTATTATATTTAAAAACTTAAAACTTCATCGCAACGAAATGAACTTTATTCAAATAACGTTATTGAAATATAAATCGCCTGGCTCTCTATATAAAAGCAGTGGATATTTCATTCATATAGTTTGTACCATTCCTTTCATTCAGCGGCGATATTTTTAAAATTATCACAATACTACAATAAATTATTTTACTTAAAAACTTAAAACCAAAAAGGTAAAAGTGTTTTTAACTCCAAGCTTAAAACTTCTTCGAAAAACGCAATACTACAGACTCGTCTGCGTCTCTATGTAAAATTAATTAATGTTTCAATCATTTCAGCTATACTGCAGACACCAGAGCTAAATATTTTTTGCGTTAAAAATTCAGCAATTCTTAAACATCTCATCTTACTGTTTGATGTGTTTAAATTCTGCATACGTTAGGCTTCGTTGTAGAAATAATCAAAGTTTGATGATTATTTAAACTCAAGCATATTGTAATTGATTTGGCACAGTATATAGTTGAGCAGAATTTACGCAAAAATAAACCGGGACAGATGCAGCACTAAATATAAATGAAAAAGAACTTTAACAAGAAAGAAAAATAATGCATGAATCATTGATTATGACACACTTCCCAACTACCGGTCGTCCAACTAGATACTCAAGTCCTCAAGATGAGTCGGACGGTCTGTGTCTTCTACACTTCCCAACTAGGGCGCAGTAGCCCAGTGGTTAGGGCGCGGGAATTACACTCGGTAGGCCCGGGTTCGATTGGGCATCTAGAAATTCAATACTATAGAATCGTCTGCTTCTCTATGTACATTCAATAAATGTTTAATTTATATCAGCTATATTTCAGACACCTCTTCGAAGAACTCAATACTATAGAATCGTCTGCTTCTCTATGTAAGTCAATGAATGTTTCATTCATATCAGCTATATTGTAGACTCCAGAGCTGAATAATTTTGCTTTAAAAAAATTCAGCAATTCTTATAAAAATCATCTTACAGTGATGTGTTTACATTCTCCATACGTGAAAATTAGGCTTAGTCGTAGAAATGATGATCATTGAAACTCCAAAATATTGTAATTGCGTTGGCACAGTATAAAGATGTACAGAAGAAAAAATAAAACGGTTTTAGGACGGATGCTCACTAAATATAAATTAAAAAGAACTTTAAAAATCACAATTTTGGCACAAATGGATACCATATTTTATTTCGAAGTGGATCGATCACGTGATATTTTCATATAATATGTGTGCTACTATTATTTTAATTTTTATTTAAAAAACTACCGAACATATTTGCTGGAATTTTTTTATATATTTTATGGGATAATTTGAGTATTTCCTAAAATTTTTGAACCAATTTATGAATTTTAATTTCGCTTTAAAAATGTTTGAATAATTCGGTCCCATAAGGTTCAATGTATTTCATTTTTTCAATCCGGGTTCAATTCAAAAGTAATTGAGTTATATTATTCATTTACATTCCCATATGTCCCACAGACCGTCTGAACAACATACTAAAATTTCATTTTAATAGACATTTTTACATCAGTTATCGTGTGAACGGACAGACAGACAGAGAAATAGACAGAATGAACAAAGTCATAAACACTTTTAAACTATGTTGTATAGTGTTAAAAAGAGTCTCAAAAATCATGTGTAACATGATATTTAATAGTCTTATTTAACGCATGCCATAAAAACGTGACAGCGGTAATGAAAACAAACACATAGGTTCACTAAAAATTTACTTATATAGAAATAAAATATTTTTTTTTATATTTTTGTATCAAATCTTCTCTTTGTTATGTGTGAATCATAATAATAAAGACAAAGGTAACAAAATCTTACAGAATCTGGTCAAACTTTTGAAATATTTCCTGTAATACAAGAAAAGGTAATATTAGAGGTATAGCAGAAGTTTCTAAAGGCAATGCAACACTTTTAATAAATATCACCTTCTAATTCAATTGTAGATAGGCAGCTACTCCTTCTTAAATAAAATAATCTGTTGTGGGCAGCACATGACTTTCCTCATATAATGCAATGAATTTACTACTTTTACAGTAAAACAAAAATAGATTTTTTTTTATAGTAGATATTTATATTCTTTCCAAGATATTGAATTTCCGTCAATGAGTCGTCATTTTTATTGATTTAGCGTCATTTGTATCCATTTGTCGAGTAAATCGTTAATTTAACAATATTTTAAAAAGTCGCCAAGTTGGCGACATTCCAATAAATTCGCGCCAAAATCTCGCCAAGCGTTATGTATGGATACATAAGTTATTCTTTCAGCAGATAAAGGACTATTGGCGTACAAATACAAAAGTATTACTCAAAGTATCTTTTTTCATGAATGGAACGAGGTAGATCCACAAGAATGATGTCACCAAATGTATCGTATGGTATTACATATGAAAAGTGAACATGTTTCTCAATAAGAAATATTCTGTTTTTAATTTTATATGACTTTTTGATAATTTTTTTGAAAATGTGCAATATATCGAGAACGGTTCATGTTAGTGTTCTAAAATTTATGTCAATGTCTATTTGCGTAACTTTATTAGATTTTTTGACGACGTTTTCAAAATTTCAGTCGAAAATTTAGGGGTTTCTGAACATTGGATTGCGTATAAAAACAATAGGCTTCCAGTGTTTACGTATTGTAATTTGTGTACCAAATTTCGTTCAAATCGGTCCATTCATTTGCCAGTTATCGTTTCCACAGACTCACTGACACACACACACACACACACACACACACACACATACATCACTTCAAAAATGTTCGATTCGTGATCAAAGATGCTTGAAACGTGCCCTCCCGTCGAAAACTCGAATTCGAATTTTCGAACCCGTCACAATACTTTCCTTATACATTATTGTATATAAGGAAAGTTATATATTTTAAAGTTTTTGGATTAAATCTTAATTTTTTATTTGTGAATCACAATAATAAATGCACCAATTTAACAAAAATTCTGAATCTGTTTAAACTTTTGAAAATTTCTGATGATTTATGAAGGAGTAATATTAAGGGATGTATGAGTTGTAGGAGTTTCTAAAGGTAATGCAACAATTTTCATTAAGATTACCTTCTAATTCGATTGTAGATAGACAGTTACTTTTATATAAATAACGTATATTTTAAAGTTTTTGAATTAAATCTTGAATTTTTTATATGTGAATCACAATACCAAATACACCAATGTATTAAAGAATTACTGAATATGGTTAAACTGAAAATTTTCCAATAATTTAAGAAGGGGTAATATAAGGAGTATAGGAGTTTCTAAAGGTAATGCAACAATTTGCATTAAGATCACCTTCTAATTGAATTGTAAATAGAGTTATCGCGACGATCGTTGCTGTTCATTGCCTAATAACGAATGATTTCCAATATTTACATGAGATAAATTGTTCGTATTTGATAGAAATTTATGAATTCGTAACTACCTGAACAGAGTAATGAGAATAATTAGTTCTATATTCCGAAGTAAAGTTATGGAATACAACATGGAGAATTTTAAGCTGCAACAAGTTTGAAGCATGAACTGTGAATTTATAAATTCACATTCAATTAATGGAGGGTGTTTGCTGAACAGGAACTAGGAAACGTACGTGTTAAATTAAGTGAAATTGTTATGCATTGCTTTTAATTAAATTGGGATGTACCTGCAATTATGATTTTCCAGACACATAATGGCAACATGGTTTAT
This sequence comes from Amaurobius ferox, assembly GCA_951213105.1. Classification (NCBI taxonomy): domain Eukaryota; kingdom Metazoa; phylum Arthropoda; class Arachnida; order Araneae; family Amaurobiidae; genus Amaurobius; species Amaurobius ferox. The sequence continues at coordinate 145,563,370 of OX578134.1, read as the reverse complement.
GAACCAATCAAAATTGGTTTCCCGTAAATAAAACATAATAAGTTGAGTAAAAACCTGCTTTTCACACTTTTGATGTGGGCAAAATTAATGGTTGGGATTTCTCTGGATGAAAGTGCTATCGGAGTTTGTCGATACAGCCAATGTTTTCATCCAAGCTAGTTTTCGCTTCAGTCTGTATCTTCTAAACTATAATAGATAAATAAGAATAGTAAACATATGTAGTAAAAAATTAAGTATCTAGATTAATAACTTTTTTTACAAGTATTATATATTTTTCGAGGAATTATTTTGCTTAGTTGAAAAAGATGGAGAATTTTTCGTTTGCTCAACGTTTATATCACACAGATTAAAAGTACTAGCTGTGAACAGTAAGGAGGTGATAAGCAGCGCTTTGACAGCCTTACAAGAATATCTTGGATTTCAGACTAGGTTTACGAATACAGTGGTTAAATTTTCTACATTTAAATATTTGTACCTGTTAAAGTTTTTCATTTGAGGGTAAAAATGTACCATTTAAAATGCCAGGTAGGAGCAGTGTAGTTCCGCCTCAATAAATTATCGATGCACAAAAACGATACAATTTGGTTTGTTTTCAAGAAAGTGAAGTGAACTTGATTCTAAATAAGTTTAAAGATTGATGAGGTTTGCAGATAAGCAATGAAGCATAAAGTTCTAGTAGATATTTATGTGCCACCAGACAAGTTTATAGATTCACTTCAATTCTACATTCCGTCAGAGATATTGTTTATGTTTAGTTTATATGTAACCAAGCAAGTTAGTATGTTGATATTTTGACAAGAAGCCTATTGCCGAGGTGTCCTGTTGAAATCGGAGCGAAAGTAAACGTGCTAACTAGCTATAGAGTTATCGATTATAGCGCATCGATATCCTATAAATGAAGCAAATGAGTCTTAAAATCGAATAAACTTATTGCACTTTATTAGAGTTTTATTTTACAAAATGTTCTTCACGTAAAATCCATTCTGACTCCACTTGACCGGAGCCACCGCCGATTTTTTTTGTATCGTGACGTATGTATGTGGCCATTGTTACTCTAACACAAACCTATATATTCTATTTTCACGAAACCATGCAGTCTACATAAATGTGCATAGTTTGAAATTACGCGCAAACACGAAAACTCATCTACAGACAGTTTGCGAGTAATTTGTAGTCCGTAGAAAATCCGAGAAAGATATACAGTTCTTAATTTTTGAATTATAGGTATTTTAACGATATTTTAATATTGTGAAGTGTTTTAAAAGCATATTTCTAATTTTGAAATTTTATTATATTGAACTGTTTTGAAAATGTCTGAATTAAATTTGAAATGTCAAGAGGGCCACTCACAAAGAAATACTTTGTTCACGCAAAACCTTTTCTGGTGTATCGGACTAGAGCCACTGTCATTTTTAATACTTTACAACATAGTTGAAAAGTGTTTATGACTTTGTTCATTCATTCTGTCTGTCTGTATGTCCGTTCGCACGATAATTGCTATAAAAATGACTTTATCAAACTGAAATTTTAGTATGTTGTTTAGACGGTCTGTGGAACATATGGGACTGTAAATGCATAATATCACCCAATTATCACAAATTGCTTCGAAAGTTTTAGGAAGTACTCAAATTACACCATAAAATATATAAAAAAAATTCAGCAAAATGTGTACGGTAGTTTTTTAAATAAAAATTAAAATATTAATTGCACCCATATAATATGAAGAGATCACGTGACACATTTCAAAATAAAATATGGCATCCATCTGTTTTCCAGAGTAAAAATCGTGATTTTTAAAGTTCTTTTAAATTTATATTTTGTGTTGCATCCCAAAACCGCTTTATTTTTGACTGAAACCGCTTTATTTTTGCGTCTTTTCTACAATTACAATTTTATTTATTTTAAATGATCTTCAAACTTTGATTATTTCTACAACGAAGCCTAACTTTAAAGTATACAGGATGTTAACACGTGATTGTAAAAATGAGTTGTATAAGAATTATTGACTTTTTTCACGCAACATTATTTAACTCTGGTGTCTGGAATAAAATTTTATGAATGAAATATTCACTGCTTTTACTTAAAGAACCAGACGATTTATATGCCAATGACGTTATTTGAATAAAGTTCATTTTTTTCGATGAAGTTTTAAATTTTCAAGTAAAATAAATTATCGTAGTTATATGATAACTAAAAAAACATCACAGCTGGATGTATCGCATTTTTCATTTCAGTTGGAAAGTGTTTCATAGTCATTGCTTTATACATGGTTTATCTTTCTTGTTTTAGTTCAGATCGGTCTTAGTCAAATAAACAATTTTCTTTTTATTATCATTCTATACGAAAAATTTACTCCTGCATTATATATAGCTTTCCGAATTTTAATATAATGCACTTTTATTAATGTTTATGGAATATTATTCTCTAAGCAATACTGCGAAAAGCTAAGAACTTTTTATCATATGGGCAGATGCTAATTATTTGAGTTCCATCAGTCCATCTTAAGTGTGTGATAATTAAATCTGTTCTCGACTAACTGTTGTGAAACATTTAGGAAAATATCAACTTTATTTTGTAATTTACTTATTTCCGTATAGCAAGAAATATTTGAAACTATCTCAAATTCGTCATCCTACAAAATGAAGATGAATTTTATGTAAACAATCAAAGTGAATATGTGTAATGTCCATCCATACAAAATGCACTGAAGTAACTGATTGGGTAACATGTCAAAAAAATCTGATGTGGGCAACACATGACTTTCCTTATATAATGCAAAGAATTTACTATTTTTACAATTAAAAAATATATTTTTCTTATAGTAGCTATTTATATTCTTTCCAAGAAATTGAATTTTCGTCAATTAGTCGTCATTTTCACTGATTTAGTGTCATTTTTATCCATTTGGCGAGATTTTCATTAATTTGGCAACATTTTAAAAAGTCGCCAAGTTGTCGATATTCCGTCAAATTTGGCGTCAAAATCTCGTAAAGCGTTATGGACGGAGAAATAAGTTATTCTTATAGCAGATAAATGACTATTGGCGTTCAAATACAAAAGTATTACTCAAAGTATCTTTTCTCATGAATGGAACGAGCTAGATTCACGAGAATGATGGCACCCAATATATCGTATGATATTACATATGAAAAGTGAACATGTTTCTCAAGAGTTAATATATTTTTTTTTATTTATGGGGTTTCTTGATAAATGTTTTTAAAAAATGTGCAATATCTCATGCTAGCGTTCTAAAGTTTATGTCAATCGTTTTCTAAAGAAAAATGACATTAGAAATGTCTATTTGCGTAACTTTATTAAATGTTTTGATTTTTTGATGATTTTTTTTAAAATGTCGCTCGACAATTTAGGGGGGTTCTGAACATTCAATTACGTTTAAAAACAATAGGCTTCCAGTATTCACGGATTGTGATTTTTGTACTAAATTTCATACGAATCCCTCTATTCGTTTGTGAGGTATCGTCAAAGGCTCACTGTCACACACACACACGAACAGACACACGGACACACACACACACATAGCACACATCACTTCAAAAATGTTTGATTCGTAATCAGGGATGCTTGAAACGTGCTCTCCCGACGAAAACTCGAATTCAAATTTTCGACCCCGTAACAATACTTTCCTTATACATTATGTATAAAAGGAAAGTAATTATAGAACACTACCGCTCTAAATATAATCTTGGTTTTGGTCCCATTTGATCCGTTTTAGCTCCCAGATAAAGATATAAAATAAATATTTAGAACATCTGAATAAAGGGGGGGGGGGCGATGCGAAGGGATATTAAAAATATCAATAATTATTTAGTACTTTTACATTAGCTTGAATCTTGACATCGGTCTTGTTCAATACGTATCAGCTTCCAGATCTACGAAAAGAAACCAATTCAAAAACATTTAATTAGGGTTCATGATACAAAGGGATTTAAAAATATTTGCTTCTCAGTAGTAATGAAAACGCTATTTGACAGATATATTTCGCTGTCAATTGTAAAATTTAATTAATCAAGTCATTTTGCTACGCCAAGGATTTAAATTTTAGTATTTTAAAAGAAGAGTATCCCTTTACTGTATGGCTAGAAAAATGTCACAAATATTGTCTTATTTATATTGGATTAGACGATTTAGGTCATGATCCAACATTATATATAGGACCCCGTTAAACCTATCAAAAGCATTGGATCGTTTGGTATGGTTGACCCTACGCATGACCAATTGTTTTTCTCTTACTGCTTCAGTTATCAAATATTTAAATGCAGCGTGATTTGAATTAAGAACCAAATATTCTAGCCTGTCTGTGACAAAAACTATTCACCAGAAATCTTTCAAATTTGGTAACCTTGCTAAATAATTTGTGCAGTAAGATATAGCCAATAAAAATAGAGTTCCGAAACTCACCACCAGGACGCATAAATGATGAGAATTTTATATGTCGCAATAGTAAAAGCATAGGATTTTCCGCACAAACTTGTGGTCCGTAGTTACAGCCAAATCTAAGAGACGCACAGTAACCACACGCCATTACTGTGAAATAGATTGCTTATTGCATCCTACTCGATTGCGATACTATACAGTTTTATCAGTTGGCTTCCTTTTCCATGAACACATGCACTTGTTCACTTAAATGCTGCAACGATTTTGCATCATAGATCCACGCCGTACTCATTTTTATGTTCGGAACCCCCTTATCGCCGCTGCCCCGGTTTTTACTTCCCTTATATACATAGTATAATGTATAAAGATGGTACTGTAACGTGGTCGAGAATTCGCATTCTCAACGGGTTAGCACGTTTCAAGCATCCCTGATCACGAATCGAACATTTTTGAGGTGATGTGTGGGAGTGTGTGTGTGTGTGTGTGTGTGTGTGTGTGCCAGGGAGTCTGTGGAGTCGATATATCACGAACGGATGTAGCGATTCGAATAAAATTGTGTACTAAAATTACAATCTGTGATTACTGGAAGCCTATTGTTTTTAAACACTATCGAATGTTCAGAACACACCTAAATTTTCGAGAGAAATTTTGAAAAAAATCATCAAAAAATCAAAACCTTTAATAAAGTTACGCAAATAGACATTTATTATGTAATTTTTCCTTAGAAAATGATTAACGTAGACTTTAGAACGCTAGCCTATACAGTTCTGGAGATATTGCATATTTTTCAAACGCATTTATCGAAAAGTCCTATAAATTAAAAAAAAATATTATCTTTTGAGAATCATGTTCATTTTTTATATGCAATATCATGCGATAAATTTGGTGATATCATTGACGTGGATCTAGTTCGTTTCATTCATGAGAAAACATGCTTTGAGTAATACTCTTTATTTAAACGCCAATAGTCATTTATTCTCCATAAAAATAACTTATTTCTCCTTCCATAATGCTTGACGAGATTTTGGAGATGAATTTGGTTAAATGTCCCCAACTTGGCGACTTTTTTAAATGTTGACAAATTAATGAAAATCTCTCCAAATGGATAAAAATGATGCTAAATCAAAGAAAATGACAACTAACTGACGAATATTCAATATCTTGAAAAGAATATAAATAGCTACTATAAGAAAAATCTATTTTTTAATTGTAAAAATAGTAAATTAATTGCATTATATAAGGAAAGTCATGTGCTGCCCACATCAGATTTTTTTCTGGTCTAACAATGTTACCAATATTACACGATCAATTCCTATTTCTACAATGATGTTGCTGCGTATATCTATAGAGACTGAAACATTCGTGTCGAAGTACTTAACAGTGAATTGCATATTGCATTACACTGGATCGCAAGTTCGTTTTTCTATACGGTCTGCTTGAAAAGAGGTTTTCTTTACCGTCTATGATCACCACTTAAAGAGCTCGCATCAAATTTTGCAACCGTTTTGTGTCATATCATAGTACTACGACATAATTCTTTTAATCTTCGAAACTACCGTATCAGCAATTTCGTGCTATATCTTCTGTTGAAACGTCAACAGTGCAGGGTAAATTCACAATACTGTCATAGCTGTAGTCGTGAATATTAAATATGGACTTAACTGAAAACAGCAAAAGCTCAACACATTTGTCCTTTGATTTTGCGTAGACATCAAATGGGCTCGCTGAAATGTCTCCAATGTTAAAGGTTCTAAGTAAAAATATCATCTATCTTGCGGATTTCGTCACATATAATAAATTTATTCCATAATTAAATTACTTTTATGGATTGTTTCTCTCATTACCAGGGATATCATTACCAACGAGTAAACATCATGTAGGCCTGTGTGTGTTTTGGAAGTATTTTGAATGTAAAAATCTTTTTCGCATGTTCTACGCAAGATCACTGAATTTCTGAGTTTGTTGGTGAAAAATTTTTGCTCAGGATTGATCTAAATAAATTAACTTCAATTTCAATCACCCTATGCATGGAACGCAATTATATATATATATATATATATATAAAATATATAATATAAAGAAAGTGGATTATCATAAATATATGTGTTATAGTAATTATGCGCAAAGCAGCAAGAGGTACTTTACACCATATAATGCATAAAATGGAATGGATAAAAAGTGAAAAAAGGAAGGAAGGCTTAGCAAAAAGCTTACTTGATGGCGGTAAGGGGTTGTGACCTCACGCCCCAGTTTTCAACGAGCTCGTCATAAATGCCGCGGCATTGCACCCCTGGTCGCCAGCTTTGGCTCAAGCCCACCTCCGGAGTGACAATAAAAATTGTCACAAGACCTTCAAAAAGAATGAACCAAGGACGAGAGTAAATTCACTACCGTACAAGCGATCTGTATTGCTGACCTCGGTGAAATGTATACAGCATCTTATGATCGTGCTGCGGTCCTGTCATATGCATGATGCGATCCTTCATTCTCTAAATGAATATAAAAAAGACTTGAGCTTTACAACATTCGCTAAATTGTTTCGGTATAAATTATCTATATTTTTAAGCATAAAAGGAACTGGATATTTTTGAATATATGCCTGCTTTAAAAATACTTGATCAAAATCAATACGTAAATTTTCTTCTTTAATAGTTCTTTTAATTCTGACCAATCCTCCCAAGAATACATTGCGAAATATATTCAAGTGTAGGTTGGAGTGCCAATGTATTATTCCATTTATAGGTATTTTAAAATGGTTTCTTTTGTCATAGATGGTAAATATGATTGGGATTTGTCTAAAGTTGATACTCAAATCCAAAAACTCAACCACGTTGTTATTTTTAACTGGATTTTCTTTCAATATGAGGTTGGGTGGGTAGAAATCAAAGTTCATACAATAGTTTTCATTTTCATATCCAATAATCACGTCATCTACATAACGCAGGTAAACGATTTCGTTGTTAATATGAGACTGGCTTTCATAAAAACTAAGGTAGAGATCGACTAGTATGGAAGAACATCCCCCCCCATGGGGATGCCTTTAATTTGTTGATATGCAAAGATTCCATTGAAAAGATAATTTTCTTTGATGACTATTCTAATTATAGTCTTGAATTTATTGAATTCTATATTTCTTTTTAATTCATATTCTTCATATAAACGGTAAAGGATATTTGATAAGTCTTCTAGATCTATAGTGTTGAAAAGTTCTTGGAAGTCATAAGTCTTTAAGTATAAAGGATTTTTATGATATTTTAATGAATTTATCACTTGTTGGCTATTTTTTATGATATAACTTCCTTTATTATTAATTTGTAGCAAAATAGGTTTTAAAAGCTTTAGTAACATATAATTGGCTTTTGTGAGATACGTATTACATCCGACAGTAACCGGTCGGAAACATATAGGGTTTTTATGTAGTTTTGGAATATTTATCAAGTAGGGGTACTGTATTATTCCAGTGTATTTTATGTCTGTTAATAGATATAAGGCTTTAATTTTATTTGAAATTTCCCTAAGGGGAATGTTGATTTTGCAATAAAGTATATCATTCTCATATTTTGCTCTCAAGGTGTTAATATAAAAGAACTTGCAGGTGAATGCGTAGTTGCTTGAGGCTTTGTCAGTATAAGTAATTATATACCGTTCTTGAATGGTCTTGAGAAGCTGGATGCTCAATTTACATTTATCAGGTGGTTGGTAAAGTTTATTATAATAATACTTGAAGTCTCTGCATATCATATATCTCCATTGATGGAAGGTGAAATCAGGCAAACTGAATCGGATGGATTGGTTATAAATGAATTTATCAATATCTTCTTGAAAAGCTTCATAAGGATTGCCATGATAAGGATTTCTATATTTTGTACCAAGTTGGAAAGCTTTAATTAAATTGTTATCTTCTAGGACATTACAATCTCTTGTTACCATATGTCCTATTAAAGGATCGGCATAAGGATTGTTTTTACAATTGCATTCTGTTATATTTTCTTTGTGTAGATTTTTACTTAATAAATTATAGTTAAAAACTTTTCTTCCCGTAGGGATGACATATCTATAAGTAGTCATGATTTTTAAGTTCTTTATAGGAAGGATATTTTGATGTTCTTTCAATAATCTGCGAAATGGAATAAGATTAAAGGTTTTGTTTTGGAACACGATGTTTAAATAAATTGAATAAGTGTCTTGATCTCCTTCTTCGTTCTTCAATTTAATATTAAGAAAGTGAGATCGTTTTTTTAACCAATCGCTGATAGTAGCTAAATTAAGTTTCTGAAATATAGAGGTTTCTTTCGTTTGCCAGATTTTTAATTGTTTGAACCAAATTGTCCAAATGTTTAGCATGAATTTTTTACGTATACTCAGTATATAAGTACGTATAAAATCAAGTTTATGGGTTTCAAATCCATATACTTCCTGTATGAAATCCCTAAAAGACTTGATGCAGAAATCTAAATGTTGCTTTTTTCTGTTTTTACTCCGGAACCATCTTTTACGTACTGTAACTGGGCTGTAGTTAATACTGAAGTTTTGTGGTGAATGATAATAATCATTATTATAGAGCTTATTAAACATAACAGAGTTGAGACCGTAAGGGTATATGCTGTTTCTCTGTAGAATATGAATGTTTTCCCACCATATACGATGTTGCTGTTTAATCACAAAGTCTATTATTGAGACTGTGATGTTACTGAAAGAATGCTCTTGAAAATGAGTGTAAAGCAATTGGCATTCCTGATTGTTGCCTTGGTTTTTCTTAATATGATTACGATGTAGGTTGATACGGATATTTAAAGGATTTTTTGTTTGTCCGATGTATGACTTCTCACAAGTATTGCATTTTATTAAGTATATGCATTGGAATGCCTTACAGAATAGGCGATATTTATATGATTGACCAAGGAGGTGAGGATCTGCACAAGGGCAGAGCATACATCTTTTGGATTTACATTTTTGAAATTTAAATGTCTTCATATAACGAAAATTACTTCTATATACTTTATCATATACAGAAGTTAAAACTTCTTCACTCATTTGTAGTTCAGCAGGTATATCACGATATGCACAATTATCCACAGATTTTACATTTTTTAGTTGTATATCACGCTTCTCTACAGGTTGAAAATAATTTCTGATTGAATTTTTGGCAGGTTGCATGATATCGATCTTACGGGTACCTGTTACCGTAATACCGGGCAATTTAAGATTATAAGAATATAACTCAAATGTTGCCAGTAGCTATTTCAATATAAAATGTTTCATCATATAAATAATATAGTTTATACTCCTATAAAGAGTGAATAGTAAAAAGTCCCCATCTTCAATAATTACGACATGACAAAAAAGAAAAAAGATAATGCTCACAATATTCAAATTCAAATTCAGAAAGTGTATTAGCAATAACTACAGATGCAGAGGTGACTTCCAAGAACTTTTCAACACTATAGATCTAGAAGACTTATCAAATATCCTTTACCGTTTATATGAAGAATATGAATTAAAAAGAAATATAGAATTCAATAAATTCAAGACTATAATTAGAATAGTCATCAAAGAAAATTATCTTTTCAATGGAATCTTTGCATATCAACAAATTAAAGGCATCCCCATGGGGGGGGGGATGTTCTTCCATACTAGCCGATCTCTACCTTAGTTTTTATTAAAGCCAGTCTCATATTAACAACGAAATCGTTTACCTGCGTTATGTAGATGACGTGATTATTGGATATGAAAATGAAAACTATTGTATGAACTTTGATTTCTACCCACCCAACCTCATATTGAAAGAAAATCCAGTTAAAAATAACAAAGTGGTTTAGTTTTTGGATTTGAGTATCAACTTTAGACAAATCCCAATCATATTTACCATCTATGACAAAAGAAACCATTTTAAAATATCTATAAATGGAATAATACATTGGCACTCCAACCTACACTTGAATATATTTCGCAATGTATTCTTGGGAGGATTGGTCAGAATTAAAAGAACTATTAAAGAAGAAAATTTACGTATTGATTTTGATCAAGTATTTTTAAGCAAGCATATATTCAAAAATATCCAGTTCCTTTTATGCTTAAAAATATAGATAATTTATTCCGAAACAATTTAGCGAATGGTGTAAAGCTCAAGTCTTTTTTATATTCATTTAGAGAATGAAGGATCGCATCATGCATATGACAGGACCGCAGCACGATCATAAGATGCTGTATACATTTCACCGAGGTTAGCAATACAGATCGCTTGTACGGTAGTGAATTTACTCTCGTCCTTGGTTCATTCCTTTTTGAAGGTCTTGTGACAATTTTTATTGTCACTCCGGAGGTGGGCTAGAGCCAAAGCTGGCGACCAGGAGTGCAATGCCGCGGCATTTATGACGAGCTCGTTGAAAACTGGGGCGTGAGGTCACAACCCCTTACCGCCATCAAGTAAGCTTTTTGCTAAGCCTTCCTTCCATTTTATGCATTATATATATATATATGTGTGTGTGTGTGTGTGTTTATATATATATATATATATGTGTGTGTTTATATATATATATATATATATATATATATATATATATATCATATGAAAGCCAGTAATTAAATTCATAGTTGAATTTATTTCCTATGCATATCCACTAGAATCCAAGGCGCTACTCAGGAAAAGGCGCCGAGCCGCTCTATATTCTGAAGCAGATAATAATCCAAGAAAAAGAAGAACTGAAAGAATAAGGGATAAGCAAATGCTTTGCATTTAATGGTTGGGGAGGATTGCGACTCCCCCTCCTGTTTAAAGCTGCTTTTTCAGCCTTGGTAAACGCTTACGGTACCAATACAAAGCAAAGGTTGGTCCCCATTGCGTGCTAATACGAAGGCACCCGTATACGAAAGAACAAGACCAACCAAACAGAAGGACACTGGAGCAAAAGTGAATCCTGCCCAACTCGCTTATATATGTTCATCTTACGCATGCGTGCAATCCTAGCAGGTACGCACAAACTTTATTTACTTGCAGATTGATGAAGTAAACTGTCAAAATCTACATTATCCTTGAAAACCGATCTATAACAATCCTTTAAGAAATATATAGGATAATGTTTATATAAAGCCTCTGTTATGATTTTAATGTTGCTATTATTGCAATCTCTTTTAAACGTGTTGTAAATTTGGTTTCTCTTGAAGTGTCCGAGTATGATATTTCTGAAATTATTTTTGGTAAGATTTGTTTTCCAATCGATGAGATGATTGATCTTAAGTCCATATAATTTTCTTTTGTCATATAACGTTGTATAATGACCATATAATCCATGTTTTTTTATTGAGAAGTCCCGAAAATTTACCGCTTCATTTTCTTCTTTACAGTTTTCTATTAATTCCAATTCCGGTGGGTAAAATGTGAAATCGAAATTGGTGGTGTCTTCATAATAGTGTCTGATATATATATATATATATATATATATATATATATATATATATATATATATATATATATATATATATATATATATATATATATATATATATATATATATACATTCCCAAAAAGGGACAAGTAGCAATGTACTCGTTCAGATTCTAGCATTGAGACTGAAGTACCGGCCGGGGGGAGTTGCGACCCCCATCCCTCCGGTTAAAGCTTTTTCCGCCATGGCAAACGCTCCCGGTAACCGATACTCCCTACTCGATTTCCTTCATGACCCTTTATAAATATACAATTTCAATAACATGTAAAAATCTAAAAGTTTACTTTTCTACGCTGCAACTATTCATGAATCATGCTTTAAAAATATAACAAATAATTTAAAATACTAAATACTCAAGATCAATGAAATCCCGGTCCGAGAGGATATTATTTTTTAAAAATTGGATATAATACCCATAAACCGCATTATCTCCATATATAAACCTGTGTTAAATTACTTCACAATTAGTCATTTAATTCTTTTTAATCCCTTTCTAGTCAAAACTAATGTTTGAAATACATATCAGAGTGTCTGTATTTTTAAAAATGAACTCAAGACCTATTGGCTAATCCATCGCCATATATAAACTAATGTTTGAAATCATTTCACTCTTTGTTAATTATTACTTTAAAAACTATATATACAAGACTATTGAAATCCATGTTATTATTAAAACTAATGTTTGAAATACATATCAGAGTGTCTGTATTTTTTAAAAATGGACTCAAAACCTATTGGCTAATCCATCGCCATATATAAACTAATGTTTGAAATCATTTCACTCTTTGTTAATTATTACCTTAAAAAACTATATATTCGAGACTATTGAAATCTATGTTATTATTATGCAAAATCCTTTACTAGATACCAAAACCTATTGGCTTTTTTATCTCCATAAAATCCTAATGTTTGAATTTACTGCACTTTGTGATAGTTTAATGCTCAAAAATCGATATATTCGAGTCCAAAGACATTCCCGTCAGAGAGTAATTTTTAAATATTGGACACAAGACATTTTAAAAAACATTATCACCCTATAAATATAAAGACACAAAAATACTCCATAGTCCAAACTCTACGTAATACACCTTCCCATGGAACAACACACAACTTGTTGACTCTTTACCACTTTCACATATGACTTTCACATATTACCAAAGTAAATATTAATAGTTCGTCCGATATTTCAGAAAAACCCTTACAATCACGAACTTACAGTCTGGATAACGCTTATAATGTTTCCACATTAAAATAGCCCCAGCTATAAAATTCCGGTGTATAGCCATATTGAGCTATCTGATTTATGATCCTCAATTTCGCATAAAAACACGTCACCCTCTGCGTATTACATTTCCCGCCATTAGGCGATATCCGAAAAGTCTTATGTTGTTATCGTTCCAAAATATCTCTTCCTGGTTACGGCTGCAGTTAAACCAATATAATTGGAAACCAATCTAATCAGAAAAGCGGGAGGATAACCCTCCTTGATAGCCTCCCCCAGGAAACGGCAATCACACATGTATCTCTCGTTGTTAGTAAAATTCAACAACTTGTGTCGTTTCAGTTGATTTATTATCAGATTTCTGAATATGTTACGGTGTAGACTAGTTGTCCATGACGTCAAATATTTGATATCAAAACCAAAGGTGCTACGTTTATCGTAAATACGATAACATTGTATAGTGGCAGGCTTCATTATAGTGAGATCTAAAAAATCCAGACTTTCATCCTCATTGCGTGGTGTTTCTATTAAAGTTAAACATGGAGGATAAAAGTCAAACTTCATTGTATAACCACTATCCTCAAATCCACATAGGATATCATCCACGTAACGTAGGTATAACATCTCATTTAAAAGATGTGTTCCCCTTTCATATCTATCTAGGTAAATATCTGCCATAATTGACGAACAATTACCCCCCATTGGGATACCCTTGATTTGTTTATAAAAGTTTTCTCCATTGTATAAAACTGTCTCGAATAAAACCAACTCCACCAAAGCCTTGTACTTTCCAATTGCTATATATAGCTGCAAATCACATCTATGGTATGATTCCATTAGGATGCCATATAGATCCTTAATGTCTATATTATTGAATAGGTCAGCAAAGTCATAACTCCTGTATATACCGATGTTTGGCAATTCTTTCAGTTTCTTAACTACTTCGAGGCTGTTTTTTATAAAATAGCTACCCTGGTCATATAGTTTTCGTAATACCAATTTTAAATGTTCCAATAATAATTTATTGGCCCTTGATAAATAAGTTTTAAAACCGATGGTGACTGGTCGGAATTTAACTGGATTTTTATGTAGCTTAGGTATTAACGTTAAATAGGGATATCTAATATTTCCCACACATATGCCAGATTTTTTGTACAAAGCTTTTATCCGGTTACTAATTTCCAACTTAGTTTGTTTCAACAACGAGTACATACCATGATCTTCGTATGCTTGTCTTAATAAAGTAACATAGTACCATTTACAAGTCATTGCAAAATTCGACGTTACCTTGTCTACGTACGTAATAACATACATATTTTGTAGCTCATCCAGCTCATTTTTATTATATTTAAGCTCACCTCCTTTTTTATTACACCGTACGTTCCTGCGATACCATGAAATGCACTCATTTATCACCATGACCTTCCATTCCTCAAATGTCTCTGTTGGCAAACTGAATTTTACTGCCGCTTTTTTAATATAATGTGTAATATCAATTTCCATTGCTCGTTTAATGGAAACGTTACTCCTAAATCGGTATTTAGTACCCAACTCAAAGTATTTTTTAATATTCGATTTTATTATACCCAGATCTCCTGTTACAATATGTCCATGATGTACGTCTCTGTACGTTGATGTATTACATTTGCAACTTACACAACTCACTGTATGCAAATTACTACCAATAAAATTATAATTAAAAAACCTTCTCCTCAATGGTTTTTCATATTTGAATGCCACTTTCAACCTCAGGTCCCTAACAGGTAAAGTATGTGTCATTAGTCTTAAAATTCTATTAAAAGGAATATGATCGTAACGCTTATTAATATATTTCAATATAAGATATTCGTCAATATGTTTTTTTATTTTAATATCCTCTAAAACTATTCCATGTATCCTGGCTCTAAATTTGATGTAATCCAACACAATACACAAGGATCTGGACCGATCGCTTTCAGTACATTGTACATATATTTTTCTGTAATGACACCAAACTCTGTTAACTAACTTCAATCTAATTCCGTAAGCCATATTCTTTAGCCATGTCTCGGGAACATCCTTTCCTCCATCTATATCTCGCAAAATCTTGTCAATTTTATCTACAGTTTTTTTCAAGCACATTTTTCCCTTGCATCCTCCTCGTTTTTTACGACTGGACTTTTTCAAGCCCCGCTTCACCATACTTTCCGACCCTACGCTTGAATAATATTCCTTGTTATAATTATTACCGTACATAACTGTATTGAGACCATACGGATAAACCGATCTACGTTGTGCTATATGTGAATTTTCCCACCATAATCTTAGATCTGTATCCACCACAATATCCAAAATAGTAACCCTCATTGCTTCAACTCCGTGATTAGCAAAGTGTCTTATTTCCAAAGACACCTCACTATCCGAATTTTTAATACATTTATATATCATGCTACGGTGCAGATTTATTCTGATATTAAGGCAGTTCTTAGTTTGCCCTATATACTCTTTTCCACATATATCGCATGTGATAGAGTACACGCAATTATATGTTTTACAGAATCTCTTATATTTTCCAACTTTGGAAATCTGTAACATGTTTGCTTTAGGACACAACATACATTTTGTTGAACTACATTTACTGTATTTAAAATTTCCAAAGTTTTTATAATAAGTGCGATACGTAGAGCTCGGATATTCCACATTGGAATCAAACTGTATAACATTAGAAACAGGCACGCTCAAAGCAACCACGTTATTTTTAGGTTCGTCAACTCCTGGATGAATAACGTTAAAGTAATTTTTAATAGAATTCACATGAGGGTAACTGGATGACGGTCGTCCTACGCCCCTTTCATCTGACGACCGAGCAATCGTGGTAGAGACCCCGAAGTTGCCAGTCGCTAAATTCTTATTATTGTACATTTCATAAAAAAGTTTAAGAAGAAACGTCTACCGGTTCGAAAATAAATTCAATCCCGGCCAAAGCCACTGATAATCTAACCACTTCCGGTATCTCCCCAAAGCTTTACCTCTTCCAATCCATTTATCATCGTAACTACAACAATTTTTCTTTTAACTCTTCCTCCTTTTTAACCAATAAAAATTCAATATATCATCATACCAGGAGAAGCCGATCCCTTACTTTTTTTACAATATCTATTACTTTTTTTGAACAAATAAATACTAAATATTCTATTTGCATTTTTAATTATTGTCTTTTTTTGTTTTTTTATAATTTTTATACATGTATACATCATGTTATCCGAACATGATTTACTTAAACGAATCTCAAATCAAAATAGGCAATCAGGAGCCTCATGCACCCAAAAAACGTTCGACATGACCTCAAAAACCACCAGAACTCACGAAAGTCACCCATCCCCCCTTGTAATACTCCATATTCACCAAACACCAAGTCCAAAAATACCATTTTTACCATCAGTGATCAACTGCGCTTAGCTGCTAGTACGATCATCTAATTTATACATTATAAAACTTGAAAAATTTATTATCAATTTTAGAGAACAGATTAAAAAGCTAAAAGCAAAAAATAATTTATAATACAACTTGTAAAGCGCTATGCTGCAATGTTTACATGTGTATTCCCATATACATTCCCAAAAAGGGACAAGTAGCAATGTACTCGTTCAGATTCTAGCATTGAGACTGAAGTACCGGCCGGGGGGAGTTGCGACCCCCATCCCTCCGGTTAAAGCTTTTTCCGCCATGGCAAACGCTCCCGGTAACCGATACTCCCTACTCGATTTCCTTCATGACCCTTTATAAATATACAATTTCAATAACATGTAAAAATCTAAAAGTTTACTTTTCTACGCTGCAACTATTCATGAATCATGCTTTAAAAATATAACAAATAATTTAAAATACTAAATACTCAAGATCAATGAAATCCCGGTCCGAGAGGATATTATTTTTTAAAAATTGGATATAATACCCATAAACCGCATTATCTCCATATATAAACCTGTGTTAAATTACTTCACAATTAGTCATTTAATTCTTTTTAATCCCTTTCTAGTCAAAACTAATGTTTGAAATACATATCAGAGTGTCTGTATTTTTAAAAATGAACTCAAGACCTATTGGCTAATCCATCGCCATATATAAACTAATGTTTGAAATCATTTCACTCTTTGTTAATTATTACTTTAAAAACTATATATACAAGACTATTGAAATCCATGTCATTATTAAAACTAATGTTTGAAATACATATCAGAGTGTCTGTATTTTTTAAAAATGGACTCAAAACCTATTGGCTAATCCATCGCCATATATAAACTAATGTTTGAAATCATTTCACTCTTTGTTAATTATTACCTTAAAAAACTATATATTCGAGACTATTGAAATCTATGTTATTATTATGCAAAATCCTTTACTAGATACCAAAACCTATTGGCTTTTTTATCTCCATAAAATCCTAATGTTTGAATTTACTGCACTTTGTGATAGTTTAATGCTCAAAAATCGATATATTCGAGTCCAAAGACATTCCCGTCAGAGAGTAATTTTTAAATATTGGACACAAGACATTTTAAAAAACATTATCACCCTATAAATATAAAGACACAAAAATACTCCATATATATATATATATATATATATATATATATACATATATGTGTGTGTGTGTGTCTTATATATATATATATATGTGTGTGTGTGTCTTATATATATATATATATGTGTGTGTGTCTTATATATATATATATATATATATGTCTTATATATATGTCTTATATATAGGTGTCTTATATATATATATACGAAGATATGAAGAAGGTATCCATATTCTGAACGAAATGCCATATTTCAGATTTGTGGATGACATCCTGATTGGTCAAATAAAAAACACCAATATTTTCGACATCAGATTTTATCTTTTTAATTTGGAACGAATAGAAACTATTACGCTTAAAGATAATGAGATCAATTACCTTGACATCTGTATCAATTTCACTGAAAATGAAAAATAATATACAAAACCTTATGGCAAAAAAAATTACTTCGATATCAACATAAATTACATCATCGATTGGAAATCGAATTTGAGCTCAACCATATTTCGCAATATTGTTAAAAAGCATTTTATTCGACTCTAGAATGCATATTTATGAGTGAGATCGCATCAAATGCTATAAAACATTTATTCAGGAGGCAATACAACAGCACTATCCTGGAGGCTTTATCAAACACTATTATAATGCACTTCATTGCAAAGAAGGTGATTCTTTTTATAAAGATTTTGGCAACATCTTTATTAAATAATACACTTGGCAACGCATTTACTTGTATTTTGCGCTTCTCCCCCTTTTCACTGCATTGTTCAACTCCGTCCTTTTAAGTGACAATCGACAATCACGTCTTCTCTTTTATTGGGATTCGCCGAGTTTTAACCCTTCCAATCACTTTGTATGTTCACACGGTCTGTGTTTCCTTTTCTGGATTACGTCTTCTGCTTGGATGTTTCATGGAAATTTGGCCACAGGCATATATCGGCTCCGAAAGTACCTTAAGAGTAAAAGTCGACTATAATCGCGAACAAGGAGTCACAATCCCCCTTGGCCTTTTTATATTCCCCCGTTGGTTTTTTTCACGTCTTGTTCTTTTTGACATTTATATATATACAAGGCATTATAGTGCAGCACTGCGCCTTTTTGACTAGACATTATACTTTATATAGGTATTGTGATTTGTACTGTACTTTTGTATTGACTCTTATATATATATATATTTATATATATTCTGTGTCGAAAATAACTAAATAAGTAAAGAAATACTTACATTAAGCTTACATTAAAGGGACACCCTAAGAATTTTATCCTCAAAAATTAAGCTTGACAAGCACCCCATTCCACATAAACCAAAATCCTTTTATTATAAATTTCACGTCCAATAGTGTCTGTATGTTATAACTTTTTGTAAATGAATATTTATAATTTCAGCTTTCTGTATTCACAATGCAAATGCTCTGAGACTGACACTACATCTTATCCTTAATCACGTGACTCCGTAATTACAGTCTGAATATCATTAAAAGAGAATGATGAATGCATTTTGCTTCCGAAATACGTCCAATTCACCGCATTGTAATTTGTAATTTGAAGAGCTTGCAAACGAAATATGAAATTCCTCATCAGAGTGTTGCATACTGAAGATCGCGTAACTCCATTTATTCTATTTGAGTGATTCTATGTAGCGGAGATTTGGATAAAACTGGGTAGCTTATACTTATCCACCTACTGATTCAAAATAAATGTTAACATTTTGCTTACGGTTGGGACAGCGTCAATCCCCATTGGCGCTCATGGCCGACAATGCCTGCAAAGGGGGATCGAGCTATTTGGGATAGAGTATGTCAAATACCTGTCTTTTTGAGAGATTCTTCGTTTAAGATTGATGCTGTCCCACTCGTATGCAAAAGGTTAATCTATAGTTACTTTGTAATGCAATACAAACATCTTAGAGAGCAAGGTATGATGTAAATCGTGAATGAAATATAACGAGGATTAAACGAAATTATGTAGCAGAAATTCTACCAAACATGTACTGCCGAAATTATTACATATGATCGGGATAGCCCATTGGTTAGAATATGGGGGTACACACGGAGGACCAGAGTGTCAATCTCGGGTTTGCCCAAATAATTATTTTGTTCATGTGGAGTACAAGCATGCTAAATCTGTGGGTCCGCAAGTCAATTTTTTTGGGCCCAGATCACCCTACTTACTAGAAGGTGTAAGATATACGTTTGTACGACTGGGATTTGCCTCACAATTTTGACCGGAACCCAGTGGGGAAAGCATCCACAGGGACCGTACCCTCCTTCCCCTACCACCAACCTCTCGGAAGGACTTACATGCAAGTTTAACGTGATCGCACTATGTAAATACTACTTTATATATAAAAATCAGTAATGACCTGATGTAACTAATGCCTGTGTTTAATAGCAAAATAACGACTTCAAATATATGAATATTAAAATAGTTCTGTATTGGGAAATCAATTACAAAAACTGTTAATAGAAAAAAAAACAGGTCTTGGGATTTTTGTAAGCATAATAATTTCTGTTCAATATATTCCGCTTACTGACGGTTCATATATGCAGCGTTTCATGAAACTTAATAATATCAACTTGAAGTAAAATTAGTAAATTATTGTATTAAAGTTTTTACTAAATTCAGAAAGCAAAGTTTTAGTTTAAATGTAACATGAAATCATCGATATTTGTAGATTATTTGATATTTCCCTCTTATATAATTATAATTTATTGTTTATGTAAAAAAAGCTCGTGGATGTGTAATATGTATTTTAGGACAAAATGTCTGACCAGCAAGCACCTGAACTTATTTCATACCTTTCATTTGCTTCATTTTGATCTTTAATACGATCTTTCTTCCTGAAAATGAAAAATTCCAATCAATAAAATAACATCATTTAGAATAAAAATGTTTGACAATGTTCCATTCCAAGTAACACCTTCGAATTTAATTTGAATGGAAATATAAATGTTAGCAGATAGGGCCACACAATGATATACATTTGGCACAAATATATTGAACTTTATGACAACACTTACCTCAACGTGGAGTTAAAAATATATCTATATCCGGTTCTTAAGAGTTAGCTCTATTGAATAATCCAGTGAAAATATTATGTTATCATTTATATATGATGCTGCAGTAACAATTTCATAATTAATATTTTACATGAAAGTGCAACTTCTGATCTGTACATCATCCTCATTTTATCAGATTGTATTTAGATAGAATAATATGCTAGCCCAGAATTCGACTTCAGCTCTCCAAAGAACAGCTGATTAGATTTATGAAAAATTTCAATTTTAATATTCATGCATAAGTTATCCAATGCTTCTAATGTGTAGGTTTAGTTGATTCAGGCTAACGCTACCTACTGATCTACATAGATGTATTTATTATTTTTACTTAAATAGTAATCGTGTTTTTCGAATGAATCAATAAATAGTATTTTGTATTGGGATATCACTCTACAGGTAACGATGGTTAAAAAAGCTTTTTTTCTTTATCAGACGTAGACAAAATTAGCTTACGTGCGCATTGTACCTTTCAACACACGTTTTTTCTACTTCAATCCTTGTTTTTCCTACTTCAATTCCTGTTTCATCATTCGATTCGTATAAAAAATGTATCCACAGAGATGCAAAAGTGGTTATGTTCTACCTTTTCAATTCGACAACCTCTATACGTGCTTTTGTGCCAACCAATCAATAGAGAACAGAAAGGACATAAAGGAAGTATTTTTCGAAAATACATATTATACACCTTTCTATTTTTGTTATGCATTTAATAATCCTCAGTATATCATTAGAAAAAAGAATGTTTTTGATCAAGACTCGATAACAAATTTTTCTAGTCAAAACCTTATTAAACAAAGTTTTAATATCATCTAAATTGGATGTCTTCTATAAGAAAGATACCTACGATATGCTTATATTTTAACATAATTATGAATTAATTTCACCTTTTATTACGATTCTCTCTAAATTAAGCATGGTTTATAATTCATCTAACGATACTTTTCGAGTAACAGAAATTACAAATCTAAACTTACCACGTATATCTATATATGAAATAGAATGGACGATATTTTATTCATATAGATACTCATAAAACTTCATATTCTCGAATTTAAGTAACGGCCATTAAGTATTTGAACTCAAAAAACAAATATTCTAATATAAGCTTCTATACATTTACAGAACTTTCAATGGCGGATTTGTCATATCAAACTAAAATGATTACACACACTAAAATTTATCAAATAAATTAAATCGATAAACTTGACTTTTTAAAACAATTTATATTAATATGATACTACCTATAAATTCTTAAAACTGGAATGCTTTTAATGAGAAAATTATAAATGCAAGTATTAATTTTAACTTCTGCAAAATATTGTGGATCACAGGTTCATAGATATGAATTTTTTCTGCAATTCTAAGTTTGAACTAACGTTTATTCACCCAAAGAGCTTAAATCTCAAAATAATTACAAGTCTCTCTAACTTTTATTTGTGAATTGTAATATATATATTCTGGGTTTATTTTGCACAGATGACGAAGATGGCTACAATCGAGGACATTCGTACATAGTACGGAATGCATAAGCTCAAAAGAAATATTTATAACTATAATATGATTTACTATGATGTTGTTTTCTAATTTAAAAGCAATGAAAATTGATTTACAAAAAATATTTTTTAAAAGCATATCACATTTTTTCATTAATATTTGCGATCTCCTAAAATAGTTATGGTTGCTTAAATTCACGGAAATTATGTAAAAAGAACTAAATATGATTCGAAAGCCCTCGAACGTTTATCAGTTATAAATAGCAACAGCACGTGCAAGTTCTGTTCTTTAATTCATACTTTTTAATCTCAATGTTCTGTGTCTCCTCCTGAAATATAAACCAGGTTATTTCACTGATATTTAAATTTTAAATTGTTTTAAAAACACTGTAAACATATGTATCTATACAAATAAAATTGGAAATCTACTGTATGTGTGTATGTATGTGTGTTTGTCTCGTCAGCTCATAAGAACGTCTGAACAAAATTTCATAAAATTTTCTGAATGGCCTTGAAATATTCTTATTTTATTGTAGTACATGCGCCGAGTTTCTAGAATAAGAAGTTGCTGAGATAATAATAAACAAGAAATATCAATCATGTATAAAGCATTAATTAGGAAACACTTTCCAACTGAAATGCAATTTTATTTAAACGTCTCAGAAGCGTGCTGATTCACCACTGCTGTGATTTAAATTATCACTGTACTATAGTAATTTATTATACTTGAAAACTTAAAATTTCATTGAAAAATACAAGGCTTGTTACACAGAATAAAATTTATTAAAATCCTGTCATCGACATATAAACTGTATGTCTGTCTATGTAAAGTCAATGAATATTTTGTTCGTTCATATCACTTACATTCCAGACTTCAGAGTTAAAACATTTTTGCATGAAAAAATTTAGCAATTCTTATATAACTCACCTTACAGTAACTTGATTTATTTACATTCTGCATGCTATCGACAAGTATTAAA
Organism: Amaurobius ferox; assembly: GCA_951213105.1. Taxonomy (NCBI): domain Eukaryota; kingdom Metazoa; phylum Arthropoda; class Arachnida; order Araneae; family Amaurobiidae; genus Amaurobius; species Amaurobius ferox. The sequence goes on along the minus strand of OX578134.1, from coordinate 145,540,214 downwards.
ATTAGGATTCGTTTTATAAATAATCAAAATTTAATGATCATTTAAAATAAAAAATATTGCAATTGCGTTGGCACATAATTTAGATACAGATAATGTGTAAAATAAATCAGTTTTATGGCGAGGGCAACACTAAATATACATGTAAAGAATCTTTAAACATCTACAATAACAGAGGCCATGGAGGCCATATTTAGCGCTTTTCGGCATAGTTGAAAAGCGTTTGACTCGAATGCTTATCAGTTATAAATAGCATTCTGTCATTCAATTCATTCTGCCTGTATGTCAGTTCGCACGATAACTGCGGTAAACATGACTATCGAAATGAATTTTTAGTGTGTTGTTGAGATGGTCTGTGGAATGCATGAAAATGAAAAGCAATAGTGTCACCCAATTAGTTTCGGTTTTTAACCGAGTTGAAAAGATAAAATACATTGAACTCTATGGGACTTAATATTTCAAACATTTTTTAAGCTGAGTTAAAAGTCGCAGTGTGCTTCAAAAATTTTAGGCACTATTAAAATTAATACATGAAATGTGTAAAAAAAATCAGCAAAATACGTTGGATAGTTTTACAAATAAAATTTCATGTAATAATTACACCAATTTCATATGAAGAGATCGCGTTACTCATTGCAAAATAAAATATGGCTTCCATTTTTTTTTGCATTATATGTTTTCGCTTATTATGTGTATATTTAAATTCCAAGCCAATGCTATTACAATATTTTTTATTTTAATTGATAGGTAAATTCTTTATTTCTGCAACGCAGCCTAATTTAATGCTGAATTATAGCTTACAAAATGTAAACAAATCAAGTGATTGTAAGGTAAAATGTATTGGTGATGTTGAATTTTTTTCATGCAAAATTATTTAGCTCTGGAGTTGCAAAATATTTGATAGGAATGACATATTCATTGCTTTTTCATTAAGAATCAGAAGATTTATATTTTGATGACATTATTTTAATAAAACCCATTTTATATAACTAGAATTGTCTTATACAATGAAGTTTGAAGTTTTCAAGTAGTTGTACTGTGACAATTTATAAAATGTCAGCGCTGAAAGCATCACGTTTAAGAGATATAAAAAAATTGCATTTCAGTTGAAAAATGTTTCATAACCAATGATGATCGATCTTTGTTGTTGTTGCAATGAGGCGCCGGATCTCTTAATATATGTATCATGGATGCAATTATTATTTCAATTTTTATTTAAAAACGACCGAACATATATTTTGCTGATTTTTGTTACACATTTTTTGTGATAGTTTGAATATTTGCTAAACTTTGTGAATAACTTTGTGAATTTTACCCCGCTTAAAAGTACTTAATTATGTCCTATAGCGTTCAATATATTTCATTTTTTCAACACTGGTTAAATGCGAAGCTGATTTGATGATTTTGTTTACCTCATTATCATTCCCAGATATCCCATAGACCGTCTCAACATCACACGGCAATTTAATTTAGATAAATATATTTTTACGGCAGTTATCGTGTAAACGGACAGACAGACAGATAGAATGATCAAAGTCAAAACTCTTCAACTACGTTGGAAAGTGTTAAAACAAACTTTTAAAAAAATAATAGTATGCAGACGATAGTTTTCCACAAATTTATTTGAAGAAAATATATTATTTTGATGAGCAGCAAAATTTAAGCCGATGAGATTATCAACAGACGATATTTATTAAATCTTTCCCAATTTAAATAATAAAGAAACGTAAATTTAATTTGGAATAGCGTTTTAATTGGATTCTATCACTTACGATCTTCGGGTTAAAGATTAAGGTAATTATTGATATTTTCAATTTCTTATGTCATATGCTTAATTTTTGCAAATATTTTTCAAAATTGTATATTTAATTAGTCAATTATCTCATACATTGCGTTACGCCAGTCGTTGCAATAGAATAAAAGTAGTACTGGAATATCTTACAATACCATGTTAGTGCTGTCATTTATTTTGTAAATTAGTAAAAAAATTAAACTAGTATGTTTTATTGCTCATATCTGTCGGTAAAAATGTTTTTGTATTGCCAGAACGTAGATTCTTATGATTTTCGTAGATTAATTAAGTTAAAAATCTTAATAGAATGTTTTGAATACCAATGTAATTCAGAATACTACAAGAATTTGCACATATTTTTGGATTTGAGCTTTCTTTATATTATATGGATCATGCGAAGTATGGGTATACTGGTATGGGCATACTGGTAGTTAAACGCATAAATGGATTGTAAAATATTGGTTCTTTTTTCTACATTTCTAAATGCACTCAAAATTATTTTCGTTTTTGCAGCATTTGATATTTTAGTAAATTTATTCAATTTAAAAGTGTCTTTAAAATTTTGCTAAATCATTTATAGAATTTATTTTTGCTCCAATTGCTCCAATTTTAAACCTATAAAATATTTGAAAATGAAGAAAATAATCATTTCCTGCTTTGCCATTTGTTCAAGCTTGAGTTCAAAAAAATAAGTACTTCAATGGGAATGAAAATATTGCAATAAATAGCTTAAAATAACATAAAACAGTATATATTATAATCATAATTATAAATTTAGCAAACTCTTTCTGAAGCTAGATGTTTTTGTATTTGTCCGATAATCTAGAACGAAGTTTGTTAACCTAATGCATTAATTAAGATTAACTTCTCACTGCAGTCTGGTTAGAATATACTTGTGGTATTTGTTACCGACCTAAATCCTACTAATGAATAATTCCTAATATTTATGCGAAATAATTTATTTATCTTTAAGTGAAATTCATAAATTTTAAACTACCAGCCTGCGTAATAAAAGCATGATTAGTACGATCTACCCATTTCGCTGTGACGTTATAGTGTACTGAATGAGAAATTTGAAGCTTAGACCTTTATAATCCATGGACATGGAATAATATAAACATTAATTTAATGCAATGTGTTTGTTGAACAGGAACTAGAAAATTGATGTGTGACATTAGGTGACATATCTATACGAGAGTTTTATTTAAACTGGGGTTATGGTGTACAACATGAACAATTTGAAGCTACAACCTTTGTAATCCGTGGACATGGAATAATATGAACATTAATTAAATGGAATGTGTTTGCTGAACTGGAACTTGGAAATTGATGTGTGAAATTATTTGAATTGGATGTTTGAAATTATTAGAAATATCCGCACGAGAGTTTTATTTAAACTGAGATTATGGTGTACAGCAGATGAAATTTGAAGCTGCAACCTTTTAAATCCATGGATAGGGAATAAAAATACACATTCATTTAATGGAATGAGTTTTCTGATCATAAACTGGTAAAGTTATTTTTGAAATTAGGTGAAATATCTATACAAGGGTTCTATTTAAACTGAGAAATGCCTTAAAATATCAGTATTGATACACTTGATAAAATAGAAGTTTTAAGTATTTAAAAAATAATCAGTATATGAGTATTATTGAATTAAACTAGATAAAAGTAACTCGAATATTGCATGGAAGACCGGTAGATATTGCACCGTTATTTCAAAAATGAGAATAAGTACTTGAAAAAATAATCGGCAGTTGATCCAGTTTATTAGTTCCGAAATTGTGTTATGTAAATGTCATTTTTCTTTGTGAATAGTTTGTCGTATGTAAACAGTTTCTAAACTGTTCAACATATTAAGATATCGAAATTAGGAGTATTTTTCGGAAAAAAATTCAAAATATTAAAACATCAGAATTAAAATAGCTATATTTCAAAAACTAAGAATTCAATCCAAAATTCAGCTATGTATCCTTATAGGGATTTTAAAGGGCTACATATTAAATCTTAAAGTTTATAATTAGCACTTTTATAATTTAATATATTTTAAGTATTAATACCAAAAAATGTTCAATCTACTTGAAATTGACAAGACGATTCCCCGAAAATTGTAACAAATTTAAAAAAAAACAATAATTTAAATATCTAGAATAAATTTCCTACTGAACTTTTTCGTTGCTTAATGTTTATATCTATGTTTTTAGTTTAGGAGATTTTTGAGGGAAATTTCTTCAAAAACTTTCTGTGACAAAATGTTTTTATCCAATATATATATATATATATATATATATATATATATATATATATATATATATATATATATATATATATATATATATATATATATATATATATATAATTTTTATATATACGCAAACAGAATCCTATTTCTGACGAAGTAAGTGATTATAAGATTTCCATCTATTAAGTTCGTACATAGACGTGTCAAGAGTGTTTACATTTTTCGAAACGCACCAATTTTAACCAGAGGTATTTCAAACACAGATGTTATTCACTTAAAAATTTCCCAAGTGGTTGGCACGACACATATATTATTCCTTTCAAGAACGATATCAAGCACAATAGCTTAAAATTTCCATTACGCACCAACTGACTTGCAACCTATTAGAAGTTTATCTATGCAGTCAAATACGCTGTTTCAGCTTATGGCAGTATATATAGGTTCTTCTGAAGTCTATCCAAACCGATGGATTGTATAGGATGTTTAGTCTTATGTATAATCCAATGTTGTACTGAAAGGTGTTTCTCACGTTTACTACATCAAAAGCACACGAAATATCTTTGTCATATTCCTAGATTTCCCAAGACTGATTTTTATATTTTCTTATCACACCAAAATCAATTAAAAAATAATTGATACTTATTTTAAAATAGCTACCTAAAATGTAATATCTCTATATTAAAAATTGTAGGTGCCGTTGAAGCTGCCGTCGCCGCCGCTGTTTGACAAATTTCTGGCTTCTTGTGATTCTTTGCTTCGTACCGCAAAAACTATTGCATATAAAAATATGAAATTTGGTACAATTGTAGAAAACACTTTGGAGAATACGCTGAAATAAACCGTTTTTTGTAGTGTATTACAGTTTAAGTAATGCCAAAATCACGTCCTAGATAGACTAACAATAGCAAGACTACAAATTTTTGCAGGCAGATACCTACATGAGTGCATTTTTGCAGGACGGAGCCCCTTTTTTAATTTCGGTGTAGTTTTTGAGATATTTTACTTTTCAGGCTTTTCTGAAATGAACTTTTTTTTTTCGTATCAGCACGTCTAGCGATGTCCTATAAAAACTATAGCACACAAAAATATGAAATTTGGTACATTTATAGAAAAATAATAGGGTCATATGATAAAGTAAACCGTTTATTGATTTAAACTTTAGCTTGGCATGAAATAGCTAGCGAAGCGCGGTCATGATCAAGGAATTCAGTTTTTGGATTCTCAGGGCTAAAAAAATTCCCAGCTTTTCCATCCTACAGAAAATAAGCATGGATAGAAAATATATTTTTGAAAGTAGAATTTTTAGGAAAGATAGATATGAAGCGAGCTTTGCGAGCGCAGCGAGTTGGAGGCGAAGCCTCCCGAAGTGACTTGCGTAAGCTGAGCAAGCAGGGGGCAGAACCCCATAATTCTTCAAATATTTACTGATAAAAGCACCCATTCCAAAAATCCGAGGTGTATTGAATATTAGTTTCAAGTCCATGGTTAGTCTTATGTATAACTCAATGCATTACTGAACGCGTTTCTCATGTTTATGACATCCAGAGCACACGAAATATCTTTGTTTATTCCTGGATTTTACACACACCCAAATCAATTAAAAATAATTGATACTGGTTTAAAATAACTACCTAAAATTCAATTCTAAAAATTCTTACTAATAAAATCATCCATTCCAAAAAACCGAGGTGTATTAAATGTTAGTTACAAGTCCATGGTTAGTCTTATGTATAACTCAATGCATTACTGAACGCGTTTCTCATGTTTATGACATCCAGAGCACACGAAATATCTTTGTTTATTCCTGGATTTTACACACACCCAAATCAATTAAAAATAATTGATACTGGTTTAAAATAACTACCTAAAATTCAATTCTAAAAATTATTACTAATAAAATCATCCATTCCAAAAAACCGAGGTGTATTAAATGTTAGTTACAAGCCCATGTTTAATCTTATGTATAACTCAATGCATTACTGAACGCGTTTCTCATATTTATGACATCCAGAGCACACGAAATAGTTTTGTCATATTCCTAGATTTTTCAACACTATTTCTTAAATTTTCTTATCGCATCCAAATCAATTAAAGAAATAATTGATACTTATTTTAAAATAAATACCTAAAATTTATTTCTAAAAATAGTTACTAATAAAATCACCCATTCAAAAAAACCGAGGTGTATTAAATATTGCTTGCAAGCCCATGCTTAATTTTAAGTATAATACAACGTTTTACTGAAAGTGTTTCTCATATTTATGATATCCAGAGCACACGAAATATCTTTGTCATATTCCTAGATTTTCCGAGACTATTTTTTAAAATTTCTTATCACATCCAAATTAATTAAAGAAATAATACTTATTTTAAAATAACTACCTAAAATTTATTTCTAAAAATAGTTACTAATAAAATCACCCATTCCAAAGAAACTGAGGTGTATTACATGTTAATTTCAAGCCCATGCTTAGTCCTATGTTTAATCCAATGTATTACTGAAAGTGTTTGTCATGTTCATGACATCCAGAGCACACGAAATAACTCTGTCATATTCCTAGATTTTCCAAGACTATTTTATAAATTTTCTTATCACACCCAAATCAATTAAAGAAATAATTAATACTGATTTTAAAATAACTACCTAAAATTTAATTCTAAAAATACTTACTAATAAAATCATCCATTCTAAAAAAAACAAGGTGCATTAAATGATAGTTTCAAGCCCATGCTTAATCTTAAGTATAATCCAATGTATTACTGAAAATGTTTCTCATGTTCATGACATCCAGAGCACACGAAATATCTTTGTCATATTCTTAGATTTTCCAAGACTATTTTTTAAATTTTCTTATCACACCCAAATCCATTAAAGAAATAATTGTTACTTATTTAAAATTACTATCTAAAATTTAATTATTCAAATATTTACTAATAAAAACACCCATTTCAAAAATCCTAAGTGTATTAATTATTAGTTCCAAGTCCATGGATACCGAATTTCATAAATTTTTATTAATTATTTAAGATCTTGACTTTCTGCATTTACAATGATAATGCCATTACTGAGACTACACTACATCTTATCTCCAATCATATTTCTCCGTAATTGCAGTCTGAATATTATTAAGATGAATGCGTTTTGCTGCATAAATCTGTTCAATTCACCGCATTCTAGCTTGAATAGCAATTAAATGAATATGGTATTTGTGTTTAGAATAATGCATTCTAAGATTTTGGTAAATTCATTTATTCTATTTCTAGTATATATGTATTTTTGATCGACAATGCCAGAATTATGAAGGTTTGGTTCTTTACTGAAAGTTTTGTGAAACATTTCTGAAGTAACTTAAATTATCATTTAAGATAATCCAAGTGCAGAGATTATAAAGACTACATTGAATTTTCGAGTGATATCAAATATAGTGGCTTGGGGCTATTATAAGATGTTTATAAATTAACAAAATATTTTGTACCTTTTTATCCATCTATTTATCACTTAAATCGAAATATTGCATAATGTTGTAAAAATGCTAAAATTAATCACGAACATAAAATCACTTAACAAGCGCTAAAATTATATCACATAACTCACCACTGAAAGCCATTTCTAATAACTCAGAACCACGATTAAGGTCTGCCATTGATCAGTTTTGGTATCAATATAGGTCTTAAGAATGGGAAAGCCGTTATGCAGCGACTTGAAACGCAACTGTATACAATTTATTAAGATCTTTGAGACGATTGTCTCGGTAATAAATGATCAGAAAATTGAAATCTAGATGCACGAGGTTTCATTGTCAGTTTCCTGATAAAAAAAAAACATGTCCATAAGACCGGCTCCCAGCATATAATCAGTTCATTGCAAGTACGTCCTTTAATAACCTACCCAATTTAATTAATATTTTGTAAATATTATAAGGTTGAGTTTGACGAGACGAAGTTTAAATCTTGTTCTAGTAGTTCATTGGTAAGAACATCGGCTAGCGAGTTCGAGGATCCGACTTTCGATATCCGGCTTTGATTGTGGACCGTTACTTAGGTACCGGATATGAATTTTCAGTAGACTTTGTGAATTCTGGTGGCGGTTTCAATACCACGACCACACTCGGATGCCAGCTTGGAAAAGAAGAAACGCAGAATAAGCGGGAGGCTCACACAGATCGACAGTTGAACGTCTACCTGACTTCAGAAGGATAAGAATATAAAGTCCTCTTCGGACGTGATAGGGTGGAATATTGTTAGAGTAGTACGTGGTTTTAGTATCGGCTGGTTAGTTCGAAAATCCAAGGTTTAATCACCGACTGGGACAGAAAATTTTACAATTTATTTTTACATTATATATTATGATATTTTTACGATATATTTTGATATTTTTACAATATATTTTGGATTTTTTACAATATATTTTGGACTCTTTAAATTACATTTTGATTGTTTTGTCCATTTTGAAAATACTTTTAAAACATTTGGTGAGATATCATAAACTGCTCTTTATAAAACCCGTTGTATTTCTTGTTTTCTTTAGATTGATGTATTCCATTTAAATTACATTCGAATCATACTTAACCGTAAGTAACTTATGCGCTTAAACAATGAATATTCACAGATAAATACTAAATATTGTAAGAACATAACTTACAAATGTATGTACATTTGTCAAATAATTGGATTTGTCTACAAAAACAATTATCCAATGAAATACAAATGTTATCTTTCGAATTTTTAGAAATATTAGATATTAAACAAAGTCGAAGTTAAATATGCATATACTTTTACAGATAAATATTCTATTTTTCAGCACCATTTCAGTACACAGTAGATAATTATAAAATCAGCATTTCACACAATATGTAAGTTGAGCTTGTAGAAACTAAATTATTTTCTCAAAAATAGAAAAATAGGCCTCTCCCATTTTTAAAGGATCTTTGAAGCACAAAGCCTTTTAATCTCATAGTAAAAGATATATTTTAATTGAAACTTCATATATCACCACAACTCTCATTACTAATAACATTTCGATTTTGATTATTGCGGAATAGTTTAATGGAAAGAGAAAGAAATGAAAAAATGTAATGTGTCAGAAATTTGGGGGTAGAGTTTGTGTATGGGTGGGAAAAATTAAAACACCGGTTGTACGTTTTTGCAATTCTTAAATGTAAATAGTACTTAAATAATATAGTATTGAAACACGTCAACTAATTAATACTTAAAATAATTAATTAATACTACAAAAATAACTCGGTCATGAAATCTCCTTTTTACGACGTACAATACTCACACTACCATAAAATCTCTTTTTTACAACGTACAAAAATCACACCGTCATATGATTTTTGTACGTCGTAAAAAGGAGATTTTAATAAGATACTTTTAAGCCTATTGTTCGGTTGTCTTTACTTTTAAAGTAGTTACTTAAATAATACCAAAAAATTCCAAAAACACAAGCACGAAAATAGGACTTTATTGCTTCTGAGGATATTGAAAGAAAATTTGCAAGGCCTTTTAAAAAGATATATGTTTTTATCCTGATTAAATCCCCCTATAAAAAGTGGCTTATTTTTTATTAAAATTTTTTGCCGGATAAATATCTTTTTATACAAGGAATATAGTAAATTTTTAGAGTAGCTAGAAATCAATTTTAAGTACAACTGGACAGGTCTCTTTTTTATATGGAAGTTTAAAGAATGTTTTGAGTGCAACCTCTAGGGACATCTTTGCGCTCTTCCCAACTTCACTGTGATTGAATGCATTAAATGCAAGTCCTCCTATAACTCCTTTCGTAAAGAGTGCTTCTGGGTCACGTGCGACGATCGATACAAAGTTTGAAGTGTGACTTTTAGGGTAAACACCTGGAAACGTAATGGGATTTTCGAATCATTGATTACACATTGCGTTCGCACGACCGTTCGTCTTGCTTGTATAAGAAAATTGTTTTAAATGATACGAAGTTGATAATTTAAAAAAAAACACTGGCATCTTATAGTCAAGTAAATGCTTTCTGTGATAGTTATTTCTCTTTTCAAGTAGGATAGCGCATTTTATGTGAATTATTTAACTGAATTAATAACAGGGATGTAAATTTTGAATTTGATGCATACATTTATAAAATAATTATTTTTAAATTGTCATATTCTTTTTGAAATTGATTTAAGAACATGATATGTTTATGAAATAGTTCTGACGGAAGTGCAAGTTTATTTCCACAAGATGCAAGTTCTCATATAACTATTTATATAACTTCTCGAAAATGTTTATAGTAAATGTGCACAACAACAAATTCAAACCAAAATGATAATTTTAAACATTAATAAGGATTGCACCAAATATTAATTTAAGATTAGATATGACCTTTTGACGACAGAAAATATGCATTTAAGATGTATTTTAAGTACTAGGGTGGTCTGCCGCATGCGCCCTACGCTTCGCCGACCCCCGTTAGGAAGTTCGCTTCACACTCTAAAAATTGTACTTTCAAAAATTCCCTTTTTCTATCCAAAAGCAGGATTCCCCAGCCCAGAGAGAAACTAAATCCCTTGATTTTTGATTCAGAGTTTGCTTCGCGAGCAATTTCAAGCCAAACTAAAGTTTACATCGATAAACGGTTTATTTCATCGTATTACCCAATTATTTCTCTATAAATGTATCAAATTTCATATTTTTGAATGCTATACTTTTGCTGTACGAGACGAAGAAATCGCTGGACACACCGAAGCGAAAGAAACATTTTCATTTCAGAAGTGCATAAAAAGTAAAATATCCCATAAACTACATCGAAATATAAAAAGAGCTTCATCCTGTAAAAATTCAACTATATGGGTACCTACCTGCAAAAATTCGTGGTATTGCTATTGCTATTGTTAGTCTATCCAGAACGCGAACTCGCAACTCAAATATTGTGTCTTTGATTTTGACATTAAATATGTCTTAAGCTACAAAATATATAAAGGAAACGGCTTATTTCAACATGTTTCCCAAAAATTTCTCTATAAGTGTACCAAATTTCATATTTTTATATGCTATAGTTTTTGCGATACGAAGCAGATTCGAAGAGAAATTTGTCAAAAAGCGGTTGTGGCGACGTCAGTTTTTTTTTTTTTTGACTTTCCATGCAATACCTGGTAATGTATGGGGAAAGTATTGGAATCATACCAAAAGTCACAACTCGAGTTTTCGAAGGATCTATACATTTTGTGACCTCTAGAACACGATAAAACTATTTTAGCGTGGCGTCTGTGTGTGTATGTCTGTGCAATGTATGTATCCACACTAACTCAAAAACTAATTAACCAAATTTCATAAAATTTTGTATAAGTCACTTGTGGGCAATCCTGTTCCTGATTAGATTTTGGTACGATTCGGGATAAATGAACTTGCGTTTTTTTGCAAAATGTCCCTCAAAAATTACATGTGTTCCACTCAAGCTGAAAAACTAAAAAATCAAATTTCACAAAAATTTAGTATATAAGATAGTTGTGGCTTACTTTGGCGTTGATTGGATTTTGGTGCGATTCGGTAAAAAGGAACCTGTCTTTGTGTTGCGAAATGACAATCAAAAAGTGTATGTATCCTCTAGCTGACAAACTACTAATTGCCCAAATTACACAAAAAAATGGTAAATAAGCCTCTTTTGGGATATTGTGATAAGCTGGTTAGATTTCCATATGATTCGGAGAAAAAGAATCTGTTTTATTTTTGCAAAAGTTCTAAAATTTTCGATCTAAAATAAAATACTACGTATGTTCAAATGTATCAATTAAATGCTTGTTTTATACATAATTTTCAATTTGAGGAAATGAAGACTATTTTCACAGTAGTTAAAAAACTATTTAATAAAATTTCTTAAAATTTAGTAGTTAAGTCCGCCGATGGTTATCCTGATGCTGATTAGATTTTGATATGATTAAGAAATGTGCAACTGGCAATGTGACAACTGGCCTGCAAAGATGGTAAAACTAAGAAATAAACGACTAAAATTGTTGAAATATATTTATTAAGTATTTGTTCTTCATGTAAGTTTTGATAGCAAAGCGAATAAGATTGACCCCATGACTGTAGGATGAACTGCTTTCTATATATTTTAGTTTTTTGGAATTTTAAGGACCTGAAGAATATAAATTGAATTCAGTAGCCAAAAGAAACGAAGATACAAAAGAAAGACAAATTGTATATATTATCAGAAAATTATCTATATTATTTTCTGCAATTTAAATCATGCATAATGGAAATAGCAATCACAAAATGAATTTGAATTTGCAGACAAAGTCATGTGCTGTTTAATACTACAAAATTACAAATACACATAAGATTTTTTAATATAAAGGTATTAAACATCTGAATACCATTAATTGAATTCTAAAAAATAAGAACATGACACGTATAAGTATTTTCTACATAGAAGTTTGCTTTAACATTTGAGTAGTTAAGATAAGATAAAAGGAAACCAGAAAATTTTAATCGGGAACTGATAAAAACGCTGATGTTGATTTTTATATTCTATATACTGTTTCATAAATTTGAATATCACAAAGAATATATTTTAACTCAATATACAAATAATCATATTATAATGCATTGTACATCCTATTAAAAACGCTGAAATCCAAAAACGACTACGAATATCTGAAATACGCGTGTTGACCTCAAACATCAGAGGTTAAAAAATTGTATGTTCTACCTTACTAACATAAACCATTCGTTTTGTAATTCTTATATTCTTCTGCATCTTTATGTTAGATATAAAAATAATGCACCTGTGAGATCAGCGAGCACCATATGCATTTTTTGATGTTTCAAAGGTGGTTTTAATGGGGGGGGTTTGTGCTAGGTGTAGAGTGTGAGACCAGGAGGCAACATGTGCAGATTTTGATGTTTAAGACGAAACAAAGCGCATACTTTTAGTAACCGTTTTATGACAGTTTTGACTCGGAAGCCAACTATTCCCAATAAATACAAGGCACACAAATTGGGGGTGTGGTTGGGGCAAAATATCTTAGGGCCAAGACTTAAACCAAGCTTCATTGGAAACTGAAAGAGACAATAATGCAATGATACGGCATAGCGCTGAGGATCATTCAATGAGAGCAAGGAGGGCGTAGCAAAATGATGCGGCTATACAAGGAGGAAAGTCAACAAAATCATTTGAACGATTATCCAAATGTGTTAAGAGCGAGAGTCTTGATTTCAATAGAATTATCATTTAAAAGTGTTAAGAGAGATTGTTGTGATTTCAATGAAATGATATTCAAGAATTGAGAGAGCGAGTGTGGTATTTTAAAGCAAGACTGTTCAGAGAGGGTGGTTATTTATTTTGAGTAGTGAGAATGTTATAGAAAAAGACGAGGTCTGACTCCAAATATTAGAAAATGTATCGGAAAAGATGACAGTTATGATGAGCTACAGACCCGAAATACAGAGGTATGGGCCATTCTGCATGTTTGTGTTAGGTCAAATTTTGATCTTTGGAATAAGATTCAAAAGACTTGGTCTCACACGGTGTTATTCTCCTCCTTAAGGGTTTGTTAAAATTGATATAATTTTAATTATAACAATATTAGAGGTGTGAATAAACGATAATTTATAAACGATAATTTGAATAAAAATGTGTAGTGTTTTGATTTAATGATTATGTTAAAGACGTCGTGCAAAGAGGTAATGGTGGGATTCGCGGCCATGATAACAATGTACAAATGTTACGATTCACGACCACTTGAATTAAGATTAATAATTTAATCCATAACAGTCATATTTAACGAAGTAAGTTAGCCATTAAAGGATTAATCAACACAGCATCCCTTTCACTATAAAGCGACGAAAATATTAAACTATAATGTAAGAGCTTTGTATAAGCTTAACAATCGATATTTGATGAAAAATAGAAAGTTCTTGCGTACGAGACGGAAAAGCAAACGAATTCTTTCATCTTTAAAATTCCATTTTCAAAGAAAGCCGAACACACACATGACATAAAAGTAGTTATCAATATATCGATATAGTGTGCATATACATGCAATTTATTTTGCAAAAAGAAATACCGTTTGGAGTTTATTGAAAAAGGAAAATGTATTAAAACCATTTTTGACATAGTTTTATTTGGATTGAAAATACTTATGAAAACATATCAGTACCTATATATTGTCATAAATAAGAATATCGAGTTATACTCTCTATTTTGCCATAAATATGTAATAAATTATATCAAATTAAATAAAGGTTCACTTATGCAGCAGACCATGACATCCATCAATGACACTGATAAAATGTTGTAAAATAATAATTTATAACATCGTTTACAATTGATCGCTTTTACTTGATTTTGTCATAAAAATAATGTTACGATATATCCTCTAGAATTAAGGATATACCTTCAGGATATGAGTCCAAATTTCTGTATAACTGACACTTTTATTTAAGAAACAATAATAAGCGTAAACAGGAATTATTGATGAAAATGTTGTTGAAAAAATGACTCTAAGTTGCAAAAAATAAAGCCAAATTGATTAATCAATTTTTAAAAAATTTTAATATATGGACTATATTGCTTATTGCGGATGCTCTTAATGTTGATAATAGTCAATTTAGTGTTACGTGGAATATTGAGTACTTCAAAATAGAGTTGCATGTTGCCATCTGGAAAAGTGGCAAATGTACACTTCAACATTAAAAACATTGTGGCGTAAATCTTATACATTATTTTTACTTTCCTTATATACATAATGTATACGGAAAGTATTGAGACGGGGTCGAAAATTCGAATTCGAGTTTTCTACGGGAGAGCACGTATCAAGCATCCCTGATCACGTATCAAACATTTTTGAAGTGATGTGTGCGTGTGCGAAAGAATGTGTGTGTGTGTGAAAGTATGTGTGTCAGTGAGTCTGTGGAGACGATAACTGACGAACGAATGGACCGATTCGAAAGAAATTTGGCACAAAAATCACAATCCATAAACACTGGAAGCCTATTGTTTTTATATGCAATTGAATGTTCAGAACCCCCCTAAATTTTCGATTGAAATTTTGAAAAAATGGTCAAAAAATCAAAACCGCTAATAAAGTTACGCAAATAGACATTTCTTATGTAATTTTTCATTAGAAAACGATTGACATAAATTTTAGAACTCTAACATGAACCGTTCTCGAGATATTGCACATTTTTCAACTAAATTATCTAAAAGTCCTATAAAATAAAAAAAAAATATTTTCTATGGGGAAACATATTCACTTTTCATATGTAATACCATACGATAAATTTGGTGGCATTCTCATGGGTTTACCTCGTTCCATTCATGAGAAAAGATTCTAAGTAATACTTTTTATTTGAACTCCAATAGTCATTTTTCTGCTATAATAATAACTTATTTTTCCGTCCATAATGCTTGGCGAGATTTTGGCGACGAATTTGGCGGCATGACGCCAACTTGGCGACTTTTCTAAATGTTGCATAATTAACGAAAATATTGCCAAATGGATAAAAATGACGCTAAATCAATGAAAATGACGACTAATCGTCGAAAATTCAATATCTTGGAAAGAATATAAGTATCTACTAAAAGAAAAAGCTATTTTTTTACTGTAAAAGTAGTAAATTTATTGCATTATATAAGGAAACTCATGTGTTGTCCACATCAGATTTTTTTTTTTACTGTGACAGAAATAAATTTATTGCATTATGTAGGGGAATTCGTGTGCTACCAACATCACATTTTTCTGAGTCAGACCATCTTGTCTTGGTCTGATTTGTGCTAAAACATGCAGCAGAGGGATTCGAAAGATACATTTTTAGACAGCACGCAGCTTGTGATTGTTGTACGTGGTTTTGTGCCAACCAAGTCAATAGAGAAGACGAGAAAGAAAAGTATTTTGTAAAAAAGGGTTTTCTCTGAGTTTATCTTTTATTATTATGTATTTATTTATCCACCAAACTAATAAGATAAACGTGTTCTTGTTCAGAATGATAAAAGTCAAAGAAATTTCAGATATAGTTTTGAAAATATCGGTAAAGGAAAGTTATAGTTTGTTTTAAGATTAGGTATCTTCTATAACAAGATATGTTGTTATATTATATCTACTTTTTTAATAAACTAATCCAATTACCGGTAAAATTAACCGATTTTTATTTTAATAAAACTTCTTTCTAAAGTAACAAGAAGTTAAATAATAGCTTTTAATATATATACACCCATGAATGATAAGTAGAATGAAGTAAATATTTCTAGGAAAAATTTTGTTGTTAACGTCGGTAATAAACAAATACATGTCAATTCATTTACTTGAAACCCAAGCATTTTATTCTAGGTTTTAATTCATTTATTTAAAATTTAATGCGATAATTAGCAACTTAAAACTGTTTTGAAAAACTTAAATCCATTAAATGTATTTAAAACGTATATATTTTTTTAAATAATGTATAATTTTGTATGCATTTGTATTTTGAACTGTACTGCTTGATTTTAAGTAAAAAATTAAAGCCTTTAGTATATAGTTTAGCAAATAAAAAGCAAAGATAAATTAATATCAATCGAATTTTAGATTAATATCAATCGAATTTATTTTTTTCTGACTACTAAAAAGTACTGAACATCCTTCAAAAGTGACCTTAAAAAGTGACCTCCAAAAGTTCCTTTGAGAAGTGCTTGAAAACTGACCTCCAGACGAGCATTTTTTTCACCTATAGTATCGACCACGGGATAAACCCTAATTAGGACAATATTCGCTGACGCTAAGCAAAATACATTTTTTAACAAATTAAATCTTATTAATAATAGTTAAAGTTTCAATATTGTTAGTTTTCCTGTCTTCAGATGTTCAGATACTAGCTTTAAGTAAGAAAATTGTGAGTTGTAAAAATGTGCTTGTAATAGCATTTACATATTTTTGCAAATGGTAACCATAATATCGTCAAGATTGTATTCATGCTGTTAAGTGAAACGCAGTATGATGGAATATGTGCTTGGGAGGTTTGACTTGTAAAACCTATCTTGTACAAGTCCATACGAATGTACAGTACAGTCTGTATAATGTACAATCTGTATTTTAAAAAAGTTAATTTGAATTGATTAAATGATGTAAGATTCGGTGATATATAGTGTTTCTGGACGAAAACTAGTAACATCATTCACTTTATTGTATCGTGTATTGTAAAAAAAAAGTCCTTATTTAGTCTTTTTTCCAGGAGATGAAAAAAAACTCGTGTCAGAATCGCGTTAATGCTTATAAAATAAAAAAAATAATGCTTACAGAATATCTAGTTTATTGGTACACTATATTAATAGTACACTATATTAATAGTATTTCTTATAATATTAATAATTTTCGATGCATTTGAAATTAAAATGTTCCCTTTCTACACCTAATTCATTAATTAGAAAATGGCTTTATTCCACAGATATTAAGCTCTACTAAATATAATATTTTCTTCCAAAAGATCGCATTCCATAACTTTTTAATGATTAATTATCATTTTATTTTGATACGCATTCAAGATGTAAATTCTCTGACACCGACACTGCATTTTGTCCTTATCTATATTACTCCACAATTTTAGTCTGAATCTCATTAAATCCGAATGATGAATGGGTTTTGCTTCCGAGAGCAGTCCAATTTACCTCTTTCTAATTTAAGTAGCATGTGAGTGAACTATAGTCTTTAGAATGCTATGCCTAAGTCCTGGGTAATTTAATTTATTTTATTTTTGAGAATCGAAATATATTCGATATCAATTCCTGAATTCCAAAATGTCAATTATTTGAATTAATCATTTGTGAATGTGACCTAAACATTTTGCATTACATATGTATATATGTATATATATATATATATATATATATATATATAAATATATATATATATATATATATATATATATATATATATATATATATATATATATATATATATATATATATATATAATTATATATATATATATATATATATATATATAATTATATATATATATATATATATATATATATAATTATATATATATATATATATATATATATATAATTATATATATATATATATATATATATATAATTATATATATATATATATATATACATATATATAATTATATATATATATATATATATACATATATATAATTATATATATATATATATATATATATATATATATATATATATATATATATATATATATATACATTCCGCAGATACCAAAGACAAGCTAAAATTTTACTATTACGAGAACAATTATAAAATACTATTATTCATTCTAAAATAATAACATTAGCATTGGTGGACTAGTTTAGCTCTCGTCAGAAACCATAAGAGTAGTCGCTTTTTCAGAGGCAACAATATAATTGACATAACACAATATGTTTTATTGTAAATATAAGATAGTCATGAAAAATTATAAATCTTCAAATTATAAAATTATAAATATCGTGCTATATACATCAACCATAAAAATCTATCGTTTCTAGGGTTGTTTTATTTCAATTATTTTATAAAATTCATTAAAATACCATACTCTAGCGAGATATTTTGCGAAATATTTACCAACAAATATAGATATAACAAAAAATATTAATCATGCATAAATCACTGATTTTGAAACAGTTTCTAACTGAAATGCAATTTTATTTGTACATCTCTAAAATGCGATACATTCAGCGGTGATATATTTTCAATTATCACAGTACTGCAATAATTTATTTTATGTGGAGTCTTAAAACTTCGCCAGAAAAGACAATGTTATAAAATCGACTGCTTCTGTATGTAAATTTAATGAATATTTCATTCATATCACCCATATTCCAGACTCCAAATTTAAATCATTTTACGTTAAAAAATTCAGCAATTCCTATGAATGTAAACAAGTTATCTTAAATTTCAATTTCTTTACATTCTCCACACGCTAAAATTAGGATTCGTGTTTTCGTTGTAGAAATAATCAAAGTTTAATGATCTTTTAAAATTAAAAATATTTTAATTGAGTAGGCGCAGAATTTAGATACAATAATAGTATTAAAAACTTTCAAGACGAGTGCAACACTGAATTCAAATATAAGCGTTTTTAAAAACCACGATTTTCACTAAACTAAAATAAATAGATGCCATATTACTTTCCTTATATACATAATGTATAAGGAAAGTATTGTGACGAGGTCGAAAATTCGAATTCGAGTTTTCGACGGGAGAGCGCGTTTCAAGCATCCCTGAATTCGAATGAAATTGGTACAAAAATCACAATCCGTGAATACTGGAAGCCTATTGCTATAAAACACAATCGAATGTTCAGAACCACCTTAAATTTTCGAGTGAAATATTGAAAAAATCATCAAAAAATCAAAAACTTTAATAAAGTTACACAAGTAGACATGTCTTATGTAATTTTTCCTTAGAAAACTATTGACGTAAACTTTAGAACACTAGCATGAACCGTTCTCGAGATATCGTACATTTTTCAAAAAAATTTATCAAACAATCACATAAATTTAAAAGAAAATATTAACTTTTAAGAAACATGCTCACTTTTCATATGTAATATCATGCGATAAATTTGGTGACATCATTGTCGTGGATCTAGCTCGTTCCATTCATGAGAAAAGATACTTTGAGTAATACTTTTGCATTTGAACGCCTATAGTCATTTATCTGCTGCAAAAATAACTTATTTCTCCGTCCATAACGCTTGGCGAGATTTTGGTGACTTATTTCGTGGAATGTCGCCAACTTAGCGACTTCTTTAAATGTTGCCAACTTAACGAAAATCTCGCCAAATGGATAAAAATGACGCTAAATCAATGAAAATGACGACTAATTGTCGAAAATTCAATATCTATGAACGAATATAAGTATTTACTATAAGAAAAACCTATTTTTTGTTTTGTAAAAGTAGGAAATTCATTGCATTATATAAGGAAAGTCATGTGTTGCCCACATCAGAATTTTTATTTTTCTACGATTCACGTGATCTCTTCATGTAATATGGATGTCATTATTAATTCAATTTTTATTTAAAATACTGATTAACTTGTTTTGATAAAAATTGTTTTATTCATTTTACGTAATACTTTGAATATTTCCTAAAATTTTAAAGCAATTTGTGAAATGTAATTCCTTTTAAAAAGGTTCGAAACATTAGATCCCACAAGGTTCAATGTATTTTATTTTTTCAACAACCCGGGCTCAATCCAAAACTAATGGCATGATATTATTCTTTTACATTCCCAAAAGTCCCATAGTCCGTCTCAAAAACATAATCAAATTTCATTTTGATAAAATCATATAATGGCCGTTATCGTACGAACGGACAGACAGACAGATGGAATGAACACAGTCATAAACACTTTATAAATATTTTGTAAAGTGTCAATAAAATAATTAATTGATTATGCGTAACCCATACACAAATGTAAAGTATGTATTGATCAAACTGTTACGACCTGATTTAAGTAACCACTTGCTGGGATATCATTAGATAGCGGTCACTAAATTTTTCTTTGAAACATCTATTTTTCATGATTTGTCATAGCTTGAACTTAGAAAATGACTGATTTGGGTCCATCATAAAATTCCGTAAAATGTAATAGGTAACAATCTAGAAGGCTAAATATTTGCACATTTTTAATATCGACCATCAGACGGAACTGAATGCAGTCGGATTTCCGATCGTCTCCCCTTCCTGGGACGGATTACATGGTTTTTTTGTGAATGTTTTTTCTCGCGGGCGACCCTCCAGTATAAATGTATAAAGATATGTATAATAAATGTATAACCAAATATGTTTTTGATCAGGGGTTTGTGAAGGTACTTTGGTGAGTAAGTACAGTTGATTGAATTTCTGGTATACTTAAAATGTACTTGGCATACTTAAAATCCGGTTTCAAATCCATTTCTCTTCATCTAAGTTGTACAGAAAATGCATCTACAGGGACTTAAAAATGCCTATCTTTTCACAAATAGTACATAATCTGGATAACAGCAGTTTTGAGCCGACCAATCAATACAATAGCGAAAAAACATAGTAGTGTAAAAAAAAGTACTCTATAAGTTTATTTTTACTGTTATTTATTTATGTTTGCAAAAATAACGAGAGAAACGTATTTTGATCTGAGATAAGAGGAAATATTTTACATAGTTTCTCTATAGAATATATAAGTCAAGAAAGCTGTAGCTTACTCATAAATTGGATGCATTCTAAAAAAGGGTTTTACATGCTCTAGGGTTTTGTGAAAAAGATGGATTGACTTTTATTTTGTATATTCCTAACAGATTTTTAGCTATTTTTAATCCAGCTATTTTTAATCCATAGGAGATAACTAATTTTATAACTATTTTCAATACAGCAAAATACATATTTTGAGCAACAATAATTTAATTGGCGAGTATATAACACAGAAAAATATATCCAGAGCTATATTTTGATATATTACCTAGAAGTTTGTTTTGTATCACCCTCTTTAATGATATAAAAATAAAATTGTAATTTGCGCACAATTATTTGCAGTATAGCAAATCATTTTAAGAAATATTTATCATGATTCTATAAAATATTTAGTATCTAAAATAAAAAAAAATCTCATTTGTTCCAATAAATTGTACTCAATACATAACAAGAAAGATCAATCATGCTTAAAGCATTGATTATGAAACACTTTCCAACTTCAATGCAATTTTATTTAAAAAAGTCGAAAATGCAATAAATTCCTCGGTAATATTTTAAAACTTATCACAATACTAGATTGATTTATTATATTTGAAAACTTAAACCTTCATTGAAAAAAATGAATTTCATTCAAATGACGGCATTGAAATATAAATTGCCTGGTTTAAATATCTCTAAAATACAATACATTCCACGGTAATATTTTTAAAACTATCATAATACTACGATAATTTATTATATTTGAAAACTTCATCGAAAACAACTGAAATAAATTCAAATGACGTCATAGAAAAGATAACACGCCTGGATCCCTCTATAAAAGCAGGATTTCATTCATTTCATTCATCACAATACTATAATAATTTATTTTATTTAAAAATTAAGACCATGTAGCTACAATTCATAAACTCTACGCTTAAAACTTCATCGAAAAAAATCGTCCTTCTGTTTATGAAATCAATGAATATTTCATTCATATCAGCCATGCAGACTCCATGGACTAAATTATTTTGTGTTAAAAAAATACAGGAATTCTAATGCAACTCATTCTATATATTTTGCTGTTTACATTTTACATAGGTGAAAAATAGGCTTAGTTGTAGAAATAATCAAATTTAGATGAGCATTTAAACTCAAATATATTGTCATTGCGTTGTTTCAGTATGTAGATGCACAGAATTTAAGCAAAAATAAAGTAGTTTTAGGACGGATACAACACTCAATATGAATTAAAAAGAACTTAAAAAAATCACGATTTTGAAACAAGATGGATGCCATATATCATTTTGAAGTGGGTCATGTAATCGTTTCATATCATGGTCACATGATCGTTTCGTATAAGGTGTGTAATTATTATTTTAATTTTTATTTAAAAAACTACTAAATATATTTCGCTGAATTTTTTTTTATATATTTTATGAAACAATTTGACTATTACCTAAAATTTTTGAAGCAATTTGTGAATTTTAAATCCGCTTAAAAAATGTTTGAAAAATTAGGTCCCATAGGGCTCAATGTACTTCATTTTTTCAACCCGGGTTCAATCCAAAACTAATTGGGTGATATTATTCATTTGTATTCCCATACGTCCTACAAACCGTCTGAACAACATACTAAAATTTCATTTTGATTAAGTCATTTTTACGGCAGTTGTGCTAACGGACAGACAAACAGACAGACAGACAGACAGAATGAACAAAGTCATAAACACTTTTCAACTTTGTTGTAAAGTGTTAAATATTATAAAAATATCAACACCATTACATGAAATAGCATATATGTTGATCATACTGACATAAAGACAAATTTGCAAACAATTTTTCAAGCTGATAGAACTCCTGAAGTTTTTCGCATAATGTGAAAAGTAAATTTATTGTGTCAATACTACAATTTGTGTTAAAATTCTTCCTAACTTCAACGTGTCTAGACTGTTATTGCGGCAATCGTTGCATGCTAAAAACCAATTGATGAGTAATTCCTAATATGTAAACGAGATAAACTTTTCTTATAATGGACATTCCTAAATTTTCGGCCACCGATCAATGTAATAAAAAATAATTAATCCTATCTCAACACGTACCAAAGTAACACTCCATCATCTAATATAGGGTATTTTAAGTTCTGAATACTTTAAAGCTTGTAGAATCAACTTTATAAATTATTATAATTTCAGTGCTAGTTTACAGAGCAGGAACTGGAAAGTTAAATGCAAAAGTATGTAATTCATTTGCAAAAATGTTTGTTTCAAACTTTGTTTCAAACCTGCATATATCAGTTTTGCAAGGGGAAGAAAACTTGATTTATAATGACTTTTGGTATCAGAATGGCGTACTTATTACCTGTATTAAGCACATTTAATAAACGCATTTTAAGCACATTTATCAAACACATTTTAGCACATTTAGCAAACTTTTGGATTATGACGGAATAATTTATACGTTTTCGGAGACATCTGATTTTTTATTATTCAATGTTTTAATAAAATTGTTTTAAAGTAAATTGTTGAATCAAATTGTTTAAAACTGATAAAGAAGGGAATACTAATAAACTAGCAGCATACCCCTTCTTAGTACGGAGTATGAAACTTAAAATTCACAATCATGTGCAATCCTATGGTATACTAAATGACATTTGTAATCAAAATATTCTGTTAAAACATTTAGTACAATGCTCCTAAAAATAAGTTTAAAAATCTTTGTTCTCGCTATACAAAATTAACTTCACGGGCAGATCTGAGGAATAAAACATCCTGGCCCCTTTTGTAAGCACATTTACAAAAAAAAAGGAATTGAATCAATATATGCAAAATGGAAATATTGCATGGGACCCGTATTACATATATACGCGAATATTAGAAGATATAACCTGTATTAGTACATTACATGTATAAATTGAAAATATCAATAAACCTGTAATTGACTCCAATATATGCCAAAATGAAAGTACTAAATTATATGGAAATATATATATATATATATATATATATATATATATATAGTACCGGGATAAAATATATGTAGTACCGGGATTTATATATATATATATATATATATATATATATATATATCCCGGTACTACATATATTTTCGCAGATTAGAAAATGTGAGAGTGTGTTAGTAGATTACCCGTATTACAATATGAGTCTCAAAAATCTTTGCCAAAATAAAACAGATGACGTAATATATTTAAAATATCAATAATCTCCGCAATATTTCTACCAGAAAGTCATAATTGATTCCAATTAATGCCATTATATATCAAAATATATGCCAATTTACATGTACTATATTCTAGTAGATTAGAAGATATACCCGTGCATTTGTAGAAGATTACTCGTACAACGTACAATATATGAGTTTAGACAATTTTTGTCATATTAAAACAATGGCATAATAACTTTAAAATATTAATAATCCGTGAATCAATAATCCCCGAAAATATCAATAATAATAATGTTTAAACCTGAATACCGTAATTGATATTATCCAGTCAAAAATGCAATGTCAATGAAATTTATTTTATATACATATCTTTATTATTCAAATCGGAAAATATTTAATAAAAATCGTATGCCGCATAACACATTGGATTTACATCCGTTGCTAAACGACATGATATCATTCGCTTCAAATAAATTGATAGCATTTTTCAGACGATATGATTTCTATCTCCAAGGAAGGTTTGGCGACATTTTCGACAATTTAACGAGAATTCGAAAAATCGCCAAATTTATCGCCACGTTGGACTTTAAAACTGATAGTCCCATTTTGCGACAAATTGACGAAACATCATCACAATACTATCTCCTAACAAAACACTAGTAATTTCATTTATTAAGCCCAAATTTATCAATTTCATGATATTTTTATGGATTTACAAATATTTTCATCAGTTTGGTGATATTTTAAAAACTCGCTAAATGTATTACTAAGTAGGATGGATGGACTGACCGACAATTGCTACCGAAACATGATTTCAGAACTCTCTTCTAAAAAAAAAATAATTTCATTCATTTGCGTCGTTTTTATCAATTTGGCGAAATTTATGTCAATTTGGCAAAGTTTAAAAAAAGTTGCTAAGTTGGCGATATTCCGCCAAATTCGCAGCTCTGAATTTACTGATCTGAAGAATGACACATCCTGATCCCGTTTGTATATACTAAATGAAAACACTAAAATTTTATTAAAAGATATACCCGTTCTACTCTTTTTTCTGTTTCAACAATCGGATAAATGAATTTATTGTGTAAACGCAATATATGTGTTTATTAGTTTAACACAATATATAAGCTTAAAAACTCTTTGCCAAAATAAATGAAAGTGATGTACGCAGCCCGCAATTAATATAATTAAAATAAAAATCAAATCGTTCTTTTCTAAAATATATATTTTTATAT
Source organism: Amaurobius ferox (assembly GCA_951213105.1). Taxonomy (NCBI): domain Eukaryota; kingdom Metazoa; phylum Arthropoda; class Arachnida; order Araneae; family Amaurobiidae; genus Amaurobius; species Amaurobius ferox. The sequence continues at coordinate 145,514,650 of OX578134.1, read as the reverse complement.
CCATTTATTTATTATTCAAATCGAAAAAATAATAATTAACATTAACAGACAGATTTAATTTAATTGCGTTTCTGAGCAACATGATATAATTTAGAATCTTCCTCATAAACTGCGAAATTAAATAACCATTTTGATTTCTTTATACCTTTTATTGTTGAGTAAAAGCTTGTGAAATATAAACTATGAAGATATAGATTTTCCATTTAAATTCATGTTTCAATGAAATTCATGTTTTTAGAGTGACTAATTATCGAAAAATATCTCCCACCAAAAAGTTTTGATTCCTTTTCAAACGATTTTCAACCTTTTCTTTTGGATAAACCACGGAGTTAGAGAGTAGAACTCCTAGGAAAAAGTTTCATTTTTCATTAATATCTCGACAACCCCTGGTCTTAGAAACTCAAAACTTGGACTAAATTTATAGGGTCTATTTTAAGGCTACCCACAATAAAATTTCATTAAATTCGATTCAGTCATTTTCCCGTGATGATGAAACAAACAAAAGCATCGTTTTTTACTAATATCTCGAGAACCACTACTCGTAGAAACTCCAAACATAAACTAAATTTTAAGTGGGGCTATTTTCAGGCTACCCACAAAATGTCATCAAATTCGGTACAGCCGTTCTCCCATGATGATAGGACAGACAGACAGATTTTCAGTTTTATTTATATAGATTTAAATATTAACTTTCTAATCTCCAGAAAATACGCAATTCGTATAACGATTTTCTTAGGAATAATTGAACATAAAACATGAAAGGGGATATAAAATAGGTAATCATTTTAGAGAAAATATCGTGAACCTAAAATCGAACCTCTAACTCTTTAGTAATTTAATAATAGAATATGAAAGAAAGTTAAAATTGAAGACTGCATTTCTGATAACAGATAAAAAGTTATTATTTTGGTATTTGATCTCGGCGATAAATTCGGTTACATTAATGACATATTCGGCGAAATATAGCCAAATTGGAGACGTTTGGACAATTTTAGAAACTTCTCAAAATCTGTAGAGTAATTTAGAAATTGTCGAATTATGTGTATATTTCCATAACATTTCATAGAGGGTCTATATAAGCACTTCGACACTTAATATTTTTTGTTACCTAATAATATAACTTTACATTTGTTTATAATGTACAAATTCATCTACTTAAAGTTATGGGGGGATATTTGACAAAATTTTCTGAATTGGCCATCCTGACAAAATTGATATTCTTTTCATAAATATATTTTAGTAGAACTCATTTCTGTGTACATTACAGAATATTCTGTCCGAAACACTAAATTAAATAGTCCAATAAATAATATAACCCAATATACAGAAAGCCAAATAAATTGAATTAGTGATACCACCGCATAATGTGTGTGAGTATATCACCTACTCCTTTACTCCAAGTGATTTAATTATTTCTCTGGTCTAAATTTAATTCACAATTTTAAACCATGCTCAAATTAACTGAAGAAATAAAGATTATTGGTATTAAAATAAGTATCTAAGTTCTTACCATCTGAAGAGCATAATTCTATAAATGGTAAAGTTTAAAGTTCCACAAATTCTAAAGTTTAATGAAATATGCTCTTCACCTCCAACAGACTGTAATAGATAACTTTTTATTAATTAATTTTTAGGAATTTATGTTTATTAATTTACAATGCAAATACTTCGAGACTGACATCCCGTCCTATCCTTAATCGCTCCACTCCGTAATTACAGTCTGAGTATTTATTCATAGAGAATGATAAATACGGTTTGCTTCCAAAAGCCGTCCAATTCACCGCAGTCAAATTTGAATAGCAAGTAAATAAAATATAAGATTCGTCATTATAAAGTTTATGGTTCACGGCTTGAGTAATTTAATCCATCCCATTAATGAGAATCTAAATGTATTTGAAATGTATTTTCAGATTTCCGGAAATTTGATGCTTCATTAGAAATTTGATAAAGCATCAGCTTGCTACAAGTTCAATTTTCATTTTACAGATTGAAAGACAAAGATATAAAATACATATTTAATTAAACTTTCTAACTAATATTTCTTTGAAGAATTCGGGTATATGGGGATCAGGAGAAAACTGCAATTGCTTCTGCTTAAGAGCAGTGCTTAGCGGTTATTTAAGAGCGCATTGTTTTTGAACTGAAGAGTAAAGCTCAAAAAATGTCCTGGTAACAATTATGGTCATTCCATTTTCTTATGCCTGCATTTTTAAGAAAGTATTAGAACGATATATTCTCAAAAGCGGTAGTTTTATTTATTAAGAACGAGCAAAGCGATGTCTATAGAGCGAAATATGTATTTGCCTGAATTTTGTTATCCCTTTAACTTAAAATCAACTAGCCCGCGAATCTCAAATGTCTTGATGTCATCACTTATGTACCATGATCATAAATTAATGTCCGCCCACCCATATAATAGATTTTGGGGCCTTCGTGTATATTCCATGTGCCATTTTATCGCTTTTGTATTCATTAACAACCTGTATACACTTTTTAAGATCATTGTATTACAGAATACATACGTGAAACCACACGCTTATTTGCGGGATTGCAATTTCAATTATTAAAACGAATTGTAACAGAAAAATATGATCTTTCCTAAAACTGCGCATGCGTACTATGTATCATACAAGTAGCAAGTAAGCAGCAACTTTTAAACAGCTAATCAAAGGATGTGCTCTTGCATTCTTTGTGATGAAAATGTGCTCATGTATATTAAAGACGTATTTGCAATTTAAATATGTTTCTTTGGTTTAAGTGTTTTCTTGTATTAAGTTCTAATTTGTTTTATTTAATATTCCAATTCTGAAATACTATAAACTCCTTTACATTAGGATTCTCAAATATTGAAAATACCTTTTTCATACTTCTATTTTCATAATTATTTGTTATTTTCAATTTTAATTTGAAAATCTTTCACAGATCGCGTACTTCATATTCGTGGTTCTATTTAAAGCCCGACGTTTTACTAGCTGTGATATATTTCAGACATAAAAATATTTTTTGAGTCCAAATAAAATAGCTACTTTATGATTTTGTGTATCTTATGCATCAATATATAGGCTGTTATCTTTTACATTAAAATACAGGCTGTTATCGTATACATAAATATACAGGCTGTTATTTTATACATCAATATACAGGCTGTTATCTTATACATCAATATACAGGCTGTTATCTTATACATCAAAATACAGGCTGTTATCTTATTCATCAATATACAGGCTATTCCAAAACAGGCGTTAAAGGAGTTTATCCCTTTACATCTTAGAGATAAATTAATAATGCCAATCAGGAAAATATTCGGAGGTATTGTGTAAATCCTGAAGGAAATGCGCCGGGAATTAAACATTATTAAGTATCTGACTGAAGCGGCATTATATTGGTAGGAATTACTTATAGGAATTACTAATAATATTGTTAGGAATTACTAAATATTGCTAATTACTTTTGAGAGGAAAATTATTTTGTATGTTATGTAGCATTTGCACGCTTCTTTCTGGAGTTTTAATATCAAGGGCTGATATAGTGTGAGACAATAAAAATGTAATTCTTGGAAGTGCAAAATTCATATTATAGTTTTTAATACATCATTTATATTAAAATACAAAGCAGTAAAAGGAGTTCCGATATTATTTTATATAATTTTATCTAATCAAGTGTCTTTACGTTCTCTAGACATAGTCAAAATTTTATTTCACATTTTTATTTGAAAATATTTGAAGCCTGTAACTGGAGATATGGGTCAGAAAATTTTCCGAAAATTCAAAAAATTTCAGAAAATTGTCCACTCATCTTTTTAATTAATTAGAAAATAGAGTGTAATGCTCTTTCCAAACTACTTTTCTTTTAAGCAATTAGCTTTTCAAGAAGTTTTAAATCATTATTATTTTTTAATTTTGAAAAAGAATATGAAGGAGGGTGGGGGGGAAATGTGTGTATGCGTACTTTGTTTAAAAGAAAAAGTATGGATAACAAAAAACAAAAGGGGTACAAGTGACATTTTACTCATTCTCAGAAGAAAGCAAATAAAGTTTTAAGAAGCAAATTCTCAGAAGAAAGCAAATAAAGTTTTAAGAAGCAAATTCTCAGAAGAAAGCAAATAAAGTTTTAAGAAGCAAATTCTCAGAAGAAAGCAAATAAAGTTTTAAGAAGCATATTCTTTCAGTATTAAAAAAATTAAATGTTTTCACACGTTCTGCTGAGCAAAAATGTTTTAATAGCTTTAAATATATACTTAACATACCTTGCAAAGTGCGTCTTCTTTTTCGTGATACTCATTTGTTCAGTTACACGCAAGTATTTTTTAAAACATTTTTTATATTATAAAATAATAAAGTATTTTCAAAAGTGCTTAATTACAAACATTTTTAAAGTTATTTTTGTCGTATAATATATATATATATATATATATATATATATATATATATATATATATATATATATATATATATATATATATATATATATATATATATATATATATATATATATATATATATACATATAAAGAAATACAATCCCAAAAAGTACGAAACCGTGTCTTGAACCGTGAAGTACCGTGTCTTGAACTAATCGAATCGCAGTCAGCGAATGTAGGAACAGTTGATTTCCTTGACATCACTATTTATTATAATTTGGAACAGAAATTATGTTATAAATTATTTGACAAGAGACATCTATATGACTGCAAGATCAATTATTTTACCCACTGGAATACCAACTTGAGTTTAAACGTACAACGTAATTTAATCGTAAATCACTTGAACAGATACATATTATTAAACTCATCTATTACAGAATTTAATAAATGCATGATGCATTTAATCAACGGAACTCGGGAACAATCATATCCCTTCCGCTTTGTACAGCACTATTATGATGTTTTTTGCATAAATTATAGTGATAAAAATTATGTTAATTTATCCGACATCATACAATACAACTCAACTCTTACCTAGGATTATTTAATTGATCCACATCCAGATGGCTCTATAAGTTAGACGCGACTTTTTTATGTATGCTTTCCTATTCGAAGTTTACATGCTTTATGCAACTCTTCCATGATTCTCGTCCGGCTGGTTAGTAAAATTTCCAATTTTTGTTATTTTGATCATTTTATGTTGTCTGGGATTCGGCCATTTTTTCCCCACGGGCATGATCGATTGTTGTTTCGGGCGTGCAGAGTCTCTGGGAGCATTTTCATGAAGTCAAAGCTAGCTTCTAACCAGGAAATAGGGGTCGCAATCCCCCTTCACCTTTCTGCAACCCTGTAAACACAATCATTCCACCTATATATTTTCTTTTTTCATTTTAAATCTTATATATATATATATATATATATATATATATATATATATGTATATATATATATATATATATATAATAAATTAGTAATATACATTTTTTAAGAAAGTGGTAGAATGCTTCGCTTTGAATTATCAGTCGTCATTGAAAGAAATGAAATATAATATTTAATGCGTTTTTCAATTATAATGAGGTTTTATTTTTTTTAAAGTATCATTTTGTAACATACGTTTCTTTACCTATCATAAACAGTAAATTATTTTTGATCCTGATAAGGTTTAACAAGTTTATATTATTGCTCATGCTGTTCATTTTGTGCAAAGCTTTAAAATTGCAATTCTGGAGATAAAAAACATTATTATAGATGAAATAGAATGCTTTAATATCAAAAGCAATCGCATTTAAAGAAAATAATAAATTATATCTGCTTACTACAGCATACATATATACTAAATTTTCCCGCATAGAACTTTTTATATATTTCCAGATTTAAACCTTTTTTTAGCCTTAGTATAATATATAATATATGTTTGACAGTAGCTGTAATACAAGAATAAATACTTTTGAAAATTACTAAACATAATATTCCAACTGAAATGTAATATACAGAAGAATTTCAAAATTTTCCTCTGCGGAAAATTTTCTTGGAATATTTTCCATTTCAAAATCTTTCGCGAAATCAGAATCTCTCTCTACCAGTTGTAACTTTTATACAATATATCATGCATTGCATTTTCTAAATGCAACGCGTTTTCTGATTCTTAGAATATTTATAACGTTAAAAATATTTCGTTTACTTTGTCACCAAGATAATGGTAAAGTTAAAAAATCATTTTTCTGTTGTTAATTTTTAGCAGAAAAGTAATGAAATTTATCTTTGCAGTGGAAATAAAATTTGGCTCGGAACTTTCTATTTGATTTGCTCCACCTAAAAACAGTATATTCTCTATTTATAATTATATAAGAAAGTACGGAATATATAAAAATAATAAAATTAAATTTTAACGAAAAATATTTTTGTATAGTTCATAAATCACAGGTTTAATACCATGCAATTTATATGATATTATTTTTTTTTCATTTTGTGGGCTCTAATAAATTTTGTTGTATGAATTGTTAGACATTTATCGACTAAAATATTTTGTTAAAAAGTACTAAATACAATGTGCACTATGATTAAACAAATTGTTTATGCTCACTGACTTAAGATATATGTAAGTGTTCAAACAAAAATATTCAAACTCAAAGTGTCCAAAATAAATATGTTTTCTAATCTATGAACAAAAGCGTTTTTATTTAATATCAGTTAAGTCTTCAACTCTGCAAAATAATTGATTTATCAATCAATCATAGAGAGCGTATATGGAATATAAGAGATTAACTGTTGTGGATGGAGGCTAACTCAGAATATATCTATTCCAAAATAATTGAATTAACCTCTACTTTAGGCCTAGCGCTATTCAATTTTATCGATATAATTACCTCGGTTTATTTTCTGTGTTAAAAGCTAAGCATATTTCGTAAAATGCGAAAAATTCGGAGTTAATATGCATACAGCGATTCACAATCAGTTGAGGAGAATCAAGGGACGAAGGTAAATCATTGTGCATATGCAAAACATTTCAGTCGGAGTCGATATGCGCAAAGCACTGACGCACATCGGAACGAGTATAAAACGGCTTCGAGCGGCGTGGCCAGTTGAGGCACAATTTCGCAATTGCTATAGTACGAAGCGTTTTTAACAATCAAAAAGGACGAAATATGTCACTAAGATGCCGACTGGACAAGTTTTTTAAGGGACAAATTATCGGAATGTTGGGATCCGGTCGATCCCAAACCGAAGCGTTTCGAATTCAGAATGTGCCTCAGTGTGTAATCTCCAGACTGTGGTAAATGCGCCAAACCACTGCAGATGTTACCCGACGACCAGTACCAGGTCGTCCAAGGATAACAACCGCTCGGCAAGACCAATATTTGGTGATAACTGCGCGACGTCAGAGGAAACGTTTTGCCAGACAACTGGGTTTAGTCCTGACAGCTGCCACAGGAGTCACTGTTTCGAGACTAAATGTTTACAGGAAAGTCAGACACGTTGGGCTCTATACCATACGGCCAGCAGTTTGCATCCCCCTGTTGTCTGCACAGAAACGGGACTGTTTACAGTGGAGTTTGGAACATCGGCAGTGGAGTGGACAACAGTGGGGCAATGTCATTTTTAGTGATGAGTCCAGGTTTAGCCTGCTAACTGATTCTCGCCGTACTATAATCTGGAGAGAATGTGGAACGCGTTTTTACTCAGGAAACATCACGGAAAGACATATTTTTAAATTTGGGGGAATAATGGTCTGGGCATGAACCATGATGAACGCCGCACAGACCTCCACATCTTTGACTCGGGGTCGGTTACCAGTCAAAGATACAGAGACGGAGTCCTTGAGCCTACCGTTCGATTGTTTCCAATTGTTGTTGGTCCGGATCTCATATTCATGGATTATAACGGATTATAACCCGTCTCCTCACCGTGCAGTCTTGGTCGACGATTTCTTTCAAACTGAAGATATCCAGCACATGCAGAGGCTTGCCAACTCTCCTGATCTGAATACAATAGAGCATGTGTGGTGTATGCTCTGGAGGCATCTTGCAGTCGTCCACTACCCACCAAGCTCCGTTCCGGGATTGAAAACTGCTCTGCGTGAGGCTTGGAACTCAGAGCACGCAACTCATCCAAACCCTCATCGAAAGTATGGGAAATCGTTGTGCAGCATGTGTTTGCACCCAATCGTTGTGCACCCAATGTTCCCACACACTGTATTAAACTGCAGCATCACATTGTTTTATTCATTCTTTTTCACTGAGGTTGACAATGTTTAGCATTCTTTTCTTCTTCTATAACCCTATTGCAGCTGCATGCCGCATTTCCTTTCATTCCGATGTAGATTTCCTGAAATTTTCCCATAAACAGCAACTATGCTTAACTTTTAGACATGAGTCTATATATATATATATATATATACACAGAGAGAGAGGGAGTATGTTGCAATAAAATTATACTGTTCGTTAATGATGATATATGTAAATGATTTGATCTTAGTTAAATAAGAGCTGATTGTTAAACTGAAGCTTTTAAAAAGGCAACGATCTATAGAAAGTAATCAATATCATGCGTTAATACAAATATATAAAATAATATAATGTATAAAATACTTTTATTTATTTACATATATAATTATGTTTTTCAAAACACCCTTTTCATATTTTCACCTTGATTTTTCAGAAATCCGCGGTTTGATTTATCTAAATCCACTCATTTATCTTGACTATTGAGCTTACTCTATTTCTTTACTAAATGTAACAATCGCTTAATAAAGTTTTATACAAGTTTATGGCTAAAACTTTGAAAAATGGCACAATTGCCTCAAATTGATAAGATGTATCAAATTTAGGTGATACCACTCTGTTGCTTTTTTCATATTTTATATCTCCAGGATACAACAATGGTACCTACCCTTTCCCTCATTCCTCCAGGCTCATAATACGTTTCTCCTGTTATTGAGACCGATAAATAGTACTCGTAATAATAAAAGAAAAAGATTTAGAACTTTTTATACAATACATTTCTCTTTCTGCGTTATTTATTGGTCGGGGAAAAAACTACTCGGCTGTCTTGCGTGCTATTTGAAGAGGAACCTTAGAGCCCATTCAAGTCCCTGTTGATGCTTCTTCCAATAGTAATCGGATAAAAAATATACAGAAAGAAATGAAAAGAGTGTACTTCTGTTATATTCTTAGAACCTTATCCAACACCACATTGACGTTATGCTTGCATCTAACAATGATCCAAAAGTCCTATATTTATAGTTTGCTTATAAATACGATTCTTATATATAAATTCCTGGTACATAGATAATTTAAAAATGCACATTTCACCAAATTTCGTGGTACCCGTATATAACTCTTCTTTTTTCCGTTGAAATTTATTTGCTATACTGTTCACACTGCAGCATCAACATACTAAATATTACGCAATATAGACATCATTCTTTTTATTTGAAACTACTTTGTTCTTCAAGCTTGCATAAAGAATTTGTCGAAAAAAGAGGAAATATGAAAGAATAAATTAATTTCTACGATATTGTCAAAAGTCTTAATCTATGCTTTTGTATAGGTAATTTATTTTATGGTTTAACAAGCAAAGAAAAGAGAACTTCTAAAATTCTATCATTTGATTAATTTAATTTTCTTATAAATATATTTCTTATGAATTTTGTTCACATTTTTGCAGTCAACTACTTTCCACTTTAAATCTGAAATTTATTCGTTTATTTCATATTACACTAACTGCGATTACCCGGCGTTGCTCGGGATTTACGATGAAAAACTCTGATAAAATTACACGGGAACATATAGGGTCGTGAATCTTATACATTGTTTTTTCACTGTGAAAGAAGTACATTCATTGCATTATATAAGAAAAAAATGGATCTGATTGACCGCTCAGACCCATTACACTTGTATTAGACTTGGCCACTCAGATCTCATTAGAGATCCATTAGACTTGCATTTATTGGCCAATCAGATCCATTAAATCATACACATACACTTTTCTTCTGTATATATACATAGTTAGATAGATATTTTTATGTCCATTTATTTATTATTCAAATTAATAATATTTGCTGAGTAAGCCTGTGAAAAATAAACCATGGTGATAGAGTTTCCATTTAAATTCATATTTCAAATGTGACCAATACGTTCAATAAACTCCCACAAAACTCCCAAAAAAGAGATTTAATTGGCTTTCACCTTTTAAACCAATGATTTCCAAACCTTTTCGTTGGGAACCATGGAGTTAGAGAGTAGATCTCCTAGGAAAATGTTTCGTTTTCCATTAATATCTCCACAACCCCTAGTCTTAGAAACTCTAAAATTGGATTAAGTTTCTGGGGGGCTATTTTAAAGCTACCCACAAAATTTCATTAAATTCGATGCAACTGTTCTTCCGTGATGATGAGACAAACAAAAGTTTGGTTTTTCATTAATATCGCAACAACCCCTGGTGTTTGAAACTCGAAACATGGACTAAATTTTAAGTGGCGGCTATTTCAAGACTACCCACCAAATTTCATCAAATTAGGGCCAGCTGTTCTCCCATGATTTTGGATCATACATACACACTTTTATCATACACACATATATACTTTTCTTCTGTATATAGATATAATTGTTGAAATACATTCCGATAAATGTTGAATCTAAACTCTTAGTATGTAGCTAAAATCACGCGTTTGCCACAATGCTCACAGAAAATTCCATGCATGAAGCAAGTTTATCAAATTTTATTTATTTGAAATTTTTAATGATAGTTATAACATTAACAAATACTCCCCAAAATACTATTTTTTCAAATAGTGATATAAATAGATATATAACAGCAATTGCAACATTGTCTCAGGTAATAGGCTATTACCATATTTATCACCAAGTTGGCGTTACGTTATGTATTCTTATGCTTTATGCATTGAGCATGAATAGAAATGGATTTTAAATATGTGAAAAATTAAAACTGTGCTGCTAAATATTATTTATCTAATTAAATTCATTTTAAATTCGAACATTTAGAATATTGATTTATATATTTTTTTCTCAAACGTGCAGATAATGCGTAGATAGAGAGAGAATGTGACTATAATAGAAAGTGTTAATTATCAACACATTCTCTAGGAAAACGTGGAACATCCGTTAATCATTAAATAGCGATTTAGAATAAGAATATTCCTTTTATTTAAATAATACATTAAAATGATCTTAATGTCCGCCATTTAAATCTGCTTTGATATAAGTTTGACGAGAGATTTTCCTGTCTTCCCTAACACATTAAGGGAAAACTAATACACCCCTTTCTCTTGAACACGGTCTTTGTGATTGATTGAAAAATCGCGTGTAGCTTTGTCGACTTTGCTAAAATTAAATAAAAACTCAGTAATTCTGTTAGATAACACACTTCTTCCTTTTCGATATTTTCTTACAAGGTTTATAACAGTTTCAACATTAAAAGTTCCAGGTCTATGTTACATCCAAAGTTAAAAAATATAAATACCCGTCGCAATTTGATATCACCCACATGGGTTCTGGTAATTTTTCCGAGAATAATGCCGGAAGAGAAAAATGCCAACATGTCAAAACAATTCGTTCGACAATAACAAAGAGCGGGTACTGTTAAAAGATTTTAATTACATTTACTTACGAAAAGCAATATAATATAATATTTCTTTAAATATTTTGCCTTACATATTTATTTTTTTGTTTTTGACAGTAAATACTATTTTAATAAACAGATGGCAAGGAAATTTATAGTGTCTTTCTAGTGACGCATAAAGTAAATTAATTTGTGAGTTTGAACACATTTTTGCTTCTGCTGTAATTATTAATTATTTTAATTACTTTCTTTTAGTAGTGCATGCCGTGAGAAATAGGGGTCGGTATCTTTATCCTCCATATGGAAGGGAGCGATCAATAAGGAGGTAAATATTACAAAACTAAAAAAAAATCATAGAACTAAAAACTTCATAAACTTTATAAATATAACAACTAAAAAGAGCAATGTATGACACAAAATTAATAGTGACGTCCAGTTTCGAGGGAAATGAGCAACTGACTTCGCTAAAATAAACATGAAGTGAAACCTTCACTCGTTAGATTTATATAGACAGCTGATATTAGAACAGAAAACGTGAAGAAAGGAAAAAAAGGGAGTGGAAACTGTGAGCTGTGGAAATAAAAGGTGAAAAACATGGATGATGAAACAAGTGGTGGGAAACTAAAAATTATCTGTAAAATACTAAAGCCAAAAGTGAACATTCAATAAAAGATTCATTGCTTTTGAAGGGAGTTAAACTTTGAACACAAGTGTCTTATTAAATTAAACGAAGGAAATTGACCGTTTTTGGAGACTACACGAGTCACCCAAATCACCTGTAAAGTTAACAGTTTCTTTAAAAATTCAAAAAGTACACAGAACTGAAAATGAATAAATTAATTGATTTGGGAAAAGTCTATCTTCTTCAGCAAAAACTTCGAAAATGCTAAAATTAAGGAAACAGGCAGAAAATTACCGAAAGAGAAGACGAAGGAAGCAAATGAAATCGAAATATTAAATCATATATTCATTTTCGAGCACAAGAGAAGGAAAACACAAGTCTGAACTAACTGCTCGGGTTAAATATAAATCATACATGCTTTGTAATTTGTTCATACAAAAGTATTGCGAATGTTATATATTTAAAAGTCACACTCTAATCGTGTTTTATTAATGTGTTAATCAAAACTCTTGTCTTTCGAAAAGTCGCTTTCAATATATCACTGTACTCAGAAATGAATTTCATCTGTCAAATTGCTGGTGATCTTGGCTATCTGAACTACAGTTATTGTTTTGCAAATAACGTTTATTTTTATTGAAATAAAATTTACATATTAAGTTTTTCATTAGTTGATTTATATAGGATAATATAAGTTGAATGACAAAATGGCATAGATAAGCCCCATCAATGAAGTATATGGTCATGACATAAATTACAGAGCTATGTGGATATTTTAGTCATATTTAAAATCATAATTTTATTTAACCTTTTAATGACCAAATTCGGTCATCTTAGGGCATCAGCGCAGGTGTTTGCTGAATATTTAATTCAAAATGTAAATTAGTACTTTCGTTATTTTTAGCTGAATTTTACACTGCTTTATAGTGTATTATAAGGATTTGTCACTCCCTCTCCCACACACATTAAAAATGACACATTTTCTAAAGATTTATTGTTGAGCCATTAATTGACTCCTCGTCATTGTCACTACTATTATATGACTATTGACCCCATGACAATAATCATCTCATTGTCATAAGTACATCAATGTGCCATCCATGTAAGTGTCAAAATGAGTAAGCTCAACCGAACATCTACTACAATTGAAAACATAATTGTGCTTTTGACTATTATTATATTTTTAATTTAGATTTTTAAGCATTTTGTTATAACTATATTTCACTTTTTAGTATTAAAACATTTTTTACGTAACATAAAATGTCTTTAAAACTAACTATTTGGTTTTATTTCAAATTGTAAATGAATAAGTGGGGTAAGCAAATTGAGATCAGCTACTTACCCCACATGGCTGGTCTGTGTTTCAAAAACTCCTCTGGTCATCCAAGGGTTGAAAAATTAAATGATTTATTTTTCTTTATTCATCGCAAACTGTGCCTTAAACATGGATAAGAAATATTCGTGTAAATATGTAAGCAGTGATTATTTTTACACAAATAAAGCCATTAGGGAAAGTTCAACGGATAAGGGACCCAGATTTCTTCTAAACTGTTTCATTTCAATAGCTTCCTCAGTTTTCTTATTTTATGCTGATTTAACTATTAACAATTATAATTTCCCACTTTTATTTCCTATAGAATAATATGTTAATACAAATTACAGTCATATACAATCAACTACTCGAGTGCGAATATAAATTCAGCAATCTATATCTAACACTTCTAATTTTTGACGGTGTCAAAGTTATCCCTCCGTTTTCACTCAACATTGTCTTATATTCAAATTACCTACATGTATTATCTACACGGAAAATTGATTTATTAACTTTTAAAAGTCTGTATTCTTAAAAAGGGAATATTTATTCCAAACTTTCGATAAAAATGCACCCCTTTCCAGGTAGTAATGTCATGTTAAAAATACGCCTTTCTCTTTTCCACAGTTTTCTTTTTATACCCTCACAACCTCTACGCAATTAAGTCACATTTTAAGCTTAAAAGATTTCCAAGAAATTTAAAAGGGTTTACTCCTTAGTTCTCACGCGTTGAAAAATAATCCACGGTTTTTTAAAAATCCCCACCCCCTCAACATTCTCAACTCGTCAAGTTGTGGATATATTAGATTTTTCTTGTTTTTCTTTTTCTTTCGGTTATTTTCCAAACTTTTTCCAGCGATAAGTAATTACAAGAAACGAGACTTTTTACTATAAGTATGAGAGTCTCGGTGATATATGGAGTTTTAATTAAACACCGCTCTTCGAGAATAAATTTTCAAATTCTCTTTTCCCTGAGATTAAAAGGTTTTATGCTTCAAAGAATTCTTAAGAAAGGGGAAAATCTATTGGAGAATTTTTCTTCAGAAAATAATTAGATTTTAACTTGCTCTGCTAAGCTTTGAATAGTATTTGTGTATAAGTGCATTCTGTTTAAGATTAGTTTTTAAGTACGTTTGTACTAATATGATCATGATTTTTCAATCAAAAATGCATTATTATGTAATATAAGTGATATAATTTTCAAGGATGTCAAAGGCAAATGCAAGTAATTGAATTATCTAGAATGGACTATATATATATATACTTCCAACAGTAGAAATCTTAGTATATAGAATTAACTATAACCTGTGCTTTGGGTTAAAATGCTTAGTCAGTATCACGTCGACTTCACTGTTAAGCAGCACAAGGGGTAAATACAATTATTTTATTATATTCTTATACCTTTTTATTACATTGTATTTTTCTATAAATACTTAGCCACACGTTGGTACATTTGATTATATTTCATTTTTATATTTGATTTCTTATACATCTGTTCCAAATTATAGTTTCTTCTACGTCGGGCCATATGCATTATTTCTGTAATACAGTATACAGTAATACACATAAATGTAGAATCCACATTAACGAAACATGTATGGTTGTTGATAACGTGCATAGTTTCGGAAATGCTTTTCACTTTATTCAATTTATTCAATTTCAAATTATTCTTGGGAGCTAGAAAAGGCGTAGCTCATCGTGCAAAACAATGTTACTGTTTTGCAACTTTACATCTTACACGCATTTCTTGCATTTACACCATGTATGTTTATGCAGGGAACAAAGGGATTAGTACCTTAAGTACCTGCATTACGTATATGATTTATAAAAATACTTTTATCTAAATATGTAATTAAAAAAAATTTCACCAATTTTTACCACATGTAATTATGTAATTCTTATTCCATTCCTTAACTTATATATGGAACAGGAAAGAAGGGGTATTTTATACCAATTTACTACGTGTTTTACTTTTTAATGTTTACTTATCATGTTTTTTTTTAAATATCCCCACTGCTTGTCGTATAGTCATTTTGATATCACATTTGCATTTCAGTCCCATCTTCCATCCACTTTTGCTATACAGAACATTTTCTATTAATAATCACTCTCAGGTATATATAATATAAGTAAAATAAAAATTCCTCAATTATGCATATATATATATGTATATATGTATGTATGCATGTATGTATGTATGTATGTATGTATGTATGCATTTATTCTTATATTAATATAAAGTTGTCCAGTAACTTACGTAGATACACACTACTTTTCTAAGTATTCACCATATTTTCCCAGGCTCTTGGTCAATCGGTTCAACAAAACATGTTTTGCAGTGCAGACCTAAATAAATGAATATCAAGTCCCTGCAGCCAAGACTACCGCTTGTTGAACATTTGCCTGAAATGTGTTTAAAATTTTATATCATATTTAATTGCAATATTCAGATTAGTATACAACAAAATGACTGATATTCTAAACTCTAAAGAAAACAACATTTATTAGCCATACTTATTTAAAAAGATTTATATTTCGATGATTTACGAGTAATTTTGGTGATTTGCTATTTGTTGTAGACTGTAGTACAGTGCAAGAGTGTTTTAATTGTAAATCTCTATTTAAAACAATAGCTAATTAAAGAATATGAAATTTGCTCATTTGATTTTATACTCATTTTTATGAGGCTTATAGAAAGGAGACTTGTAATTCTTAAGGGAGAAGATAAATTTTCTTACCGTAATGTACTACAATTATATTCTCCAACAATTCCTTAGCTTGCACATGAAGAGCCAAAGTCTCGCCTTTCAGTTAGTTTAAAACATATCCATTTTGTTCCTTTTTGGCAAGAATATTTTCCTCAATGCTATGTGTGTAACTTTGGTCACAACTTTGGTCAACTGTCTCATACTCTAAATAATAGCACACTTTAATTTTCAGATTACGAGATTGACAGTTTGGGAAATTTTTATATTTTTAAAATTGTTATAGTAGATTGCTTTACAATTTTCGTTGGTATGCCCATTATAAAATCATCTTAAATAAAATAATCGAAAGAGTCACACAATGTTCTAGTGCTAAATATGATATTGTTTAATGTATCTGTATGGGCAAGATTATATTATATTAATGAAAATATAAGGGAGTTTCCATAATTAAAGTATCTGCACCAAGCCTAAAATGTATTATTTTTAAATACATTCCGGAAGCACGGATTAATAAAATATATGTTTGTTTTCCATACCTCTAAACGGCAGAATACATCAGGCATATTGCTTAGCAAACATAAGAAAACAGAATTCGTGGAAAAGTGGTCATGTCTTAAAGTACGTGCCGTGGTATGATTTTCGCGAATTCAGGACTTAACGAGCTGGCAATGAATTCCAGATGGTGTTAAGTGTATAGAACTAATGTCGCGTTACATAAACAGAATCAGATTTGCTGAAAAGTGTTTTATAAGTATTCAATTCGGAAATGCTTGAACAACCTCTGTACAGTCCTGATCTAACACCTATAAATGTATGACTCTGGATTTTTAAACGCCTGGCTAATAAGCAGTATGCAACCAACAAGATGTTCAACAAGCTGTAGTCTTGGCTGCAGGGACTTGATAATCATTTACTTAGGTCTGCAATACATGTTTTGTTGAACCGATTGAACAAGTGCCTGGGAAAGTATGGTGAATACTTAGAAAAGTAATGTTTATCTACGTAAGCTATTGGACAACTTTATATTAATATAAGAATAAATGCATTTGTACCGAAAGCTGTGTTATTTTACATTTTGAAACGCCTTTGTACATATCCATTCTGCCACCCGCTGTAATTGAGACTCTCATCTAAAGTTTCCATGATATAATTAATTATAATGGAGATACACAGTAGATATCCTTAATATTTTCTCAAATAAAACCTTTTCTTTGACAACTTGGACAACTATGTTAATTGAAATGGTGAGTAGATCAAGGTGTTATGCAACAAATTCTTATCTTTCAACAAGAGCTCATAATTATTATTAGTATTAGTAATGAAATAAATGAATGTTTCGAAGATTATAGTTTGCAACATAAGACTTCATATACACCACTTTAACTATATAATCATCATTTATGAGATGGAGTTATGTGTACATTTTTAAATATTGCTCTAACTATAACATTAACGAATGACATAATCAATATATTTGAGAATTTTAGTGTATAAGTTGTGGTGTTTAGTACCAGCTTAAGTTTATTGAGATTTGTTTACATTCCAAAGGTTCACATTTGGGATCTGCACTGAGCGGAGCATAGCATCTCACATTGATGTCAGAACAATATTGACATTATTGATTATGGAGAGCGTTGGTAAAATATGTTATGGGAATTAGGAATTGTGAAGTGTTAGTTTCCAACAAATTAAGTTATTTTACACATACGAAAATTTAGATTTTTCTTTAGTAAGGAATATGTTATTTTCTAGAATAGTTGTTGATATATCTTGGGATGAAAATTCAATACTGTGTTAGTTAAATATTTGCAAATTACGTGTGGTTCAAAATTATTTATCCTATAATTTAAAATTCATGCTAAAATGTTCTTTAAATTGGATCTTGCAAAA